>OU343048.1:10949098-11341177 GCA_910593695.2 Ocypus olens
TCTAAGATGATTATTAAGAAAGTTGCATTTTTTCACAAAATTTCAAGGGGTTTAGTCATGTATTTTTTTCAAGTTTTCATCAAAAATTTAAAATCTCTAATCCGACTAATTGACGTACGAGGAGCTCAGATTTGCAAACCGCGTTCAATTTAGAGTTTTCGTTTAGCCGCTACGGCCGATCAAAGTCTGAAAAATCAATTATTTTATTTAATTTTCCAAAATGTTCATAGTGACTGACTAATTTTTTTGCTATTGAAGATAGCTCAATTTTTTTAACGGCAATCGATTTCTCTCGTTTTTCTGATGAAAAAAAAGTAAAATTCAATAGTCTAAGATGATTATTAAGAAATTTGCAATTTTTCACAAAATTTCAAGGGGTTTAGTCATGTATTTTTTTCAAGTTTTCATCAAAAATTTAAAATCTCTAATCCGACTAATTGACGTACGAGGAGCTCAGATTTGCAAACCGCGTTCAATTTGGAGTTTTCGTTTAGCCGCTACGGCCGATCAAAGTCTGAAAAATCAATTATTTTATTTAATTTTCCAAAATGTTCATAGTGACTGACTAATTTTTTTGCTATTGAAGATAGCTCAATTTTTTTAACGGCAATCGATTTCTCTCGTTTTTCTGGTGAAAAAAAAGTAAAATTCAATAGTCTAAGATGATTATTAAGAAAGTTGCATTTTTTCACAAAATTTCAAGGGGTTTAGTCATGTTTTTTTTTCAAGTTTTCATCAAAAATTTAAAATCTCTAATCCGACTAATTGACGTACGAGGAGCTCAGATTTGCAAACCGCGTTCAATTTAGAGTTTTCGTTTAGCCGCTACGGCCGATCAAAGTCTGAAAAATCAATTATTTTATTTAATTTTCCAAAATGTTCATAGTGACTGACTAATTTTTTTGCTATTGAAGATAGCTCAATTTTTTTAACGGCAATCGATTTCTCTCGTTTTTCTGATGAAAAAAAAAGTAAAATTCAATAGTCTAAGATGATTATTAAGAAAGTTGCATTTTTTCACAAAATTTCAAGGGGTTTAGTCATGTATTTTTTTCATAGTTTTCATCAAAAATTTAAAATCTCTAATCCGACTAATTGACGTACGAGGAGCTCAGATTTGCAAACCGCGTTCAATTTGGAGTTTTCGTTTAGCCGCTACGGCCGATCAAAGTCTGAAAAATCAATTATTTTATTTAATTTTCCAAAATGTTCATAGTGACTGACTAATTTTTTTTGCTATTGAAGATAGCTCAATTTTTTTAACGGCAATCGATTTCTCTCGTTTTTCTGATGAAAAAAAAGTAAAATTCAATAGTCTAAGATGATTATTAAGAAAGTTGCATTTTTTCACAAAATTTCAAGGGGTTTAGTCATGTATTTTTTTCAAGTTTTCATCAAAAATTTAAAATCTCTAATCCGACTAATTGACGTACGAGGAGCTCAGATTTGCAAACCGCGTTCAATTTGGAGTTTTCGTTTAGCCGCTACGGCCGATCAAAGTCTGAAAAATCAATTATTTTATTTAATTTTCCAAAATGTTCATAGTGACTGACTAATTTTTTTGCTATTGAAGATAGCTCAATTTTTTTAACGGCAATCGATTTCTCTCGTTTTTCTGATGAAAAAAAAAGTAAAATTCAATAGTCTAAGATGATTATTAAGAAAGTTGCATTTTTTCACAAAATTTCAAGGGGTTTAGTCATGTATTTTTTTCAAGTTTTCATCAAAAATTTAAAATCTCTAATCCGACTAATTGACGTACGAGGAGCTCAGATTTGCAAACCGCGTTCAATTTGGAGTTTTCGTTTAGCCGCTACGGCCGATCAAAGTCTGAAAAATCAATTATTTTATTTAATTTTCCAAAATGTTCATAGTGACTGACTAATTTTTTTGCTATTGAAGATAGCTCAATTTTTTTAACGGCAATCGATTTCTCTCGTTTTTCTGATGAAAAAAAAGTAAAATTCAATAGTCTAAGATGATTATTAAGAAAGTTGCATTTTTTCACAAAATTTCAAGGGGTTTAGTCATGTATTTTTTTCAAGTTTTCATCAAAAATTTAAAATCTCTAATCCGACTAATTGACGTACGAGGAGCTCAGATTTGCAAACCGCGTTCAATTTGGAGTTTTCGTTTAGCCGCTACGGCCGATCAAAGTCTGAAAAATCAATTATTTTATTTAATTTTCCAAAATGTTCATAGTGACTGACTAATTTTTTTGCTATTGAAGATAGCTCAATTTTTTTAACGGCAATCGATTTCTCTCGTTTTTCTGATGAAAAAAAAGTAAAATTCAATAGTCTAAGATGATTATTAAGAAAGTTGCATTTTTTCACAAAATTTCAAGGGGTTTAGTCATGTTTTTTTTTCAAGTTTTCATCAAAAATTTAAAATCTCTAATCCGACTAATTGACGTACGAGGAGCTCAGATTTGCAAACCGCGTTCAATTTAGAGTTTTCGTTTAGCCGCTACGGCCGATCAAAGTCTGAAAAATCAATTATTTTATTTAATTTTCCAAAATGTTCATAGTGACTGACTAATTTTTTTGCTATTGAAGATAGCTCAATTTTTTTAACGGCAATCGATTTCTCTCGTTTTTCTGATGAAAAAAAAGTAAAATTCAATAGTCTAAGATGATTATTAAGAAATTTGCAATTTTTCACAAAATTTCAAGGGGTTTAGTCATGTATTTTTTTCAAGTTTTCATCAAAAATTTAAAATCTCTAATCCGACTAATTGACGTACGAGGAGCTCAGATTTGCAAACCGCGTTCAATTTGGAGTTTTCGTTTAGCCGCTACGGCCGATCAAAGTCTGAAAAATCAATTATTTTATTTAATTTTCCAAAATGTTCATAGTGACTGATTAATTTTTTTGCTATTGAAGATAGCTCAATTTTTTTAACGGCAATCGATTTCTCTCGTTTTTCTGATGAAAAAAAAGTAAAATTCAATAGTCTAAGATGATTATTAAGAAAGTTGCATTTTTTCACAAATTTCCAAGGGGTTTAGTCATGTATTTTTTTCAAGTTTTCATCAAAAATTTAAAATCTCTAATCCGACTAATTGGCGTACGAGGAGCTCAGATTTGCAAACCGCGTTCAATTTGGAGTTTTCGTTGAGCCGCTACGGCCGATCAAAGTCTGAAAAATCAATTATTTTATTTAATTTTCCAAAATGTTCATAGTGACTGACTAATTTTTTTGCTATTGAAGATAGCTCAATTTTTTTAACGGCAATCGATTTCTCTCGTTTTTCTGATGAAAAAAAAGTAAAATTCAATAGTCTAAGATGATTATTAAGAAAGTTGCATTTTTTCACAAAATTTCAAGGGGTTTAGTCATGTTTTTTTTTCAAGTTTTCATCAAAAATTTAAAATCTCTAATCCGACTAATTGACGTACGAGGAGCTCAGATTTGCAAACCGCGTTCAATTTGGAGTTTTCGTTTAGCCGCTACGGCCGATCAAAGTCTGAAAAATCAATTATTTTATTTAATTTTCCAAAATGTTCATAGTGACTGACTAATTTTTTTGCTATTGAAGATAGCTCAATTTTTTTAACGGCAATCGATTTCTCTCGTTTTTCTGATGAAAAACAAGTAAAATTCAATAGTCTAAGATGATTATTAAGAAAGTTGCATTTTTTCACAAATTTCCAAGGGGTTTAGTCATGTATTTTTTTCAAGTTTTCATCAAAAATTTAAAATCTCTAATCCGACTAATTGGCGTACGAGGAGCTCAGATTTGCAAACCGCGTTCAATTTGGAGTTTTCGTTGAGCCGCTACGGCCGATCAAAGTCTGAAAAATCAATTATTTTATTTAATTTTCCAAAATGTTCATAGTGACTGACTAATTTTTTTGCTATTGAAGATAGCTCAATTTTTTTAACGGCAATCGATTTCTCTCGTTTTTCTGATGAAAAAAAAGTAAAATTCAATAGTCTAAGATGATTATTAAGAAAGTTGCATTTTTTCACAAATTTCCAAGGGGTTTAGTCATGTATTTTTTTCAAGTTTTCATCAAAAATTTAAAATCTCTAATCCGACTAATTGACGTACGAGGAGCTCAGATTTGCAAACCGCGTTCAATTTAGAGTTTTCGTTTAGCCGCTACGGCCGATCAAAGTCTGAAAAATCAATTATTTTATTTAATTTTCCAAAATGTTCATAGTGACTGACTAATTTTTTTGCTATTGAAGATAGCTCAATTTTTTTAACGGCAATCGATTTCTCTCGTTTTTCTGATGAAAAAAAAGTAAAATTCAATAGTCTAAGATGATTATTAAGAAAGTTGCATTTTTTCACAAAATTTCAAGGGGTTTAGTCATGTATTTTTTTCAAGTTTTCATCAAAAATTTAAAATCTCTAATCCGACTAATTGACGTACGAGGAGCTCAGATTTGCAAACCGCGTTCAATTTGGAGTTTTCGTTTAGCCGCTACGGCCGATCAAAGTCTGAAAAATCAATTATTTTATTTAATTTTCCAAAATGTTCATAGTGACTGACTAATTTTTTTGCTATTGAAGATAGCTCAATTTTTTTAACGGCAATCGATTTCTCTCGTTTTTCTGATGAAAAAAAGTAAAATTCAATAGTCTAAGATGATTATTAAGAAAGTTGCATTTTTTCACAAAATTTCAAGGGGTTTAGTCATGTATTTTTTTCAAGTTTTCATCAAAAATTTAAAATCTCTAATCCGACTAATTGACGTACGAGGAGCTCAGATTAGCAAACCGCGTTCAATTTGGAGTTTTCGTTTAGCCGCTACGGCCGATCAAAGTCTGAAAAATCAATTATTTTATTTAATTTTCCAAAATGTTCATAGTGACTGACTAATTTTTTTGCTATTGAAGATAGCTCAATTTTTTTAACGGCAATCGATTTCTCTCGTTTTTCTGATGAAAAAAAAGTAAAATTCAATAGTCTAAGATGATTATTAAGAAAGTTGCATTTTTTCACAAAATTTCAAGGGGTTTAGTCATGTATTTTTTTCAAGTTTTCATCAAAAATTTAAAATCTCTAATCCGACTAATTGACGTACGAGGAGCTCAGATTTGCAAACCGCGTTCAATTTGGAGTTTTCGTTTAGCCGCTACGGCCGATCAAAGTCTGAAAAATCAATTATTTTATTTAATTTTCCAAAATGTTCATAGTGACTGACTAATTTTTTTGCTATTGAAGATAGCTCAATTTTTTTAACGGCAATCGATTTCTCTCGTTTTTCTGATGAAAAAAAAGTAAAATTCAATAGTCTAAGATGATTATTAAGAAAGTTGCATTTTTTCACAAAATTTCAAGGGGTTTAGTCATGTATTTTTTTCAAGTTTTCATCAAAAATTTAAAATCTCTAATCCGACTAATTGACGTACGAGGAGCTCAGATTTGCAAACCGCGTTCAATTTGGAGTTTTCGTTTAGCCGCTACGGCCGATCAAAGTCTGAAAAATCAATTATTTTATTTAATTTTCCAAAATGTTCATAGTGACTGACTAATTTTTTTGCTATTGAAGATAGCTCAATTTTTTTAACGGCAATCGATTTCTCTCGTTTTTCTGATGAAAAAAAAGTAAAATTCAATAGTCTAAGATGATTATTAAGAAAGTTGCATTTTTTCACAAATTTCCAAGGGGTTTAGTCATGTATTTTTTTCAAGTTTTCATCAAAAATTTAAAATCTCTAATCCGACTAATTGGCGTACGAGGAGCTCAGATTTGCAAACCGCGTTCAATTTGGAGTTTTCGTTGAGCCGCTACGGCCGATCAAAGTCTGAAAAATCAATTATTTTATTTAATTTTCCAAAATGTTCATAGTGACTGACTAATTTTTTTGCTATTGAAGATAGCTCAATTTTTTTAACGGCAATCGATTTCTCTCGTTTTTCTGATGAAAAAAAAGTAAAATTCAATAGTCTAAGATGATTATTAAGAAAGTTGCATTTTTTCACAAAATTTCAAGGGGTTTAGTCATGTATTTTTTTCAAGTTTTCATCAAAAATTTAAAATCTCTAATCCGACTAATTGACGTACGAGGAGCTCAGATTTGCAAACCGCGTTCAATTTGGAGTTTTCGTTTAGCCGCTACGGCCGATCAAAGTCTGAAAAATCAATTATTTTATTTAATTTTCCAAAATGTTCATAGTGACTGACTAATTTTTTTGCTATTGAAGATAGCTCAATTTTTTTAACGGCAATCGATTTCTCTCGTTTTTCTGATGAAAAAAAAGTAAAATTCAATAGTCTAAGATGATTATTAAGAAAGTTGCATTTTTTCACAAAATTTCAAGGGGTTTAGTCATGTATTTTTTTCAAGTTTTCATCAAAAATTTAAAATCTCTAATCCGACTAATTGACGTACGAGGAGCTCAGATTTGCAAACCGCGTTCAATTTGGAGTTTTCGTTTAGCCGCTACGGCCGATCAAAGTCTGAAAAATCAATTATTTTATTTAATTTTCCAAAATGTTCATAGTGACTGACTAATTTTTTTGCTATTGAAGATAGCTCAATTTTTTTAACGGCAATCGATTTCTCTCGTTTTTCTGATGAAAAAAAAGTAAAATTCAATAGTCTAAGATGATTATTAAGAAAGTTGCATTTTTTCACAAAATTTCAAGGGGTTTAGTCATGTATTTTTTTCAAGTTTTCATCAAAAATTTAAAATCTCTAATCCGACTAATTGACGTACGAGGAGCTCAGATTTGCAAACCGCGTTCAATTTGGAGTTTTCGTTTAGCCGCTACGGCCGATCAAAGTCTGAAAAATCAATTATTTTATTTAATTTTCCAAAATGTTCATAGTGACTGACTAATTTTTTTGCTATTGAAGATAGCTCAATTTTTTTAACGGCAATCGATTTCTCTCGTTTTTCTGATGAAAAAAAAGTAAAATTCAATAGTCTAAGATGATTATTAAGAAAGTTGCATTTTTTCACAAAATTTCAAGGGGTTTAGTCATGTATTTTTTTCAAGTTTTCATCAAAAATTTAAAATCTCTAATCCGACTAATTGACGTACGAGGAGCTCAGATTTGCAAACCGCGTTCAATTTGGAGTTTTCGTTTAGCCGCTACGGCCGATCAAAGTCTGAAAAATCAATTATTTTATTTAATTTTCCAAAATGTTCATAGTGACTGACTAATTTTTTTGCTATTGAAGATAGCTCAATTTTTTTAACGGCAATCGATTTCTCTCGTTTTTCTGATGAAAAAAAAGTAAAATTCAATAGTCTAAGATGATTATTAAGAAAGTTGCATTTTTTCACAAAATTTCAAGGGGTTTAGTCATGTATTTTTTTCAAGTTTTCATCAAAAATTTAAAATCTCTAATCCGACTAATTGACGTACGAGGAGCTCAGATTTGCAAACCGCGTTCAATTTGGAGTTTTCGTTTAGCCGCTACGGCCGATCAAAGTCTGAAAAATCAATTATTTTATTTAATTTTCCAAAATGTTCATAGTGACTGACTAATTTTTTTGCTATTGAAGATAGCTCAATTTTTTTAACGGCAATCGATTTCTCTCGTTTTTCTGATGAAAAAAAGTAAAATTCAATAGTCTAAGATGATTATTAAGAAAGTTGCATTTTTTCACAAAATTTCAAGGGGTTTAGTCATGTATTTTTTTCAAGTTTTCATCAAAAATTTAAAATCTCTAATCCGACTAATTGACGTACGAGGAGCTCAGATTAGCAAACCGCGTTCAATTTGGAGTTTTCGTTTAGCCGCTACGGCCGATCAAAGTCTGAAAAATCAATTATTTTATTTAATTTTCCAAAATGTTCATAGTGACTGACTAATTTTTTTGCTATTGAAGATAGCTCAATTTTTTTAACGGCAATCGATTTCTCTCGTTTTTCTGATGAAAAAAAAGTAAAATTCAATAGTCTAAGATGATTATTAAGAAAGTTGCATTTTTTCACAAAATTTCAAGGGGTTTAGTCATGTATTTTTTTCAAGTTTTCATCAAAAATTTAAAATCTCTAATCCGACTAATTGACGTACGAGGAGCTCAGATTTGCAAACCGCGTTCAATTTGGAGTTTTCGTTTAGCCGCTACGGCCGATCAAAGTCTGAAAAATCAATTATTTTATTTAATTTTCCAAAATGTTCATAGTGACTGACTAATTTTTTTGCTATTGAAGATAGCTCAATTTTTTTAACGGCAATCGATTTCTCTCGTTTTTCTGATGAAAAAAAGTAAAATTCAATAGTCTAAGATGATTATTAAGAAAGTTGCATTTTTTTACAAAATTTCAAGGGGTTTAGTCATGTATTTTTTTCAAGTTTTCATCAAAAATTTAAAATCTCTAATCCGACTAATTGACGTACGAGGAGCTCAGATTTGCAAACCGCGTTCAATTTGGAGTTTTCGTTTAGCCGCTACGGCCGATCAAAGTCTGAAAAATCAATTATTTTATTTAATTTTCCAAAATGTTCATAGTGACTGACTAATTTTTTTGCTATTGAAGATAGCTCAATTTTTTTAACGGCAATCGATTTCTCTCGTTTTTCTGATGAAAAAAAAGTAAAATTCAATAGTCTAAGATGATTATTAAGAAAGTTGCATTTTTTCACAAAATTTCAAGGGGTTTAGTCATGTATTTTTTTCAAGTTTTCATCAAAAATTTAAAATCTCTAATCCGACTAATTGACGTACGAGGAGCTCAGATTTGCAAAACGCGTTCAATTTGGAGTTTTCGTTTAGCCGCTACGGCCGATCAAAGTCTGAAAAATCAATTATTTTATTTAATTTTCCAAAATGTTCATAGTGACTGACTAATTTTTTTGCTATTGAAGATAGCTCAATTTTTTTAACGGCAATCGATTTCTCTCGTTTTTCTGATGAAAAAAAAGTAAAATTCAATAGTCTAAGATGATTATTAAGAAAGTTGCATTTTTTCACAAATTTCCAAGGGGTTTAGTCATGTATTTTTTTCAAGTTTTCATCAAAAATTTAAAATCTCTAATCCGACTAATTGACGTACGAGGAGCTCAGATTTGCAAACCGCGTTCAATTTGGAGTTTTCGTTGAGCCGCTACGGCCGATCAAAGTCTGAAAAATCAATTATTTTATTTAATTTTCCAAAATGTTCATAGTGACTGACTAATTTTTTTGCTATTGAAGATAGCTCAATTTTTTTAACGGCAATCGATTTCTCTCGTTTTTCTGATGAAAAAAAAGTAAAATTCAATAGTCTAAGATGATTATTAAGAAAGTTGCATTTTTTCACAAAATTTCAAGGGGTTTAGTCATGTATTTTTTTCAAGTTTTCATCAAAAATTTAAAATCTCTAATCCGACTAATTGACGTACGAGGAGCTCAGATTTGCAAACCGCGTTCAATTTGGAGTTTTCGTTTAGCCGCTACGGCCGATCAAAGTCTGAAAAATCAATTATTTTATTTAATTTTCCAAAATGTTCATAGTGACTGACTAATTTTTTTGCTATTGAAGATAGCTCAATTTTTTTAACGGCAATCGATTTCTCTCGTTTTTCTGATGAAAAAAAAGTAAAATTCAATAGTCTAAGATGATTATTAAGAAAGTTGCATTTTTTCACAAAATTTCAAGGGGTTTAGTCATGTATTTTTTTCAAGTTTTCATCAAAAATTTAAAATCTCTAATCCGACTAATTGACGTACGAGGAGCTCAGATTTGCAAACCGCGTTCAATTTGGAGTTTTCGTTTAGCCGCTACGGCCGATCAAAGTCTGAAAAATCAATTATTTTATTTAATTTTCCAAAATGTTTATGGTGACTGACTAATTTTTTTGCTATTGAAGATAGCTCAATTTTTTTAACGGCAATCGATTTCTCTCGTTTTTCTGATGAAAAAAAAGTAAAATTCAATAGTCTAAGATGATTATTAAGAAAGTTGCATTTTTTCACAAAATTTCAAGGGGTTTAGTCATGTATTTTTTTCAAGTTTTCATCAAAAATTTAAAATCTCTAATCCGACTAATTGACGTACGAGGAGCTCAGATTTGCAAACCGCGTTCAATTTGGAGTTTTCGTTTAGCCGCTACGGCCGATCAAAGTCTGAAAAATCAATTATTTTATTTAATTTTCCAAAATGTTCATAGTGACTGACTAATTTTTTTGCTATTGAAGATAGCTCAATTTTTTTAACGGCAATCGATTTCTCTCGTTTTTCTGATGAAAAAAAAGTAAAATTCAATAGTCTAAGATGATTATTAAGAAAGTTGCATTTTTTCACAAAATTTCAAGGGGTTTAGTCATGTATTTTTTTCAAGTTTTCATCAAAAATTTAAAATCTCTAATCCGACTAATTGACGTACGAGGAGCTCAGATTTGCAAACCGCGTTCAATTTGGAGTTTTCGTTTAGCCGCTACGGCCGATCAAAGTCTGAAAAATCAATTATTTTATTTAATTTTCCAAAATGTTCATAGTGACTGACTAATTTTTTTGCTATTGAAGATAGCTCAATTTTTTTAACGGCAATCGATTTCTCTCGTTTTTCTGATGAAAAAAAAGTAAAATTCAATAGTCTAAGATGATTATTAAGAAAGTTGCATTTTTTCACAAAATTTCAAGGGGTTTAGTCATGTATTTTTTTCAAGTTTTCATCAAAAATTTAAAATCTCTAATCCGACTAATTGACGTACGAGGAGCTCAGATTTGCAAACCGCGTTCAATTTGGAGTTTTCGTTTAGCCGCTACGGCCGATCAAAGTCTGAAAAATCAATTATTTTATTTAATTTTCCAAAATGTTCATAGTGACTGACTATTTTTTTTGCTATTGAAGATAGCTCAATTTTTTTAACGGCAATCGATTTCTCTCGTTTTTCTGATGAAAAAAAAGTAAAATTCAATAGTCTAAGATGATTATTAAGAAAGTTGCATTTTTTCACAAAATTTCAAGGGGTTTAGTCATGTATTTTTTTCAAGTTTTCATCAAAAATTTAAAATCTCTAATCCGACTAATTGACGTACGAGGAGCTCAGATTTGCAAACCGCGTTCAATTTGGAGTTTTCGTTTAGCCGCTACGGCCGATCAAAGTCTGAAAAATCAATTATTTTATTTAATTTTCCAAAATGTTCATAGTGACTGACTAATTTTTTTGCTATTGAAGATAGCTCAATTTTTTTAACGGCAATCGATTTCTCTCGTTTTTCTGATGAAAAAAAAGTAAAATTCAATAGTCTAAGATGATTATTAAGAAAGTTGCATTTTTTCACAAAATTTCAAGGGGTTTAGTCATGTATTTTTTTCAAGTTTTCATCAAAAATTTAAAATCTCTAATCCGACTAATTGACGTACGAGGAGCTCAGATTTGCAAACCGCGTTCAATTTGGAGTTTTCGTTTAGCCGCTACGGCCGATCAAAGTCTGAAAAATCAATTATTTTATTTAATTTTCCAAAATGTTCATAGTGACTGACTAATTTTTTTGCTATTGAAGATAGCTCAATTTTTTTAACGGCAATCGATTTCTCTCGTTTTTCTGATGAAAAAAAAGTAAAATTCAATAGTCTAAGATGATTATTAAGAAAGTTGCATTTTTTCACAAAATTTCAAGGGGTTTAGTCATGTATTTTTTTCAAGTTTTCATCAAAAATTTAAAATCTCTAATCCGACTAATTGACGTACGAGGAGCTCAGATTTGCAAACCGCGTTCAATTTGGAGTTTTCGTTTAGCCGCTACGGCCGATCAAAGTCTGAAAAATCAATTATTTTATTTAATTTTCCAAAATGTTCATAGTGACTGACTAATTTTTTTGCTATTGAAGATAGCTCAATTTTTTTAACGGCAATCGATTTCTCTCGTTTTTCTGATGAAAAAAAAGTAAAATTCAATAGTCTAAGATGATTATTAAGAAAGTTGCATTTTTTCACAAAATTTCAAGGGGTTTAGTCATGTATTTTTTTCAAGTTTTCATCAAAAATTTAAAATCTCTAATCCGACTAATTGACGTACGAGGAGCTCAGATTTGCAAACCGCGTTCAATTTGGAGTTTTCGTTTAGCCGCTACGGCCGATCAAAGTCTGAAAAATCAATTATTTTATTTAATTTTCCAAAATGTTCATAGTGACTGACTATTTTTTTTGCTATTGAAGATAGCTCAATTTTTTTAACGGCAATCGATTTCTCTCGTTTTTCTGATGAAAAAAAAGTAAAATTCAATAGTCTAAGATGATTATTAAGAAAGTTGCATTTTTTCACAAAATTTCAAGGGGTTTAGTCATGTATTTTTTTCAAGTTTTCATCAAAAATTTAAAATCTCTAATCCGACTAATTGACGTACGAGGAGCTCAGATTTGCAAACCGCGTTCAATTTGGAGTTTTCGTTTAGCCGCTACGGCCGATCAAAGTCTGAAAAATCAATTATTTTATTTAATTTTCCAAAATGTTCATAGTGACTGACTAATTTTTTTGCTATTGAAGATAGCTCAATTTTTTTAACGGCAATCGATTTCTCTCGTTTTTCTGATGAAAAAAAAGTAAAATTCAATAGTCTAAGATGATTATTAAGAAAGTTGCATTTTTTCACAAAATTTCAAGGGGTTTAGTCATGTATTTTTTTCAAGTTTTCATCAAAAATTTAAAATCTCTAATCCGACTAATTGACGTACGAGGAGCTCAGATTTGCAAACCGCGTTCAATTTGGAGTTTTCGTTTAGCCGCTACGGCCGATCAAAGTCTGAAAAATCAATTATTTTATTTAATTTTCCAAAATGTTCATAGTGACTGACTAATTTTTTTGCTATTGAAGATAGCTCAATTTTTTTAACGGCAATCGATTTCTCTCGTTTTTCTGATGAAAAAAAAGTAAAATTCAATAGTCCAAGATGATTATTAAGAAAGTTGCATTTTTTCACAAAATTTCAAGGGGTTTAGTCATGTATTTTTTTCAAGTTTTCATCAAAAATTTAAAATCTCTAATCCGACTAATTGACGTACGAGGAGCTCAGATTTGCAAACCGCGTTCAATTTGGAGTTTTCGTTTAGCCGCTACGGCCGATCAAAGTCTGAAAAATCAATTATTTTATTTAATTTTCCAAAATGTTCATAGTGACTGACTAATTTTTTTGCTATTGAAGATAGCTCAATTTTTTTAACGGCAATCGATTTCTCTCGTTTTTCTGATGAAAAAAAAGTAAAATTCAATAGTCTAAGATGATTATTAAGAAAGTTGCATTTTTTCACAAAATTTCAAGGTTTCAAGGTTTTCAAGTTTTCATCAAAAATTTAAAATCTCTAATCCGACTAATTGACGTACGAGGAGCTCAGATTTGCAAACCGCGTTCAATTTGGAGTTTTCGTTTAGCCGCTACGGCCGATCAAAGTATGAAAAATCAATTATTTTATTTAATTTTCCAAAATGTTCATAGTGACCGACTATTTTTTTTGCTATTGAAGATAGCTCAATTTTTTTAACGGCAATCGATTTCTCTCGTTTTTCTGATGAAAAAAAAGTAAAATTCAATAGTCTAAGATGATTATTAAGAAAGTTGCATTTTTTCACAAAATTTCAAGGGGTTTAGTCATGTATTTTTTTCAAGTTTTCATCAAAAATTTAAAATCTCTAATCCGACTAATTGACGTACGAGGAGCTCAGATTTGCAAACCGCGTTCAATTTGGAGTTTTCGTTTAGCCGCTACGGCCGATCAAAGTCTGAAAAATCAATTATTTTATTTAATTTTCCAAAATGTTCATAGTGACTGACTAATTTTTTTGCTATTGAAGATAGCTCAATTTTTTTAACGGCAATCGATTTCTCTCGTTTTTCTGATGAAAAAAAAGTAAAATTCAATAGTCTAAGATGATTATTAAGAAAGTTGCATTTTTTCACAAAATTTCAAGGGGTTTAGTCATGTATTTTTTTCAAGTTTTCATCAAAAATTTAAAATCTCTAATCCGACTAATTGACGTACGAGGAGCTCAGATTTGCAAACCGCGTTCAATTTGGAGTTTTCGTTTAGCCGCTACGGCCGATCAAAGTCTGAAAAATCAATTATTTTATTTAATTTTCCAAAATGTTCATAGTGACTGACTAATTTTTTTGCTATTGAAGATAGCTCAATTTTTTTAACGACAATCGATTTCTCTCGTTTTTCTGATGAAAAAAAAGTAAAATTCAATAGTCTAAGATGATTATTAAGAAAGTTGCATTTTTTCACAAAATTTCAAGGGGTTTAGTCATGTATTTTTTTCAAGTTTTCATCAAAAATTTAAAATCTCTAATCCGACTAATTGACGTACGAGGAGCTCAGATTTGCAAACCGCGTTCAATTTGGAGTTTTCGTTTAGCCGCTACGGCCGATCAAAGTCTGAAAAATCAATTATTTTATTTAATTTTCCAAAATGTTCATAGTGACCGACTATTTTTTTTGCTATTGAAGATAGCTCAATTTTTTTAACGGCAATCGATTTCTCTCGTTTTTCTGATGAAAAAAAAGTAAAATTCAATAGTCTAAGATGATTATTAAGAAAGTTGCATTTTTTCACAAAATTTCAAGGGGTTTAGTCATGTATTTTTTTCAAGTTTTCATCAAAAATTTAAAATCTCTAATCCGACTAATTGACGTACGAGGAGCTCAGATTTGCAAACCGCGTTCAATTTGGAGTTTTCGTTTAGCCGCTACGGCCGATCAAAGTCTGAAAAATCAATTATTTTATTTAATTTTCCAAAATGTTCATAGTGACTGACTAATTTTTTTGCTATTGAAGATAGCTCAATTTTTTTAACGGCAATCGATTTCTCTCGTTTTTCTGATGAAAAAAAAGTAAAATTCAATAGTCTAAGATGATTATTAAGAAAGTTGCATTTTTTCACAAAATTTCAAGGGGTTTAGTCATGTATTTTTTTCAAGTTTTCATCAAAAATTTAAAATCTCTAATCCGACTAATTGACGTACGAGGAGCTCAGATTTGCAAACCGCGTTCAATTTGGAGTTTTCGTTTAGCCGCTACGGCCGATCAAAGTCTGAAAAATCAATTATTTTATTTAATTTTCCAAAATGTTCATAGTGACTGACTAATTTTTTTGCTATTGAAGATAGCTCAATTTTTTTAACGGCAATCGATTTCTCTCGTTTTTCTGATGAAAAAAAAGTAAAATTCAATAGTCTAAGATGATTATTAAGAAAGTTGCATTTTTTCACAAAATTTCAAGGGGTTTAGTCATGTATTTTTTTCAAGTTTTCATCAAAAATTTAAAATCTCTAATCCGACTAATTGACGTACGAGGAGCTCAGATTTGCAAACCGCGTTCAATTTGGAGTTTTCGTTTAGCCGCTACGGCCGATCAAAGTCTGAAAAATCAATTATTTTATTTAATTTTCCAAAATGTTCATAGTGACTGACTAATTTTTTTGTTATTGAAGATAGCTCAATTTTTTTAACGGCAATCGATTTCTCTCGTTTTTCTGATGAAAAAAAAAGTAAAATTCAATAGTCTAAGATGATTATTAAGAAAGTTGCATTTTTTCACAAAATTTCAAGGTTTCAAGGTTTTCAAGTTTTCATCAAAAATTTAAAATCTCTAATCCGACTAATTGACGTACGAGGAGCTCAGATTTGCAAACCGCGTTCAATTTGGAGTTTTCGTTTAGCCGCTACGGCCGATCAAAGTATGAAAAATCAATTATTTTATTTAATTTTCCAAAATGTTCATAGTGACCGACTATTTTTTTTGCTATTGAAGATAGCTCAATTTTTTTAACGGCAATCGATTTCTCTCGTTTTTCTGATGAAAAAAAAGTAAAATTCAATAGTCTAAGATGATTATTAAGAAAGTTGCATTTTTTCACAAAATTTCAAGGGGTTTAGTCATGTATTTTTTTCAAGTTTTCATCAAAAATTTAAAATCTCTAATCCGACTAATTGACGTACGAGGAGCTCAGATTTGCAAACCGCGTTCAATTTGGAGTTTTCGTTTAGCCGCTACGGCCGATCAAAGTCTGAAAAATCAATTATTTTATTTAATTTTCCAAAATGTTCATAGTGACCGACTATTTTTTTTGCTATTGAAGATAGCTCAATTTTTTTAACGGCAATCGATTTCTCTCGTTTTTCTGATGAAAAAAAAGTAAAATTCAATAGTCTAAGATGATTATTAAGAAAGTTGCATTTTTTCACAAAATTTCAAGGGTTTAGTCATGTATTTTTTTCAAGTTTTCATCAAAAATTTAAAATCTCTAATCCGACTAATTGACGTACGAGGAGCTCAGATTTGCACACCGCGTTCAATTTGGAGTTTTCGTTTAGCCGCTACGGCCGATCAAAGTCTGAAAAATCAATTATTTTATTTAATTTTCCAAAATGTTCATAGTTACTGACTAATTTTTTTGCTATTGAAGATAGCTCAATTTTTTTAACGGCAATGGATTTCTCTCGTTTTTCTGATGAAAAAAAAAGTAAAATTCAATAGTCTAAGATGATTATTAAGAAAGTTGCATTTTTTCACAAAATTTCAAGGGGTTTAGTCATGTATTTTTTTCAAGTTTTCATCAAAAATTTAAAATCTCTAATCCGACTAATTGACGTACGAGGAGCTCAGATTTGCAAACCGCGTTCAATTTGGAGTTTTCGTTTAGCCGCTACGGCCGATCAAAGTCTGAAAAATCAATTATTTTATTTAATTTTCCAAAATGTTCATAGTGACCGACTATTTTTTTTGCTATTGAAGATAGCTCAATTTTTTTAACGGCAATCGATTTCTCTCGTTTTTCTAATGAAAAAAAAGTAAAATTCAATAGTCTAAGATGATTATTAAGAAAGTTGCATTTTTTCACAAAATTTCAAGGGGTTTAGTCATGTATTTTTTTCAAGTTTTCATCAAAAATTTAAAATCTCTAATCCGACTAATTGACGTACGAGGAGCTCAGATTTGCACACCGCGTTCAATTTGGAGTTTTCGTTTAGCCGCTACGGCCGATCAAAGTCTGAAAAATCAATTATTTTATTTAATTTTCCAAAATGTTCATAGTGACTGACTAATTTTTTTGCTATTGAAGATAGCTCAATTTTTTTAACGGCAATCGATTTCTCTCGTTTTTCTGATGAAAAAAAAGTAAAATTCAATAGTCTAAGATGATTATTAAGAAAGTTGCATTTTTTCACAAAATTTCAAGGGGTTTAGTCATGTATTTTTTTCAAGTTTTCATCAAAAATTTAAAATCTCTAATCCGACTAATTGACGTACGAGGAGCTCAGATTTGCAAACCGCGTTCAATTTGGAGTTTTCGTTTAGCCGCTACGGCCGATCAAAGTCTGAAAAATCAATTATTTTATTTAATTTTCCAAAATGTTCATAGTGACTGACTAATTTTTTTGCTATTGAAGATAGCTCAATTTTTTTAACGGCAATCGATTTCTCTCGTTTTTCTGATGAAAAAAAAGTAAAATTCAATAGTCTAAGATGATTATTAAGAAAGTTGCATTTTTTCACAAAATTTCAAGGTTTCAAGGTTTTCAAGTTTTCATCAAAAATTTAAAATCTCTAATCCGACTAATTGACGTACGAGGAGCTCAGATTTGCAAACCGCGTTCAATTTGGAGTTTTCGTTTAGCCGCTACGGCCGATCAAAGTATGAAAAATCAATTATTTTATTTAATTTTCCAAAATGTTCATAGTGACCGACTATTTTTTTTGCTATTGAAGATAGCTCAATTTTTTTAACGGCAATCGATTTCTCTCGTTTTTCTGATGAAAAAAAAGTAAAATTCAATAGTCTAAGATGATTATTAAGAAAGTTGCATTTTTTCACAAAATTTCAAGGGGTTTAGTCATGTATTTTTTTCAAGTTTTCATCAAAAATTTAAAATCTCTAATCCGACTAATTGACGTACGAGGAGCTGAGATTTGCAAACCGCGTTCAATTTGGAGTTTTCGTTTAGCCGCTACGGCCGATCAAAGTCTAAAAAATCAATTATTTTATTTAATTTTCCAAAATGTTCATAGTTACTGACTAATTTTTTTGCTATTGAAGATAGCTCAATTTTTTTAACGGCAATGGATTTCTCTCGTTTTTCTGATGAAAAAAAAAGTAAAATTCAATAGTCTAAGATGATTATTAAGAAAGTTGCATTTTTTCACAAAATTTCAAGGGGTTTAGTCATGTATTTTTTTCAAGTTTTCATCAAAAATTTAAAATCTCTAATCCGACTAATTGACGTACGAGGAGCTCAGATTTGCAAACCGCGTTCAATTTGGAGTTTTCGTTTAGCCGCTACGGCCGATCAAAGTCTGAAAAATCAATTATTTTATTTAATTTTCCAAAATGTTCATAGTGACTGACTAATTTTTTTGCTATTGAAGATAGCTCAATTTTTTTAACGACAATCGATTTCTCTCGTTTTTCTGATGAAAAAAAAAGTAAAATTCAATAGTCTAAGATGATTATTAAGAAAGTTGCATTTTTTCACAAAATTTCAAGGGGTTTAGTCATGTATTTTTTTCAAGTTTTCATCAAAAATTTAAAATCTCTAATCCGACTAATTGACGTACGAGGAGCTCAGATTTGCAAACCGCGTTCAATTTGGAGTTTTCGTTTAGCCGCTACGGCCGATCAAAGTCTGAAAAATCAATTATTTTATTTAATTTTCCAAAATGTTCATAGTGACTGACTAATTTTTTTGCTATTGAAGATAGCTCAATTTTTTTAACGGCAATCGATTTCTCTCGTTTTTCTGATGAAAAAAAAGTAAAATTCAATAGTCTAAGATGATTATTAAGAAAGTTGCATTTTTTCACAAAATTTCAAGGGGTTTAGTCATGTATTTTTTTCAAGTTTTCATCAAAAATTTAAAATCTCTAATCCGACTAATTGACGTACGAGGAGCTCAGATTTGCAAACCGCGTTCAATTTGGAGTTTTCGTTTAGCCGCTACGGCCGATCAAAGTCTGAAAAATCAATTATTTTATTTAATTTTCCAAAATGTTCATAGTGACTGACTAATTTTTTTGCTATTGAAGATAGCTCAATTTTTTTAACGGCAATCGATTTCTCTCGTTTTTCTGATGAAAAAAAAGTAAAATTCAATAGTCTAAGATGATTATTAAGAAAGTTGCATTTTTTCACAAAATTTCAAGGGGTTTAGTCATGTATTTTTTTCAAGTTTTCATCAAAAATTTAAAATCTCTAATCTTACTATTTGACGTACGAGGAGCTCAGATTTGCAAACCGCGTTCAATTTGGAGTTTTCGTTTGGCCGCTACGGCCGATCAAAGTCTGAAAAATCAATTATTTCTTTTGATTTTCTAAAATGTTCACTGTGACTGACTAATTTTTTTGCTATTGAAGTTAGCTGAAATTTTTTAACGGCAATCAATTTCTCTCGTCTTTCTGATGAAAAAAAAGTTAAATTCAATAGTCCACGATGATTATTAAGAAAGTTGCATTTTTTAACAAATTTCCAAGGGGTTTAATCATGTCTTTTTTTCACGTTTTCATCAAAAATTAAAAATCTCTAATCTTACTATTTGACGTACGAGGAGCTTAGATTTGCAAACCGCGTACAGTTTGGAGTTTTCGTTTAGCCGCTACGGCGGATCAAATTCTGAAAAATCAATAATTTTTTTTAATTTTCTAAAATGTTCACTGTGACTGACTAATTTTTTTGCTATTGAAGTTAGCTGAAATTTTTTGACGGAAATCAATTTCTCTCGCCTTTCTGATGAAAAAAAAGTTAAATTCAATAGTCTACGATGATTATTAAGAAAGTTGCATTTTTTGACAAATTTCCAAGGGGCTTACTCATGTCTTTTTTTCACATTTTCATCAAAAATTAAAAATCTCTAATCCGACTAATTGACGTACGAAGAGCTCAGATTTGCAAACCGCGTTCAATTTGGAGTTTTCGTTTGGCCGCTACGGCCGATCAAAGTCTGAAAAATCAATTATTTCTTTTAATTTTCTAAAATGTTCACTGTGACTGATTAATTTTTTTGCTATTGAAGTTAGCTGAAATTTTTTGACGGCAATCAATTTCTCTCGTCTTTCTGATGAAAAAAAGGTATACTTCAATAGTCTACGATGATTATTAAGAAAGTTGCATTTTTTAACAAATTTCCATGGGGTTTACTCATGTCTTTTTTTCCTGTTTTCATCAAAAATTAAAAATCTCTAATCCGACTAATTGACGTACGAGGAGCTCAGATTTGCAAACCGCGTTCAATTTGGAGTTTTCGTTTTTGTACACTCTCTAAAGGGTCTTAATGAGATCGTTGCGGTGACGTATATAAACCCCGAATCAAACCAGTGGTTTTATTTCAGGAAATTATTTTAAATCCAATTTTTGAGCAAAAGTTCCTTGTGTAGTTTTTCATATTTTCTTATTAGAAACATAATGAAAACACTATGCGATATTTTGAGTTGACTAACAAAGAAATACAAATCGATAGTTTGGAACCTTTTGGTAGTTCTAATCGAATAAATAGCTGCGGTTATTTTACCTGGACAGAAAATAGAAATGAAATGTGCCGTTAGGGGTGTTAATCCAATTCAAAGGGGGAAACACACTTGAATACAGTTACGCCTACGTTCTACCTGCTGTTGAAGATTTAACATTTAAAGTTGTGGTCATGTAAATAATTATCATGGTGGTGTGAATTTACCCGCGATGATTCTAAAGTTCATAAATAAATTTGAGACAACCTCACTTGTAGATACAATAAATAAATGTATAGGCTGAATATAAAGTTCATATTTAATCAATAAGCAAGAACTTATAATAACTATAAACGATAACGATCAAGATCACAACATTCGTAACTGGGTGGAAAATTTTTCAAAAATTCTTAAAATTTAATCGAAATTAAAATCTATTTGCTATGAACCGCAAATTACCTTTCGATGGCATTTGTTAATACTGCTACAATTTGATTATTTTATATCCATCCAAATGGGCGATAAAATCTCTCTCGTAGTTCGGTTTATAAATTCGAAGTGACCGAAGCCCTTGGCAGTCGGCAGAGTGTGTCTGTGTGGCTTGAATGGGAACATTGGCCTCGACTAGTAAGTAATTCCAGTTTATGGCCATCATTTATGAGGGAGCATCCTCGTGTACTCGTACGCTCGCACCTGATATACTTTATGGGAATGCAAAGTGCACTTCTGCATTCCCTCTCTTCGTGTGTAGCTTTCCTACTTTAATTAAATCCGTCCCCGTCGAAGTAATTATTTTATTAAGGCGTCTGGATGGTGCCATTCTGCGATACGAATATTAAAATGAATCAATTTCGTTTCGGATATTATATTCATTATGCACGTCCTCGAAGTTTCACTGTAAATGTTTTGGTTGCAATTTTAATTAAGTTACGAAACAGAGTGTGATATTACACAAACATTTATTACATTATTAAGGCTAAAAGTTTAGTAAAGTGGATGAATTTGACAAGCTATAGCTTTAATTATTGGTGTTA
This sequence comes from Ocypus olens, assembly GCA_910593695.2. Taxonomy (NCBI): domain Eukaryota; kingdom Metazoa; phylum Arthropoda; class Insecta; order Coleoptera; family Staphylinidae; genus Ocypus; species Ocypus olens. Next base: position 10,970,478 of record OU343048.1, read on the forward strand.
ATGAAGGTCTAAAAGATTATGCGTGAGAGATCGCTAAAAACTTAACTAACAGTAGGAGTTATTTGAGCTACTAAATATCGTAGCAGAGCTACTAAACAAGATATTCACAATGCACCAATGTTTGTGGAAATTTGAACGATATATTCCATAACAAATGAGTCATAGGATAGCTCTCGTGGTTACGGCTTTACGTTCAAAGAAAAAATTATAGCAGTCGCATGCCTCTGATGAAACAATTGTTATTATCATTCAGTTAACGTTAAATATAAGGTGTGAGCCACAGAATTTTGTTTCAGAATTGGCCATGCCTGAGAGAGAGAGAAACAAAGCAGTCATGTCTGAGATTAATTCAACTTTTTTAAATCTAATTCAATTGAACTAATCTATGCTTCTGATGTAATAATATGCCACATACCTCATTTATCTCACAGCCAACTCTGAAACAAAATTTTGTGGCTCACACGATATTAACCATCATGCAAAAAATCGCTAATCGGAGACGCGCATTTCAATTCATAGCCAACTGCGATTAATTTCTTTTTGAAACACGCTCTATTATAAACTGACAAACTCTGTCACACAAATATTTTTCCATAAAATTACGTGCCTCATTATTTATAAACTCAGTTTGGCTATTTATCAGAAAAAGTAAGAAATAATAAATTATACGAACTTGTCTATAAATAAGTTAAATATTAAATATGCTCATTAGTAAATGAGATTTTTTTTAAACATATTAACTAATGTAAAGCGGTCTAGCTTATATACACAGTACTCACACACGTCATTCTATTTGGCAACAAACCAACCGATAATCACGTAATGTAACTAATTTGTTTAATTTTACCTCACGCGTGCGTTTAGATACTTCAAATACGATCACGTAGAACATACATTTACTCTGCGGTAGTATTTTCATCTAAAATCCACCGAATGACCGTTAAATAATCTTCTAAATTTAAGGCCTTCAATTAATGAAATTAATCCTTGACTTTTTTCAAGTAAACTTTGCAAAAGAATGAAGACAGAATCCGTTTTAAAGTTTATTATTTATTTTAAAATTATCTTGAAAATGCTATAATAAGGCGAAACAAGTCGAAATTTTGAAACATTCAGAATCTAAACAGAGTTTTTATTTGGTAGAATTAATATATATTTCATTTGACTATCCTTAATAATATGAACTACCAATACGTAAACGATAAAACAATTAATCAAAAAAAAACTATTTTTGTGTGACGGTACGGGACATATAAACCTGGATTTTTTTTAAATTGTGTTATTGCACACTGAATGTCGTTAATCGATACCACAGATTAATATTAATCTGTGATCGTTCCGTCAAAGTACGACGAAATTACAGCATCCCCCGTGGGTACTTCGATAGAATTTTATTCTGCCAAATAAGGGACACATATACCCCGTAACGCACTGAACGTGTTAAATAAATACAAAAAATAAAAACACAGTATGCCCAAGTGACACACTTAGGCCTTGGTCTAGTATCTCACCTTCCTAAAGAGGGCTCTGGAAACAATCGGGACTCTTTGTATGTTTGATGAAATGCGTTAAAATCAATGATTTACGATTTTTATATATCCCGTTCTAAATTATAACGTAAATGTTAAAGGTCGAAAGAAACTTTATCAAGAGTTGCGATACGTTCCACGTGAAAAGTTTTTATTACTTTTCTAAAACTTTATATTGACAGGATACATTTTCGTATAATGAATTGAATATATTTTTTTATTTATTTGAATGCGATTAAAAGAAGAATTGAGAAAGTTGCAAACCTTCGAAAGTTAAATAAGCAAATGAAAAATATATTCTCTACGTCTGATAATGAATAAGCAAAGTTGGTTATTATCGAATTAAAAATTAAATACAGGGTGTCTCGAAAAAGTAGTGACGAGTAGGCGTGTTCGATTATGGAAATGAATAATCGAATATTGATTACTTATAATAATTGATTAATCAAATGATCGATTAATCGATTAGTCAAATTATCAAATGATCGATTAATCGATTAATCAAACAATCAAATGATCGATTAAGCAAATTATCGGTTAATTGATTATTTTTCGAGTAATAATCAAACAACCGATTAATAAATTATTTATCGATTATTGTTTCATTTTGCACAACTCTAGTTATAATGGCATATTAAAAAAATTAAAATGATATGTTTTACCAGTCGTTTTAATGGTCAAAGTGGCATAATTTACCAATCAAAATTGGTATATTTTAACTGTCAAAACTGGCATATTTACCAGTCATATATGGCATATTTTAACCGCCAAAAATGGTATATTTTACCAGTCAAAAATACATGTTATATTTTAATAGTCAAAATGGTGTATTTTACCAGTCAAAACTGACATGTCTTAACTGTCAAACTGGCATATTCACCAGTCAAATATAGCATATGTTAACAATGAGAAATGTAATATTTAACCAGTCAAAACTGGCGTATTTTAACAGTTAAAAATGGCATATTTTACCGGTCAAAAAAATCTAGCATATTTTAATAGTCAAAATGGCATATGGTACCAGTCAAAATTAGCATATTTTAACTTTCAAACCTGGCATACTTTAACTGTCAATACTGGCATATTTATTAGTCAAATATGGCATATTTTATCAATCAAAAATAGATAGCATATTTTAATAGTCAAAAAGGCATATTTTACCAATCAAAACTGGCATAAGTTAACTGTAAAAATTGGCATATTTACCAGTCAAATATGGTGTATTTTAACAGTCAAAAAATGGCATATTTTAGAAGTCAAAACTGGCATATTTTAACTTCAAAACTGGCATATTTCAACTATCAAAACTGGCATATGTACCAGTCAAACATGGTATATTTTAACAGTCAAAAATGGCATATTTTACGAGTCAAAAAAAGCTAGCATATTTTAATAATTAAAATGGCATATTTTACCAGTCAAAACTCGTATATTTTAACCATCAATACTGGCATATTTTAATAGTCAAAATGGCATATTTTACCAGTCAAAACTGGCTTATTTTAACTGTCAAAACTGGCATATGTACCAGTCAAAAATGGCATATTTTAACAGTCAAAAATTGCATATTTTACCAGTCAAAAATAGATAGCATATTTTAATAATTAATATGGCATATTTTACTAGTCAAAACTCGCATATTTTAACAGTCAAAAATGGCATATTTTACCAATTAAAACTTGCATAGTTTAACTGCCAAAAGTGAAATATTTACCAGTCAAATATGGAATATTTTAACAGTCACAAAATGGCATATTTTAACAGTCAAAACTGGCACATTTTAACTGTCAAAATTGGCATATGTACCAGTCAAATATGGCATATTTTAACAGTCAAAAATGACATATTTCACCAGTCAAAAAAAGCTAGCATATTTCAATAATTAAAATGGCATATTTTACCAGTCAAAACTCGTATATTTTAACCGTCAATACTGGCATATTTTAATAGTCAAAATAGCATATTTTACCGGTCTAAACTGGCATATTTTAACTGTCAAAACTGGCATATGTACCAGTCAAATAAGGCATATTTTAACAGTAAAAAATTGCATATTTTACCAGTCAAAAATAGATGGCATATTTTAATAATTAATATGGCATATTTTACCAGTCAAAACTCGCATATTTTAACAGTCGAAATGGCATATTTTACAAATTAAAACTTGCATAGTTTAACTGTCAAAAGTGAAATATTTACCAGTCAGATATGGCATATTTTACCAGTCAAAAATTAATAGCATATTTTAATAGTCAAAATGGCATATTTTACCAGTCAAAAATAGATGGCATATTTTAATAGTTAAAATGGCATATTTAAATGGTCAAAACTGGCATATTTCAATGTCAAAACTGGCATATTTCAAATGTCAAAACTGGCATTTGTACCAGTCAAATATGGCATATTTGAACAGTTAAAAACGGCATATTTTACCGGTCAAAAATAGATAGCATATTTTAATAGCCAAAATGGCAAATTTTACTAGTCAAAACTGGCATATTTTCAATGTCAAAAGTGGCATATTTTAACAGTCAAAAATAGATTGCATATTTTAATAGTCAAAATAGCATATTTTAACAGTCAAAACTGGCATATTTAAATGGTCAAAACTGGCATATTTCAAATGTCAAAACTGGCATTTGTACCAGTCAAATATGGCATATTTTAATAGTTAAAAATGGCATATTTTACCAGTCAAAAATAGATACCACATTTTAATAGTCAAAATGGCAAATTTTACCAGTCAAAACTGGCATATTTTAACTGTCAAATATTGCATATTTTACCAGTCAAAAATAGATAACATATTTTAATAGTCAAAATGGCATATTTTACCAGTCAAAACTAGCATATTTAAATGGTCAAAACTGGCATATTTCAAATGTCAAAACTGGCATTTGTACCAGTTAAATATGGCATATTTTAACAGTTAAAAATGGCATATTTTACCAGTCAAAAATAGATAGCATATTTTAATAGTCAAAATGGCAAATTTTACCAGTTAAAACTGGAATATTTTAACTGTCAAAAGTGACATATTTTCCAGTCAAATATAGCATATTTTACTAGTCAAAAATAGATAGCATATTTTAACAGTCAAAACTGGCATATTTAAATGGTCAAAACTGGCATATTTCAAATGTCAAAACTGGCATTTGTACCAGTCAAATATGGCATATTTTAAGTCAAACATAGATAGCATATTTTAATAAATGGCATATTTTACTAGTCAAAACTGGCATATTTTTACAGTCAAAAATGGCATATTTTAACTGTCATAACTGGCACATTTTAACTGTCATAACTGGCACATTTTAACTGTCAAAACTGACATAAGTAGCAATTAAATATGGCATCTTTTAACAGTCAAAAATGGTATATTTTACCAGTCAAAAATAGATAGCGTATTTTAATAGTCAAAATGGCAAATTTCAAATCTCAAAACTGGCAAATGTACTGGTCAAATATGGCATATTTTAACTGTCAAAACTCGTATATTTTAACTGCCAAATATAGCACATTTGAACAGTAAAAATGACATATTTTATCAGTCAAAAATAGATAGCATTTTTTAATAGTCAAAATGGTACTTTTTTACCAGTCAAAACTGGCATGTCTTAACCGTCAAATATGGCGTATTTAGTGGGTCTGTGGCTTCCGCTTCAACAGCTTCTTCTTTTCGTGGTCTTGATCATCAGTGCTGGCTTATAGTCTCTTTCGTCATCACCAGAGTCACATTTCAAAGCATTCTGTGAGCCATTTTTTTTTGTTTTTCTTAGGCAGGTAGGTATGTGGCTTCAACAGGTTTTTCTTTTTCGTGCTCTTGATCATCAGTACTGGCTTATCGTCCCTCAGCATCACTAAAATTAATATTTGAAAGGATTTTGCGAGTTAAACGTTTTGTTTTTCTTATGCAGGTTTGTGACTTTTTCTTCAAAAGCTTCTTTTTCGTGCTCTTGATCATCAACATGCTGAGCTTGCTGAAACCACCTTCGTTTTCTCCAACGGGGGGCTTAAAAACGTCCTTAACTTCGTAAAATGTTTTCTTGAATACTTGCGGCAATTTCTCTTCAGCCTTTTCGTTTTCAGTATCTTTGCGTTTATTTTTCTTCTTCTTCATCTTCATTTCGCACCTCATATTTTGAATGCTCGCGTTGGTCCGGACCAAGGTGTCAAATTGCGTCTGCTCTTTTTCTGGAGTATCTTTGTCATCCATATTCTCATGTGTTGTTAGCAATATTTTCACTTTCCTAGTCGTAGCCTTCATCTTGATCCTCTCCTAAATATCGCCTTTTGCCTTTTCTTTCCTTCAAACTGCTTTTTAATCTCAAAATTGTTATTTTCATCATCTTCTATTGATTCGTTTTTTCTTTCCTTCAAATTGCTTCTTGACCTCAAAATTGTTATCGCCTTCATCTTCTCCTGATTCAACACATCAAAAATTCTTCATCTTTTGCTGATTCGTTCCTTCAAATTGCTTTTTGACCTCAAAATTGTTATCGTCTTCATCCTCTCCTGATTCAAAACATCAAAAATTCTTCATCTTTTCCTGATTCGTTCCTTCAAATTGCTTTTTGACCTCAAAATTGCTATCGTCTTCATCTTTTCCTGATTCAACACATCAAAAATTCTTCATCTTTTCCTGATTTGTTCCTTCAAATTGCCTTTTGACCTCAAAATTGCTATCGTCTTCATCTTCTGCCGATTCTTCACATCAAAAATTCTTCTTACTTGCGTTCTCCATATCATATTCGATGATTGTGACAATGAAACATTTTCTGGTAATAAAAGAGAAATGATGAATGGCGAGGCTCAACGTATGTATCCTAATCCCTACTCGCAGGCATTTATTAGTGTGTTTTAAAGAAGCGTGATATAGTTTAGCATCTTTCTTCATAAAGTGTTCGTATGAATAAATGTGTTTGATTGATCATAAATTGGAATAAAATATTGAGTTTTAGGTTTTACAAATGTAAACTTATCTTCAATAAAGTAAAAATTCCTTGACTTCTTGTAGATAAATACAATAAAATGAGAAGTATTATACTTTTCGTCTTCTACAAGAGTCTCTAAGAGACTACAATCAACGAATCATCGAATGCCAGGAAAGTAGTTGTTTCGGTAGATGATTTGTTATTTGTAGTCTCTTAGAGACTCTTAAATTGTAGAAGACGAAAAGTATAGTATATCTCTTCCTCTTGTTTATGGAGACATCAAAATCTAATAACTAAGAATTTATTTAATACCAGAAATTACAAGAAGCCTAAAACAATTTATGATCAAAGTATTGACCTCATCAATCAAACCAATTGCATTTATTCATACGAAGAAACACTTTATGAATAGCGATGCCAAAATTATATCATGCTTCTTTAATAACATATTATGAAATGCCTAAGTGAATATATACCTCCACTTATGTCGGAATTAAATATTCGGTTCGCGTTTTAATCGGGCTCCGGCCTCCATAGAATACACAAGTGCTCGCGTCGAGCATTCCACAGTCCTCTTGTACACTCTAAATTTTGCGCTCTAAACAGGCCATAAATTCAAGTCGCATGTCCTTCGGCTCGGAAAATTACTCCCGTGCAATTCTCACCGTCAGAGTTCATGAAATTAACTTCATATCTGCATTTGCACTTAAGCATTGGAGAACTTTAATAACTGTACAATGTTCGCATTGTCGTTAATTTCAAAGTGTGTACTGTGCAGCTGAAACTTGTATCGGTAGGTAATAAATGTATAGATTGATATTAGTTACCACAAAGTAGTTCTTATTTATTAAACTCAGAACAGCAACCTTGACTTCCGAAACCAGTGAGAAGTTAGCCACGACTTTCCAGCCACGGATTTTGGCGCCTCCACCGTCACGAATTACATACAGGATGGTCAAACTGCAGTGACGGTTCGCGGGGTTTTTTTCTGGTACGGTCGAGGAACAAGAAGTGGTAATACAGATAGGTGCGGTCACGCAGCCAGCCGTCTCTGCAACTGACCCTACCTATCTGTATTACCACCTCTTGTTCCTCGGCCGTACCAGAAAAAAACCCGCGAACCGTCACTGATGGTCAACTGTCGGTCCTGATGTATGGGGCAGAAGCATGAACGCTAAGAGTAAATTCTATATATAATCTGGAAGCTTTCGAAATGTGGACACTATGACGAATGTCAGAGTACGGAATTTGAAGATCGGGGCTCGAAGATCGTAAGCTGTACACAAATGTAAAGAAGAGGAAAATTTTCTACCTTGGCCACATTATTCAAGCTAAAAAATATAGTTTCTAATGCCTTATCCTATAAGGCAAAATCATGGGGAAGGGAAGCTGAAAGACCTCTGGTCAATTGCCTGTTGAGGTGATTTGTAAATGAGTCTCAATTGATGTATTGTCTCTTTCTCTCTCTGTCTCTCTCTCTTTATCTCGAAGGAAAGAGAGGAATAGAACGGAAGAACCTCTTTAGGCCTCTACTAAAATGCAACTAGGAAATAATAAATCGGTGGGTCGACCCAGTGGCCAAAAATTAAATTATGTTTTCGGAATAGAATTACAAGTGCTCCAACATCATTCCCATAAATATACGAAGCCGAATACATTTTAAAAAGCGACCGACAGGATTAGCCCCTCCCCCCCGACACAATTCTCTTAAATCCGGCATCCGAACAATCCGCTTTCGAGCCTTTTTATAAATTCGTTTGATAATCCGGGCACACACAAAGATATTATTCATTTGAAAATACGAACGTACTTAAATAAATAATGTTCCGCCCGGAATTTTTATATCCTTGTCACGGGAAATAATAACCAGGGAATGAGTCATGCTATTTCGGTGTTACATAAGTTCCACTTGAAGTAAATCGTGTACAGGATATTGCCTAGAAGCGTTAGACACATCTCAGGTGAGCGCAATGATGCACAATGCGGGAATTCACACGCGTTTTCAATTAATTTCCATCAAGGAAACTTAAAGCGAAACTATTGTTCCAACATTTTCTAGCATTCATTATGGTTTGTAAAATAAAAAATAATGTATTCGCACGAGAAAAAAAATTGGCCCATTTATAGTCCGGGTCTGCAAATGTTGTCAGTCCTATTCATTACCAATTATGAATTTAATTCATATAAATAGGTTGACAGAATTCGCCAACTCTCCCTAACCCGCGTTTCCTTTAAATAAATAAAAACTAAATAACTTAATTATTAATTAAATTAACACTTGAGCTGATACATCAAAACTTGCTTAGATAATTCAGCTAGAAAATTACTCAGTGGTTTTTTTTTACGAGAGCGAAAATAGTGTATCAAAATAGATCAAATTTTGATCATATTGAACTGGGTATCCCGCTGGGTTCTCTCCTAGGGCCTCTTTTATTTTCAATACATATTTGCACAGTATTAAATCTATTACAGTATTGCAATGTGTATCTCTCTTTTTCTCTTCTATAAGGAGGCAGAATTTCGATTACATTTCGATTTGCAAAGAATTTTGTACTTTAAACTTGGTGCTTAATCCCTAAAAAATTACGTACTTATTATTTTGCAACATGGGCGGCTCGTTATATAGAGCCATGGAGCCATGGCACTGCCTGTAGTTTCAAGCTCAGCAAGAATTTCTAATTGATTCTTAAAACAATTTTTCGGCAGTTACTTTGGTCTATCAAGATAAATCGCTCTGTCTTAAAAAATGACGGAGTATATTGTATAAGTGGCTCTACCATCAACATGTTCTACGAGCCGCCACTGTTTCTTCATTAAATATTCCTATTAATGGTGAGAAAACTCATTGCTTATTCCAATGGTGTTAAAAACTTAGCTGTTACAGTTGGTAACACTTTTAGATATAAGAAACAAATTAAGTGCTTCATATTGTAACTTTAAAAAGTTGTCCAGTCTGCCAATCAATTAAAAAAATTATTAATCAAAACTAGCGACCAAAAACATGAAATACCGAAGAAGTCAACGTCTCCCCTCATTTTTGTTTTCTGAAAAATTGCATTGGAAATGATTTACTCAAAATCAATTCCTACGATAGTAAAACTCTCACTTGCGCAAGAACAAATTTTAATTGTAGCTTATAAAGAAAAAATGTAATCGTTTCGTCATTGTTTTGTTAATGCTAACAAATACTGTTACATCTATTAACTAATCAAAGAAGTTTATTCTTTTCTAAACTGCTTATTATGAGAAAAAATATGAATTTCCAAAAAATATTCCATGCATGAAGATTAAAATTTCCTTATCCTGAATTTTAAAAATTGTTCTTAAACTATATAAAAAAAACTGCGTTATTATTTTGCAGTGTTAACATCTATTGATTAATGAAAAAATGGTGATGTGGCCATCATGTCACTTTCTCCGACTTCATGGTATCATTTATATTTACGCTTTCATGGTTTATTTTCAATTTAAATCATATTTTAAATGTACGTCGAGGGTTTTGTAGACTCGAATGAAACTGACGTTTGAAACGTCAAAATTATGAAAGACTGCAAAATTATACTTTAAATTCAAAAATTCAGTTTATTCAAAAAATCAAGATTTCGAGAAAAACCTATTCTTTATAAGTTGTTCATTTTCGCATTCTCTACAATTATTATTAACATAAATTTGCTGTAACTATTATCGTTTCATAATTATAAACTAAAAATATAAAGAACAAAATAAATTTTTTTTCTCGAATAAAAATGATTTTATGAAAAATATTTTCTAATAAAAGATGTTCATCTATTTGTTGTCTTTAAAATTTGTTTTTCTACTCCCAGCTCTAAAATGTCATTTATCGCATATGTTTCCATGACGCTAAGTGATTCTTTAAATACACCTTGACAAACTGTGACTTTGTGCATTTTAGTCATGGACTGAAGTTAGCTGCAGATTTTTAAATCGCTAAAATCAATTGAAACTCAAAATCAAGTTAGTTGTCACTTATCAACAATCTGTCAGAATAAAGAATAAATCAATGAGACAAGGAATACTTTCAATTTAAATCAAATAAATAATAAACAACATTAAAGAAATTTAGTAGAATCCATGATTTTATTTAGCAATTGCCATAATGTCTCTAACTTAACTATTAATGTATATTTATCCAAGTAGACTAATTTAATAATAATGTACTATTACCATGTCCATTTAAGATAATAAAATAATTTCAAAATTTTACCAATTCAGTCGTAGAAAAAGTATAGTATGCAATTCGTGTTATAAACTTCTCTAGACACTAGTTATTAAACACTCGCTCCGCTACGCTCCGCTCGTGCCTAATTAACTCGTGACTAAAGTGCCGTTTATAACACTTGTTGCATAATATACTATTAAATGTTTTTGTGATATTTTTCATATTGAAGAAAATATTGGCATAAAACCAAAAACAGTTAAGGTAAACACCCACTTCAGGTGTACAAAATTTTACTAAAAGCTTTTCAGTTCTTCGGATTATCAAATAAGACGTTTGTTCAAAGTTTCATATCAATTGCTCTATTAGTTTTTGAGATACAGCGCACACAGACAGACACACGTACTTCGTAACGGAGAAAGTAAAAAAAGTTTATCCATTAGAAAAAAATCGATTATGAAAAAGTTATAAATTTTCAAAATTTGTTTTTCGACAGGAAATTAAAACTTGATTGAAAGCTCACATTAAAAATGTTAGTCATCTCACATGGAGAAACAATTTTTTTTTTATTAATTGAAGAATTGCTAAAGGTTAATGCAACAACATCGGCTTTAAAGAGACATTTTTCATCATTTTGCTTAGTGCCATCAAAATTAAGAAATATATTGGGAAACGCTAAGGCTGCCAAACTTCGGCTGTTTTTATTTAAATATTTAAAATATGAAAATGTTCCTAAAAAGTGCAATTTGAGCCGAATTTGGGAAGAAAATAACCTATTTTATTGTTTTACCATTAGTTTTTATATTAGACGTAACAAATTATACATTTCTGAAAAGTAAAAAAAATCTCTTTTCAATGGTATCATATCCAACTATGACCTCTATAAGAAAAAAAAACAAAGTTGACTCTTGTAACTCAAATATGATAATAATTTTCTAAAATCTGAGTACTCTATGAGATTCCTATTAAAAAAAGTGCCTTAAGAACATGCAAATTAAATTCGACTTCCTCTGAATATAAATGAGCTATAACCGAAAATACAAAAAAATACAAAATTCACTTTTTTCGCTATAGCGCCTGAAGTACGTAAAAAAAACTTTTTTTATGGGGTTTAGTACAATTTTAGCTAAAGAGTATTTCATCTCATTTAACCAAATCTCTATCTCTTATAATAACGGAGATGATAATGAATATGTGGACAACCTGTATATCCGATATTTTGATACTTATATAAATATTGGATATATTCCGAACCCTGGTTTTTGAGATACTGCGCGCACCGACAGACACACACACGCACACAGACATAATTTGTTTTTTCTAAAAATCTTTAAAATCGCCTCTAGGTGCCTCAAAACGGATATTTCCGTAAAAAAAATGAAAAAATTTTCACGATCACAATACTTTCTCGTACTTCGTAACGGAGAAAGTAATAAAATTCAATCAAAACTAGCGACCAAAAACATGATAAAAAATAAAAATACTGAAGAAGTCACCCCCTCCTCTCATATTTCTTTTCCTGAAAAATTCCATTAAAAATGATTGAGTCAAAATCACACTCTTGCACCTCATAGTAAAAATCTTAATTGCGCAAGAACAAATTTTAAATTTCAGCTTGCGGGCTCACAAAGAAAAAATTGTACCCATATCGCTTCATTTTGACAATCAATTAAAAAAAAAACACACATTCAAAACTAGCGACCAAAAACATGAAATACCGAAGAAGCCACCGCCTCCCCTTATATTTTTTTCCTGAAAAATTGCATTGGAAATGATTTACTCAAAATCACTTTTTAGATTCCGACGATTTGCACATCGAAGTAAAAATCTCATTTGCACAAGAATAAATTAAAATTTCAGCTTGGGACTCGCTCGTAAAGAGAAAAGTTGTACCAACATCGCTTCAGACTGCCAATCAAACAAAACTAGCTATCGAAAATATGAAACTGAAGGAGCAACATCCTCCCATAATTTTTTTCCTGAAAAAATGCATTGGAAATGATTTACTTAAAATCACTTGTAAGATTCCGATGATTTGCACATCATAGTAAGACAAATTTTAATTTCAAGCTTGCGGCGCTCTCTCAAAGAAAATTCAAAACTTTCTTTATAATCATCCTTGACCTTTACAAGTACATGTTTTCCACATCAGAAGAAATCGATTGCAGATAGCTAAAGCAGGAAAGAAGTTGCCAAGCCGGTTGGAACATTTTGAATCGTTTTTTACCTCATCATTGATACCGTTTTGTCAATTATAAATAAAAATAAGTTATTTCCACCGCGTTAACCGCTCATATTTATATCGCTCTGTTTTTTTGATTAATGCATTTCCTATTTGTCACCGTCTCGTCTCGCCTAGAAAAAGTACACCGAATTAAATCCGTTGTTTAAATTCATACATGAGAATATCGTTAGTTAATATTTGTCTTTGAAAGGTCTGTACACTCTCCCACATATTTTGGAGGCCGAAATAGGATGACCAGCAAATGATCAATTAATCAACGCGCAAATTCAAAAAACATCTGCTGTTACTACTTTAAATTGGCATACCAAATTGGTCGTATTTGATCGCGCAGTTTAAGAAAATTGCAAAATTTGACTCTTGACCGAGTCGAAACGAAATCAATGATACTATTTTGACCTCAAAAATACGTGGTTAATGGGGTAATTGCCGCGTCGAAAATCTATGCATTTTTGATGGTCAGCATATGCATAATTTTGAAGTTAATATCAAATATTAAGAAATGATATTTTGCACACTTGGGGAGAAAGGGTTAAACTATTCGTCTATAGAATTTGATTTTTTTTATCATCAGACAAACTGTATAATTTATCCTGAAAATTACCAATATTGGATGGATATCTGGAGCTTTTCTCTGCAAAAAACTAAAAATGTAATGCTACAGAAAAATAGTTTATACCTTTGAAAACAATATGTACGTAATAAAATTGTCATTAGTTATCAAATAAAGTCGCAAAAACGTAAGAGCTGCACCTCTGCAAACACGAATTTGCTTCATTTTCGTCGTTGTAATGAACGCCACCTACATGAGACATTTTGTATCAACCCTGGAGGCGTGTACAAACAAATTTACGTACTCGGTGAAATTTGAGGCCCAAGATTGTGGCGATTATCATTTTCGGTAAGACCATTCTGGTCTAACTCTAGCGCGAGGCACTTACCCCCTCTTAACTGTTGTACATATTCTTTATTAACACCCTGCATTTTGTTCTTTTGGAATCCGCTTCAAATCCCGACAAGTCACAACCAAAAGTTGATTTGGATAATTATTTTAACTCTTGAACACCTCACATTTTAATTCTGCGGTTGGACAAAAAAAAAAATAGAAAAACCATTTCAACAAATTCCAAATATATTTAAAATTGATTCCGCTTTAAGTTTCTATTAAAAATCTGTGAACGCCACTTTGCTAGATTTCAAAATAATCACACTTAGCCATCTCGCGTTTTAATTCTGAGGTTGAATATTTTCCAAGTTGCCAAAAAATTTAAAAAAAAACAATTTCAACAAATTCCAAACTTTTTAAATATACTCAAAATTGATTCCGCTTTAAGTTTATATTGAAATGTATGAGCGCTATATATTAAAAATTGATTCTGTTGTGCTGTTATTTTCTCTGGTTAACCGATCACTATATTTGCAAATCTTTCTAAATGGCAAATAAACCGAATTGAACATTTTAATAACCCAAACTTATTGTAAAACACTATATACAGGGTGTTACAAATTCGAAGCACTAGCATTATTATCTCGGTAACTATAAGACATATAAAGTTGGTTAAATTAAGACAAAGTTGCGCATTTTCATGCTAAATGATTTGTTAAAATTTAAAATATTCGGGCCGGCCCACTAGCCGCGTGCGAGAACTAATGCGGAGGGTCTTGGGTTAGAATCCCGGCGAGGGCATTGGTGTTTGTGGATGTCTATTTTCATTTAATATGAATAATATATTATAAATTATCGGTTGTGGCTGAATGACCTACGCTGTCTAAGCCAATGTTCCATATCATCCATAATTCCCCAACCCAAATTTCCGTCAATCATCCTTCCTTTTATAAAAAAAAATAATATTAATAAAATATTCGGACTACTTCCGAAGATATTCGACAAAACCGAAAAAGTCAATTTTGTTTTAATTTTTTTACGACTTTATTACAGGTTATTTTGAGTTGGTTAAATGAAGAAGAATGAAAGTTGAGCATTTTAATTACAGATTATTTTTAATTGGTTAAATGAAGAAGACAAAGTTGGGCATTTTAAAGCTAAATAGAAATTTAAAAAAATATATTCTGTCTGATTCCGGAAATATTCGAAAAAAACGAATAAATCGATTTTGCTTTTATTTACGAATTTATTACGGGTTATTTTGAAAAATAAAAAAAAACACGTTCTTAAGACACTTTTGTAAGCCCTTCCAGAAAATAATTTTATTTTTCAAATGCGATGTTTCGGTAGATACCCACATCAATTTTATTTTTCTAAACACGGACCTCGATTTGTTATTTCACACATTCCAAAACTAATGATGTGTCATACTTATCACTAAATTGTTTATTATAAGAGTTATTTGTAGTTTTTACAAATTGACTTTGAAACATCATCTCTTATATATTCCGAGATAGTTTCTTAAGCTCTTCCAGAAAATAATTTTATTTTTCAAATACTATGTTTCGCTAACTACATAGATACCCACATCAACTTTATTTTTTTAAATACGGACCTGGATTTTTTATTTCATTTTTGAGTAGCTTTTCGCCTCCTAAAATTAATGAAAATTATTGCTATAGGAGTTATTTGAAGTTTTTAAAAATTGAAGAGTAGGCATTGACTTTTAAACTTCTCCATCTCTTATATTTACCAAGATAGCAATGCTAACGCATCGTATTTGTAACACCCTGTATATAAATAAATATAAATTTTCCCAAAAATCATGACTTGTTTCGATTAATTACTTCTAAGAGTAAATTGGGATGGGGATATGTGACTAACGTAAATAAATGTGCGGATTATAGAGAATTTCGATAAGATGTAATAAATAGGAGCAAAAAATTAGGTTTGCTTGCCAAGGAGATAACCAATAGATTACAGCTGTGTTTAAAATTGTCTAACGTTTCTAATACATTTGAATCATAAGAATGGCTTCGACCATAAGACACTTACAAACGCTGCATTCGCTATTTTTTTAATCACAAACCCTGGCAGATACAAGAATGGGGGAGGGGCAATGCGTGCAATTGCCTTACGTTTTTTTTTTTAATCTGTCGTGAACTTCGCGAAAATGTCAGCGCATTTCAAAAATTAATATTTATTTTGTGTTACTCAATTTTTATTCAGACTAAACATATGTATACCGTAGAAATAACCATAACATTATATTAAATATGGGTGTTAGTGAGTCCGGGCCAGTGGCGGCTGGTGGAACATTTTGATGGTAGAGCCACTTAGCCTACAATATATGCCTCTTTTTGAGAAAAAAAAACGAACGATAATTGAAATCGAAACCCTTTACAGTAGCATTAAATAAACCCAATAAAATCCTTGATGAGCTTGAAAATAGTGGTAGAGCCATGGCTCCTCGGCTCTACATAACGAGCCGCCCCTGGTCCGGGCTATGTGCCCTTCAATTTTTCATTAAATTGTATTGAATATTTGTTTCGAGTTTTTTTAATTATTGTTTTCTGAGATAACTATAGGAATTAATTGTAAAACAGTATTTTCCAGAAACTTATGATAAAAAATTTGGCAATGACAACACGCAAGCGAATTATTTAAAATTCTTAATGCGTTTTCTAGACATTAAACGCTAAACTATAATCACTAAAAGCTAAAGTTAAAAGTCTTTAAAACCCAGCAATACTGCTGTTAGGAGTAATCGTAACCTCACACATCAAAATAGATGTATTTTTTTACTTTGGTGTTAAGAGTAATCATAACCTCACATATCAAAATCGATGTATTTTTGACTCATTGGCTTCATAATTAGAATCAAAATTGCTTAAACGAAACGACCACTTTTACAACAGAAATTTCCATTGACATAAACCATTTGGGAAAAAATTTATTACCAAAAGAAAAAAATTGGATATCACAAGAGTCGTATAAATTTATATAATAATAATAATATATTTAACTGGATTCACCCTGTACATTGAAGTATTAATTAGAATATAAAATATAAAATAAAATATAAATAAACATATTTAAAAAAAACATTAATTAATAATAATAATAATAATAATATTTTATTGATGCAAATAACATAAAGTTTTACATAGGTCAAGTCAAATAATTTCTACTGTAAATTTTTAAACGTCATAAAATTGAGAGATTTTTTTTGTTGAGCACAAAATACCTTCGGTGTTAGAAGGCCATTCATGGAATCCAGACTGTGAGATTTGAGGTGGATTAACCTCCTGTAATGACGCTAGTGTTGCGTCTTATTTTATTCATACCTTTTAACTTTATCATTTTCTTTGCTTTTTATGAGTAAATAATCTCTCACATGTAGGCTTCAGATTATAAAACATCATGTTAATTAAATTTTATTACGTTTCTCCGAATACGTGGGAGGTAATCTGGATCGGTTTACTTGTTAAAAAAATGGTGATTACTTTCTCCGACTTGATGATATCATTTATATTTACGTTTTCATGGTTTATTTTCAAGAAATCATATTTTAAATGCACATCGAGCGTTGCATAAACTCGATGAAACTGACATTTAAAACGTCAAAATTATGAAAGACGGAAAAATTATATTTTAAATTCAAAAATTCAGTTTACTCAAAAACTAAAGGGATTTCGAAAAAAACTTATTCTTTATAAGTTGCTCATTTTAGCATTCTCTACAATTATTATTAACATAAATTTGCTGTAACTATTATTGTTTTATAATTATGAACCAAAAATTAAAAAAAAATAATAAATTTTTTTCTCAAATAAAAATGATTTTATGAAAAAAAAAATTAAGCAAAAGATGTTCATTTCTTTGTTTTCTTCAAAGTTTGTTTAAATGTTTTTGTGATATTTAAGAAAATATTGGCAAAAAACAAAAAACAATTAAGGTAAACGCCCACTTCCGTTATACAAACTTTTACCAAAAGCTTCTCAGTTCTTCAGATTATCAAATAAGACGTATGTTCAAAGTTTCATATCAACTGCTCTATTAGTTTTTAAGATACAGCGCGCACAGACTGTCTGTGTGTGTCTGCCTGACACACACACACACACACACAGACACAAACAAATATTTTCCAGAAATTCTTGAAATGGCATCTAGGGATACCAAAACGGATATTTCCGTAAAAAAAATTTTGGAAAAAAAATCACGATCACAATACTTTTTCGTACTTCGTAACGGAGAAAGTAAAAATATGACGTTTTATCAGTTCAGAAAAAAGTCAAAATAGTACAAATTTTAAATTTAAATAATCAAAGTATGCCATTTTTGACAGTTGAAAAATATTACTTTTGAAAGTCGAGTTATATTTCTGATGGTTGCAAAAAGTCAATTTTAAGTTTCAAAATTCATAATAGAAAATATAATTTAGAAGTATTTAAATACCATTTTTCTATTTTGCGTCTAAAACGAAGTCATTAACACACTCAAATGGGTTCGTTAAAGGCTCACTCAGTGCGGTAATATCAATTTTTCAAGGTTGGCACAGTTGAAATTCAGAGCCGTCAACCTGTGCTGAAGTTTCGCCGAGATAGTTTTGAGGTTATGTGAAATCGCAAATTAATTTCAAATTGAAATGTCAATTATCAGTGTTACCAACCACCATACAATTTTCTAAATATGTATGGGCGATTTTTTAATTTAGAAATTGAATAAAAGGGGCGCTATAGAAAAAATACTGTAAAAAACTCGTTCATAAGGCCTTTTTTCGTACGTGTCCAATTTTAGAAAACGACGAGCGTAGCGAGGAGTTTGCTAACGGACAAATCGCGCTTATTGAACTCTTTTTTTAATACACTATTCTGACCGCGGTGTTTTTTTTAGTTATTCGAATTTGGTGTTTTTATTTTAACTGACAAAAATGTTAAATTTTTAATGAAAGTCAAAATGGTAAAAAATTTAAGTTACATTATTTTTGAAAGACGAAAAGTTATGATTGTGATAGTGGTAAAAAGTCAATTTTCAGTTTCAAAATTCATAATATAAAATATAATTTTAAAGTATTGAAATATCACTTTTGACCGTAGAAAACTTTTTTTTTAATTATTCGAATTTGGCGTTTTTATTTTAACTGACAAAAACATTAAATTTTTAATGAAAGTCAAAATGGTAAAAAAATTAAGTTGAAACAGTTAATATTATTTTTGAAAGACGAAAAGTTATATTTACTATCAGAAATGTTATTTTGGCCCATCCAAAGGTAAAACAGGCGGAAAATTATTATTTTTGGAAGGCGAAAAGTTATGATTTTGATAGTGGTAAAAAGTCATTTTCAGTTCATAATAGAAAATATAATTTTAAAGTATTGAAATATCACTTTTGCCCGTAGAATTTTTTTTTTAATTATTCGAATTTGGCGTTTCTATTTCAACTGATAAAAACGTTATATTCTAATAAAGCCAAAATGGTACAAATTTTAAGTTACATTATTTTTGAAAGACGAAAAGTTATATTTACTATCAAAAATGTTATTTTGACACATTCGAAGTTTAAACAGGTGAAAAACTATAATTTTGAAAGATGAAGAGTTATATTTCTGATCATTTTCAGTATGGAAAATATAATTTCGAAGTATTGAAATATATTTTCTCTCATGATTTTGAGATGTAAAATTTCAGCTAGATCTTCGGCGTGAATTGTATAGTCTGTGGTCAAACAGCAACTTCTAAAATTTCTCAGTACACCACTGCCTTTTGCTGCGTAAATAATAATTTACAAAAAATGTTTAATTATAGATTAGTGAAGTTATACCACAATTTTCTGGATCTGTGGGATTTCAAGCTTCAGACAATCTTCTGAAGAAAAAAATTCAGTTACAAACACAAATATGGATGAGACAGTTGTAGAATCATGCGTTCGATATCTAGTTAGACTAAGCTTGACAAATACACGTAGTAAATTAAATAAATAAAGATCAAAAGTAGCCTGAATATACGAATCCTCAACCTGTTCGTAACTCTCGTAGTGTAGTAATGAAATTAGTCTTTTAAGCGAGTCAAGTCATTGTAACGAGTGGACTGAAAAGAGTCGATTCTTTATTGAAAAAGTAAAAAGTATATCTGGAAAAAATGATCAAAACAAAAAAAGGCGTCACTTCGAATATTTTGCAATATCCCCAAATTGAGTAAAGAAATGTCTACTGTAGTCACTTGACTTCTCGACTCATGTCTAAGTCAGTCATGGGTAGACTGGACTTACAAAGCTATTTGATTTTTGCAAAAGAGTTATCGAAATATACTGTATACCTACAGCTAAAGATTTTTTGCATTGTATGCATATTGTATTCCTCCAGCTAAAGAAGTGTTAATTGTAACATTGGAAGGAATTGTTTAATCAATTTCGATTGTACGTACAATAAATTCAGAATGATTATACATATTATGGAATGCAGATATTTCAAACGGAAAAATAACGAGCGGTTTTAGATTTTTAGAAACTTGCCTTGGAACGCCAAACTGGTATTATTAAGTGTTGCACCCACTTCAATCAGCACGTCTCCAAATCACTCACTCGCACTTGAGCAGCGACTTAACAACATATGAAGTTATTTTTGATAAGCACTGCGCACCGTCACCGTCGCGCGCCGGCACTCACCAAACCACGAGAGCGGCCCGCGGTTACTAACAAACTGCCACAACTGTGAACTCGCTACAAGCACGCAGACAAACAGACGACTGATGGGCGGACCGTCGGGCGCGCATAAATCGACTTAATCTCTGGATACGAAAAAAAAATCAAATAAAACAAAATGAAGACGTGCGCTCGAAATAACGATAGACGCGTATAATTACCGCGAGAGGTTGGGCTGATTTATTTTGTAGCGACTGTTAAGTGATATAGAATACGATTGTGTGCAGTGACGGCTCGCGGGGTGATTCATGGTACGGCCGAGGTAGCAGAGGGTAGGTAGGGTCGGTTGCATAGATGGCTGGAGGCGTGACCGCACCTTTGCTTCCTTGGCCGCACCATGAGTCACCCCGCGAGCCGTCACTGATAATAATAATAATAATGCCAGAACTATAAAGTTTTACGTACGTCAGTGAAAAAAAGAAAAAAAACACCCTTAGCAGTTGCTGACTAAATTAACTATTTATTTGATTAAATTGATGACAAATAAATAGGGAGTAAACAAGATTATTTAGATATACAAGTATGAGGGAAATACAAAAACAACAGTTTTATGGCAATGAAGTGTGTTAAAGCGCGAGATTCTAGTGCTGAATATTATGAGTTTAATGGCATTTATTTTAAGGAGGTATGCCGCCCTCTATTGTAAAATGTATAAAATATTTCTTAGTAAAAATCGTTTATTCACAATCAGTATAATAATATGCATATTTTTAACCTGCAAAAAGTGGGGTAATTAGCGATTCCCTCTTCGAGATGGGTAATATCAGTGGCGGCTCGTGGAACATGTTGATGGTAGAGCCACTTATAAATATACCCCCCTCCCTTTTGAAGAAAGAAAGAACGATTTATCTTCCTAGACCAAAGTAAAAAAAAATTTTTTTTTTAAATTAATTAAAAGTTCTTGCTGAGCTTGAAACTACAGGTAGTACTTTGGCTCTTTGGCTCTACATAACGAGCCGCCCCTGCTTAATTTGATAAAACGATGATTTGAAAATATAATTTAATTTTTGTAGAATTTCGTCAACACGTTTTACATATTTTTTTTTAATTTTTCACGCGAGTATTTCACAATTTGAAAACTAAAATTTTAAAAAATTCACAACTCGCGAAATAATCGGTGGATTTTCAAAAACTGCACTTATTTTGATAAAACGATGAATTGCAAATCTAATTTGTTTTTTGTGGAATTTAGTCGATACGTTTCACATTTTCGTTTTTTTTCACTCGAGTATTACACAATCAGAAAATTAAAATTTTCAAAAATTCACAACTCGCGAAATAATCGGTGGATTTTCAAAAACTCCATTCCATCTGATAAAACCATAATTTTTAAATCTAATTTAATTTTTGTAAAATTTAGTCGACACACTTTATATATTTTTTTATTTTTTTTTTGCTGGAGTAATACACAATTCGAGAACTAAAATTTTCAAAATTTCACAACTAGCGAAATAATCGGTGGATTTTCAAAAACTTCACTTAATTTGATAAAACGATGATTTCCAAATCTAATTTAATTTTTGTAGAATTTAGTCGACACACTTTATATATTTTTAAAAATACAATTCGAGAACTAAAATTTTCAAAAATTCACAACTCGCGAAATAATCGGTGGATTTTCAAAAACTTCACTTAATTTGATAAAACGATGATTTCCAAATCTAATTTAATTTTTGTAGAATCTAGTCGACACACTTTATATATTTTTTAAAATTTTTTGCTGGAGTATTGCACAATTCGAGAACTAAAATTTTCAAAAATTCACAACTAGCGAAATAATCGGTGGATTTTCAAAAACTTCACTTAATTTGATAAAACGATGATTTCCAAATCTAATTTAATTTTTGTAGAATTTAGTCGACACACTTTATATATTTTTTTAAATTTTTTGCTGGAGTATTACACAATTCGAGAACTAAAATTTTCAAAATTTCACAACTAGCGAAATAATCGGTGGATTTTCAAAAACTTCACTTAATTTGATAAAACGATGATTTCCAAATCTAATTTAATTTTTGTAGAATTTAGTCGACACACTTTATATATTTTTTAAAATTTTTTGCTGGAGTATTGCACAATTCGAGAACTAAAATTTTCAAAATTTCACAACTCGCGAAATAATCGGTGGATTTTCAAAAACTTCACTTAATTTGATAAAACGATGATTTCCAAATCTAATTTAATTTTTGTAGAATTTAGTCGACACACTTTATATATTTTTTTTTATTTTTTGCTGGAGTATTACATAATTCGAGAACTAAAATTTTCAAAAATTCACAACTAGCGAAATAATCGGTGGATTTTCAAAAACTTCACTTAATTTGATAAAACGATGATTTCCAAATCTAATTTAATTTTTGTAGAATTTAGTCGACACACTTTATATATTTTTTTTAATTTTTTGCTGGAGTATTACATAATTCGAGAACTAAAATTTTCAAAAATTCACAACTCGCGAAATAATCGGTGGATTTTCAAAAACTTCACTTAATTTGATAAAACGGTGATTTCCAAATCTAATTTAATTTTTGTAGAATTTAGTCGACACACTTTATATATTTTTTTTATTTTTTGCTGGAGTATTACACAATTCGAGAACTAACATTTTCAAAATTTCACCATTCGCGAAATAATCGGCCGATTTTCAAAAACTTCACTTAATTTGATAAAACGATGATTTCCAAATCTAATTTAATTTTTGTAGAATTTACTCGATACGTTTTATATATTTTTTTTAATTTTTCACTCGAGAGTTACACAATTGTAAAACTAAAATTTTTAAAAATTCACAACTCGCGAAATAATTGGTGGATTTTTAAAAACTGCACCTAATTTGATAAAACGATGATTTGCAAATATTATTTAATTTTTGTAGAATTTAGTAGACACGTTTTATATATTTTTTTAAATTTTTAACTCGAGTATTACACAATTCGAGATCTAAAATTTTCAAAAACTTACAATTCGCGAAATAATTGTTCGATTTTCAAAAACTCTATTTAGTTTGATGAAACGATGATTTGCAAATCTAATTTAATTTTTGTAGAATTTCGTCGACACGTTTTATATATTTTTTTTATTGTTTTGCTCGAGTATTACCCAATTTGAAAACTAAAATTTTCAAAAATTCAATACTCACGAAATAATTGGTCGATTTTCGAAAACTCTATTTAGTTTGATAAAACGATGATTTGCAAATCTAATCTAATTTTTGTAGAATTTCGTCGACACGTTTTATATTTTCTTACTAAAATTTTCAAAAATTCAATACTCACGAAATAATTGGTGGATTTTTAAAAACTCCATTTAGTTTGATAAAACGATGATTTGCAAATATGATTTAATTTTTGGAGAATTTAGTAGAC
Source organism: Ocypus olens (assembly GCA_910593695.2). Taxonomy (NCBI): domain Eukaryota; kingdom Metazoa; phylum Arthropoda; class Insecta; order Coleoptera; family Staphylinidae; genus Ocypus; species Ocypus olens. Next base: position 10,994,313 of record OU343048.1, read on the forward strand.
ACGTTTTATATATTTTTTAAAATTTTTAACTCGAGTATTACACAATTCGAGATCTAAAATATTCAAAAATTCACAATTCGCGAAATAATTGGTGAATTTTTAAAATCTCTACTTAGTTTGATAAAACGATGATTTGCAAATCTAATTTAATTTTTGTAGAAATTCGTCGACACGTTTTATATATTTTTTTATTTTTTTGCTCGAGTATTACCCAATTTAAAAACTAAAATTTTCAAAAATTCAATACTCACGAAATAATTGGTCGATTTTCAAAAACTCTATTTAGTTTGATAAATCGATGATTTGCAAATCTAATTTAATTTTTGTAGAATTTCGTCGAGACGCTTTATATTTTCTTTTATTTTTTTGCTCGAGTATCACACAATTCGAAATTTCGTGAATTTTCAAAAACTGTACTTAATTTCAGTGGCGGCTTGTGGAACATGTTGGTGGTAGAGCCACCTATACAATACACCCCCCAGCCCCCTTTTGAAGCAAGAAAGGACGATTAATCTTCCTAGTAACTGGCGAAAAAGTGTTTTAAGAATTTATTAAAAATTCTTGCTGAGTTTGAAACTGCAGGTAGTGCCATGGCTCCTTGGATCTATATCACGAGCCGCCCCTGGGTAATTAATAATATTTCCTCCCGCATTTTAGGGACGAAAAATGAATTTTCAGAACAAGTTGGCCGAAATTTTATATTGTTCACCAAGGGAAGGAACTGTGCTTTAGCAGCCCGCCGGTGTTTTATTTTCTAAATATATGGGCTGAGTATTATGAGTTTAATGATATTTATTTTAACAAGTATGCCGCCCTCTATTGGAAAATGTATAAAACATTTTTGATCCTAAACCTCGTTTTCTTCCCGAATTTTGGGGCCGAAAAATTAGCTTTCAAAACAGGTAGGCGGAAAAATGAAATACGTAACACGTCGAAACTCGAGTCGTAAATACTTTAATTATTAATATTTTGTCATGGAAAAAATAATTCTTGAGTACAAAGAGCTTAAGTTGACAATGCTTTAAACTTTTACATTACTAAAGTGAAAACAGTCTCTTGCCACCTTGTTAAATTTTAATGTCAATAAATTGTTTTTCAAAGCCACCTTCGATTTTTATTTAGTAAAATGGTTGATAAAACGAGTTTTCTGCAAATAACTTTTAATGCGTTAGGAATTGGGACAGGGTTGTTATTAGGAAAATTGTTTGTTATTTAATTCTGCATGAAATGACATAAAAATATACAGGGGCTCCAATTTAAAATTAGAAAAATAAAGTGCTTTAAAGTTTGAAATGTTTGACACTAAATTTTGGACACCCTGTATAATTCATATCGATCAAACTTGGTTAACGGGGCTATCAGAACTCATTTAATAAGTACCTTGTATGATTTTATTAAGACGGCACTATTTTTATTTTTTATTCATTTTTTAAAACTGATTTTTTTAGTTTTAATTTTTTTTGCTGATATCCCTGAATCGATTACATTAAAATTATAGGAGTTTCTAGGCAACCATAAAAGCTACCAAATTAAGCAATAAAATACATAGCATGTAATTTAAAAAAATATTTCATCATGACGTCACGCTTTTTTAGGACACCCTGTATAATCAAAAATATTTTCCTGAAATGCATTCAAGGATGCAAATTTATTCTGCAAAATATCAAAATTCCGACTTAATTAGTAAATGAGCTATAGAAGACGGGAGGTGAAATGCAGGACCCCGTATAATATTTTTTTACAATAATTAGTTGTCAATGTTTAAATAACTATGTATTTTGCCATGGAAAAAACATATAATAAAACAAAGATTTTCAATAACTTTTTAATCAATATTTTGAAAGGCCAAACGAGGTCGATCAAAATACAAGCAGGCAATAAAACGGTTTAATGTACAAAAAAAAAACTAATAAGATAACTGTTGCTGCTATCTAATTTCAAATTGTATAATATTCGACCGACACACTTCCTACATTGTCTCGAAGGACGCCCGTTCAACAAGACAAGGCGATAAATCATCACCGATTATGTTTTCAATTAAGAGCTGTTACGACACATAACGACCATAACAATAATTCAATGTCCGATTGAATAGAATTTCGTCTCCTTTCAGAAAGATGTTTCAATCCGCTTTATCGTAATTAAAATTCGTGTAATTAAATAGTACTAAGGAATTTAATGGAATCCAGTAGTTATTTTTTATCACAATTTTGGCGCGAAATTCAAATTTTTAAGGTGGTAAAAGTGGTTTTTAATTATTTTAACTATCTTCCACACTGTGTAAAATTCGGAAAAAATGTATGTTATAGAATTTGGTAAAACACATTTACAGAAAAAAAAACTGAGACAGTCCTCGAATACCTTCACTGTAAAAATGAATTTTTAAAACTTTAACTTAATTTTTCTATTTGAATTTGGCGCCAAAAAAATTGAAAAAAATACTGCGAGATGTAATTTTTTTTTTGTTTTGGGTAGATGTGGTTTCAGCTTGATTCGTGCCATAGAAAAGGAGAAAAAAAATAAAACGTAAAATTCACGTTTTCGGTCATATCTCGACAACAAATTGCTTCAGGAGGCTGAAATTTCGAGCAATCAACGGCATTTTTAATTATCTTTCATCCAGTCATCGCGATTATTGATTTGCTTTGGGGGCACTTTTGACCATCTTATTCGGCTATACCCTTTAGAGGTTCTTACTAAATTTTAATAAAATTGCAACTACAGTTTATTCAGCAGATGATAAAATTTGCACGGAGTGAGAAGGTATTCGAAGAAAACGAGATAACTGAATTAAATACGATTCATCACATCAAATGAATCTAAGAAATTGAATTTGCAGGTAATTATTGGATCTGGAAGATGAAATGAAAGTTGGCGCCTGTAATTGGATTAACAGATTTGTTGGGAAATAAAATAGTTCAATGGTCTTTTTCCATTAAATAAACTTACATTGTAAACAAACATCCATCAAGTCATTATTCACAATCAGCGTACGGACGTTTAGGTTTACCCGATTAGCGAAGAGATAATCGCGGAATAAATTAGAGAAGAGCCGGAAGCTCGCATCAAATAAAAATAAGCGCACTCCGTAATTAATTTGCGGAAAGCCGAGTCACGCCACTCGTAAAATCGAGTCGGCATGCAATCTTACATTCAGCAATGGCAATAATATGGAACCGAAGGAGCCACATCTCATTTTCTTAAAATGCTTTTGAGCATGCGAATGCGCTCGAATTTAATACTTTCGAGAAGATATGAAACTTAATCGCTAGATTACCGTGTATTTATGCTGTAATTGTGGAGGCGCTATTAAGTCGGTCTCAGTTCATTATAATAAAATGTCGGTGTATAATCGCAACCAACAGCGATGTTTCTCTTATGATGTTAATATATGTAAAATAATTATATCGGCGGTAGTGTTGCTGTAAACTTTTTACGGCCGTGCGGATTTGTGTGGTCTCATTAAAGAATATTCTTCTTTTAACCCTTTCTTTGCCGCAGAGGCTGTATGGCGTCATATTTTTTATCAGGTCCCCGTAAACTGTGTTTTGATTTTTTTTGGTACCAATTTCCCAAGGACTCCATGTATGAAGTCAAGATTTTGTTTTCTGGAAAAACAGGGAGATCTTTTTTTTATTGATTTTCTTGAGTTAGAAAATGGTTAAATCAAGAATTTCACACAAAATTGATAGAATTTTGGGTTGAGGAAGTGCGCATGACATACGGAATTGGCGTAGGGATTTAGAGTCGAATTCGTTTATAATTATGAGAAGACATTAAGGAATCTATCCGGACGGTTATTTTTCTTTCAGAAAAACGACCACCCGTGACAATGAAACCAAGAGGCAGAACCTCTACTGATTAGGCCATTGTCGTCACACATTTGTATGTATTGCACCGTGAAATATTAAGTGATGAAGTTATTTTTAAATAAAAAAATTGATGAATTGTTTTTTATTACCGTAAATATTTTTTATTTTGTAATTATATTAGCCTACAAAATCTACTTTTTCTGCTATAATTCGGATATTTCAGCAGCATTCTAATGCCAGCACTTCCTCGACAATCCACTTAGCTAGTACTAATTGAGTGGGAGCAATATGCTTCCACACTGCAATTAGCACTAACACGATTACTCTATTTTTACGGCATATAATTGGGTAGGTGAGCCTTTTAATTTCGCAATTATTTATCTTAGGACGATACACCAATCAGTGGCGGCTCGTGGAACATGTTGATGGTAGAGATACTTTTACAGTTTATTGGATGAAAGATGGAAATGACAAATTATGCAAATTAAATACCGGCAAAAAAATCAAAAAATTGCACATTCAAATCAATCACGTTAACAATCAAGATAGACCAACAAAAAATATTCTTAATTAAGGTAAAAATCTAAAATATAAACACGAAAAAACGAAAATATAGGGAATATCGAAAATTCGCGGTTAAAAAAAATGCAGACCAAAAATCCGAAAATTTCACCAAAAAAAGTTTAACCAAAATAAAAAATATTTAGGGCAAAAAAACTCTAAAATTTGAAACGAAGAAATAAAATACAGGTCAAAGATCTAAAAAACAAAAATGCAGGTCTAAAAATAAAAAATGCAAACCAAAAAAATCAAAAATCAAGGAAAAATTACTCAATTAGCTCAAAATATGTTGCCGACCAGAAACTCCAAAACGGCAGTCAAAAAGTAACCAAAAAGTAAAAACATTCGGCCTTAAAAAATAATAATTCAAGTTAAAAAACCTAAAATGAAGGGGAAGAAATAAAAAACTGTACTTCAAAATACCGACAAAAAAATTAAAAAAAGCATTTAGATTTCAAAAATCTTAAAATCGACCAAAAATTCGATCCTAAAAATCAAAATTGCGGATCAAAAAATCGAAAATTTTAACAAACAAATCGAAAATTTAAAAGAAAATTTAGGCTAAAAGATCAAAAATTTAGACCAAAATATCAAAATCCCGCCTTAACAATAAAAAATGAAAAAAGATTGAAAATTCAAGTACCAAATTTGCCATTTTCAGCACTCGGGGTGATTGGCCCCAGAAAACTTTGTTCGCTTTGTGGCGAAGGAAATTTGCACTCGACGATTTGAAGAATTGTAAAAAATGTATTACCCCAAGGATTCGCTTCAAATAAACTTCAATTATTCAAAAATAGTGTACTTTTCATTTCCTGCAGAAAACAAAGGAATAAACTCAAAATTTGCTCTGTAGTAGAGGAAAAATTGTAAAAAATTAATCACTTGCAGAATTAGCTCTTAATTAAGGTAAACAACTAAAGTATAAGCACAAAAAATCGAAACTTTACACAATTATCGAAAATTCGCGGTTAAAAAATTGTGGACCAAAAGTCCGAAAATTTCAACAAAAAAAAAACAAAAGTTTAACCAAAACAGGGAATATTTAGGGCAAAAACTCTAAAATTTGGAACAGAGAAATAAAAAATATAGGTCAAAAAATAAAAAAATACTGGTCCATTTTCAAACCGCCATAACTCGGCGTATTTTCAATCCATTTTGATGAATCTTTGAGGGCGAAAAACTTTGAAGTGTCTTTTTTTAAGTCATGCATGCGAAATTAAGCGTAACCCCTACCGCCCCTTCTAGCGCCCCTCTGAAAAAAAAAGTTTTTTTCTGGAAACCATGTCCAACTTTGACGATGTCTACGGAGTTGGAAAATTTTTGTCAGCTCAATCCACCATAATGGCATTAAAATTTGATCAATTTCCTGTGCAGGACTCAAAGAACGAAGTTCCTACGACGATTTGGCACCATGTTATGGGTGTTTTGAGGTTTTTCGCACATAACTCGGCGACTTTTCAACCAAATTTGATGATTCTTTTGGGAAAAAATCCCATTTTGGCTCTTCTTTAAGGGAGTAAACTCAGATTGGAGTGATCCCTTTTCGAACCCTTCAATCGCCGAATAACTTTTTTACCCAAAAAGCACGTTTTTGGGTAAAAAAACGTCCAACTTTGTACGCAACTTGTACTGAGATAGAAAAAAATGTGTCGACTCGATCCAACAAACGGACATTGAAATTTGTTCAATTACCTGCGTAGGACTCAAATAACGAAGTTCCTACGACGATTTGGCACAAAGTTATGGGTATTTGAAAAAAATTAAATTAAATTTATTCGTTTTTCGGCATTTCCAGTCGATGTGAGAGCGATCCACGTCAAAAGAAATTTTGCTTGTTTCGGTTTCTGTAAGTCTCACGAAATTTTTTTATGAAAAAATAGTGTTTAGAATGGGATTCTAGACTTGAAAGAATACAAAATTAAATTTTTGAAGAAAAATTAAATTTAATCGTTTTTCGGCACTTCCATCAGTTGTACGAACGATCCACGCCAAAAGAAATTTTGCTTGTCTCGGTTCCTGTAAGTCTCACAAATAATTTTCATGCAAAAAATTAAATGAAATTAAATCGTTTTTCGGCATTTTCAGTCGATGTGAGAGCGATCCACGTCAAAAGAAATTTTGCTTGTCTCCGTTCCTGTGAGCTTCACGAAAATTTTTTATAAACAAATAGTGTTTAGAATGGGATTCTAGACTTGAAAAAATACAAAAATAAATTTTTGAAGAAAAATTAAATTTTTGAAGAAAAATTAAATTTAATCGTTTTTCGGCATTTCCAGCACTTGTACGAACGATCCCTGTCAAAAGAAATTTTGCTTATTTCGGTTCCTGTAAGTCTCACAAATTTTGAGGTCTTTTTAATTTTTTCGTTTGGAGGGGCGTAGAGCCTTCTCTTTGAGTGGGGGATAAACCTTCTCAAGTCCAGAGTTAAAAATATTTGTTGTATACAATGGTAGAAAGTGGGGATCCTTGGGGAACACCATGTTAACAATAAATTTGAAGGGAATTGAAGAATCAAGGATTCCGTATCATCAGCAACTTGGGAGAGGGTATAGTGCAGTATTAAGATGTGAAGGATCAGAGTTAAAAATATATGTTGTATAAAATGGGAGATCCTTGTAGAACTACAATATTTTTTTATTCAAGTTGATCCACAACAAAATAATTAATTGTCCATTCTTGCTGCAGTGTCTCAATTTTTATGTACCGAGACTTCATACTGAAAATAAGTTAATTTTCTATTGTCAATTAGCCCGAACAAGGGCAGTGATGAGATCACCATAAGTGATCATAACTAGTGTAATAAAATCTAATCGATTTGTGACGTTAACTGCACCTCCCAATATGAGATGATAAATATTATTGTAATGTTAACAAGGGAAGATCCCCAGGTGATTCGCCGTTTTCGATTCAAGCTCTACAGAATTGTTGTAGGTGATGCCAATAAGACATTCTGAAAGTTATAGCCCCTACCTTTGCGCTAAAACAACCGCACGATGCACCGGCGGCTCGTGGATGTTCGCTGTTGACGCAACGGAAGAAAATTTTACCGAAAAAGCAACGAAATATTTCCTTCCTCTATTGAGTAAGTAGTACAGTACGAGCGGCATCTTTGTCTTTGTCTCACCAACGGAAATCCACGAGCTGCCGCTGGTACGATGTAAGGTTAGACCAGTGATTCCCAAAGTGGGCGCCACCGCCCCCTAGTGGGTGCTGCAGCGATTTAGGGGGGCGCTGATGGCTACAGGTGCATTTGGGGGCGATGAATAACTGTAAGGGGGTGGTGATAATATAAAAGAAAGAAGAGAAGATTTAGTGAAACGTGGGTTCAGTGCGGTAACCAATTCATTAAAAAACAAAAAACCAATTGCAAATAGTCAATCTTGGTGATCCTATTAATTACTTTTAAAATTTTAAAAAAATCCAGGGGGCGCTAAGTAATATTTTTTCTGGAAAGGGGGCGGTAGGACAAAAAAGTTTGAGAACCACTGGGTTAGACTAAGGCCAACTTTTTTTAAATAGAAACTGCAATTTTTTATTGCTCTATCTTAGCATTAACTCAAATAACTGTGATCTGAATTTTTTTTTATTTGTTTCACATTTTTGAGATTTTCAAGTTTTGAATAATTTGTCTAAGCCGCCGAAGAACAAGCCCAACTTTGACGACTTATTTTGGGAGTATAGAAAAAGGAATGGGATTTATTTTTAGAGAGTTTGTTTAACACTTATTGAGGTATGAAACAAAACATTTGTACAGGGCGGCGCAATTGGTATTGACGGTTTTTGAAACGCCACTGTTCGAATATGATTAAAGTGGAGGGTATAATAAATGGCTTAAATTATTCCGTATTTTATGCAGTTTAGTAGATATGGGAATCAATGCAGCTTTCGCGTTAAGGCGTATCACTAATCGGATTTAGCAGTATTTGGCGATGTTAGATTTTTTTTTTACTGGGGGTTGAAAATAATGGCTTATGGTTCCAGCAAGATGGAGCAACAAACTTTGAATAGCTTCTCGGAGAAATATGTATCACAACATGGCGATTTAACTAGCCACCCAGGTGACCAGATTCAACAATATCTGATTTTTTGGGTGATAGTTAAAGGCTAGGGTTTGCAAAAATATGCCACAAAAGTTACTAGCTTTAAAAGACAACATTTCTCAAGAGATCAGAGTGATTAACCTGGAAATGCTACGAGTTACAGAGAATTTTTAGTCACGACTTATGTGTGAGCGTGGTTATGGTTCCAGCAAGATGGAACAACAAACTTGACATAGCTTCTCGAAGAAATATGTATCACAACACGGCGATTTAACTAGCCGCCCAGGTGACCAGATTCAACTATATCTGATTTTTTGGGGGATAGTTAAATGCTAGGGTTTCCAAAAATATGCCACAAACTTTACTAGCTTTAAAAGACAACATTTCTCGAGAGATCAGAGTGATTAACCTGGAAATGCTACGAGTTACAGAGAATTTTCAGTCACGACTTGTGTGTGAGTGTGGTGGCCATTTAAATGATGCTATTTTTAAAACATAATTTCCGTTATAAAACTGCATTATATGTGTAATAAAAATATATTTCTTTGACCTCAGTCGTTTCATTAGCATGTCCATAATAACACTCTAAAAATCATCAATACCCATTGCGCTGCCCTGTATTATCATTTTAATGCAAAATGGCGGCAACAGAGACAATCTTTGATTGGCTTCACCTACGACATTTCTACATAGAGCTTGAATGGAAAACGGTGAACGGGCCCGAACACATATTCGTTTCATCGGGTCGGGCCGGGTTTTAAAATTTCACTGTCAGGCCGGGCCGGGCCGGGCTTTCAAAAACCCACATCTGCAGGGCTTAAAGTAAAAGATGTTTGCAGCCATCAACGTGGTAATTCCACCATAATTAAACTGAATTGAAAAATTCACCATAAATATGAATTGGTGGTTAAATAGTTATTTATGTATCAAGGGCGTAAAATAATAGATTTTAGCTCGAGGGTGGAGATTGCTGACCGATCTACCATCATTAAGCTTTAATTTATAGAAAATTCATCATTTAAATTTATAAGAGAGAATTTAAATAACCAAAGTTTCTTTGATATGATTAAGTGGTTTCTCGTAAACATTAAAAATCATACATATTCCGACTATAAATACATTTGTTCACGCGGAAGTACGTTGGTGAGAATCTTGGTAACCTCTGACGGGCAATATCTCTAAAACCTCCTTATGAACTTTTATTTACAATTATGGGATGTAATCATGTGATTCTACACGTGTTATAGGGGCATTTTCACACAAGAACCAATGAAGCGTGACGTACGTATAAATTTATGGCCATTTCGTATGTGATTGGTAATACGACTAGAATTTATTAGTATTTGAGGAGAATAATTACAAATATACCTGATTTTATGAAAAGCAATTACTGAGGAGTAATTATAAATGTTAATTATATACACAATTTTCACGGCTAACCTACTAGCCCTAAAATAACAGAAGTTAGGTGTTTTTTTTTACATGTTAATTATATACTCAATTTTCACACTAAAATAACAGAAATTAGATGGTTATTTTTTGCAATTATTATTGCACATCAAATACCTCTACATTTTCTATGTATGCAGCATACATACACAAATGATGTGCAATAATAATTGCGAAAAAGAAGCATCTAATTTCTGTTATTTTAGTGTGAAAATTGAGTATATAATTGACATGTAAAAAAAACACCTAACTTCTGTATACAAACAGTATGCTTACAGAACTATTGTTCTTAGAAATATATAATTCCGCACAGGATTCATTCATCATCTGTCACATGTGTTTGGCATAAGATACTACTAGATGGCGTTACAAACAAATATTCTATTGTACACGCGACTACTTGGTATAAGCCGCACCACCGATTTGAATATGTCGACTTAGTGACGAATCGCTGAATAATTATAAATTTTGAAATTGAAGATGGTCACTGCCGCACTGTAGAAAATTCATCATCTCTAGAAAAAAGTTCCTGATATTTCTGTTTGGCACGAATAGACATCAAAGTATTTTTGTGATATTTTTCGAAATTTCAACAAAAATATTAATTTTGGATCCTCCGGGAATTAATTTTTAAAGTTATTTAAAGCCGTTATTACCGCTTGTAAATATACAAGAGCAACACAAATATTATCATACTTATTATATTTACTCTCTTGTTTATTTTAGACACGCTTTCTTGCTTGTCATATAAATTGTTCTCTATAATAATTTTCCTGTGTAAATAAATTTGAAACTGTTGTTAAGCTACGTTTACTACAATTTCTTTCGTGTCCCAACACTTCACTTTGAACTACAATTAAATTTCAAGGTAATTAATAACACATGAATGTCTAATAAAACATGTCTTAAAATATATATCCTCACGAGGTGGAAAATGCAATAAATGTACAATTTAATCTTAGCAGTCCTCGGCAGTAGAATTTATAATCTCTCCTCTATGGGCGTAATTTATTCACTCTGGCCAAATGCGTTTAAACTTAGATATTTATGATTTATATTTAGAAATTAAAATCCTAGAGAGAGAGAGAGAGAGAGAGAGAGCTATTCCAAGGTCATATTTGATTTGTTAAATTCAGCAGAAAAATATTACTACTTTTACTTTTGCAGTGATTCTCGCTTATAGTAGTTTAGACGAAAAATTAAATTGAAACTTTTTTTTTAAAGAAACAAGAATTTTAATCCATTACTTCCCATTGTACTCGAGCGAGTAACAATCATTATTATTGGCAATATTGTTTACTTTGGAGAAGTTATTTGTAACAAAACAATGTTCTGTTTTATTGGTATAACAGAGATTATATTTGGGTTTACGATATTGAGTTTTAGAAGATATCTGAGAATTTGAAATTTATTTGAACATTTAGATGTCATGGGCAGTAATGAGGTAAATTTATTTCATTACAATTATTATTCATACAAATTATCATTTCGTAATTTCAACATGTCCGATTAGACTAACTTTACAGGAGAGAAGAAAAACCTAGTAAACCCATATACACCACATATATAATTTTTTTAATATGTTTGTTTTATATAACTGGGCATTTAGAACTTGTATATACTAATAAAGTAAGTAAAATATTTTTGTGTTTTTTTTTTAATTGAAGATGCAAAAAAGCAAAAACCCGGGTGAGGTTTAAAAATGTGAAAAGAATATACAGAGTATTCAGAAAATTCTAAGAATTAACTAATTTACAGATGTATCATTGATTTAACACAATTAATTCGTTTTCTCAATTTGAATAACTTTTTAAGGAAGTTGTGATTTTTTTAAATTAAAGATGCAAAAATTTAAAATCTTCGGGGAAGTGGAAAAAATATACAGGGTGCTCGCGAAATTCCAGAAACTTTCCAATTTATAGATTTATGATTGATTTAACACAATTCATTTATATTTTCAATTTGAATCACTTTTAAGGAAAGTTGTGAATTTTTTTTTTAATGAAGATGCAAAAAAGCAAAAACCCGGGTGAGTTTTAGAAATGTGAAAAGAATTCTGAGAATTAACCAATTTACAGATGTATCATTAATTTAACATAATTCATTCGTTTTCTCAATTTGAATCACTTTTTAAGGAAGTTGTGATTTTTTTAAATTAAAGATGCAAAAATTAAAAATCTTTGGGGAAGTGGAAAAAATATACAGGGTGCTCCCAAAATTCCAGAAACTTTCCAATTTATCGATTTATGATTGATTTAACACAATCCATATATTTTCAATTTGAATCACTTTTAAGGATAGTTGTGATTTTTTTTTAATAAAGATGCAAAAAATAAAAAAACTCGGGTGAGGTTTAGAAATGTGAAAAGAATATACAGGGTATTTAGAAAATTCTGAGAATTAACCAATTTACGGGTTTAACACAATTAATTCGTTTTCTCAATTTGAATCACTTTTTAAGGAAGTTGTGATTTTTTTAAATTAAAGATTAAAAATATAAAATCTTTGGGGGATGGAAAAAATATACAAGGTGCTCGCAAAATTCCAGAAACTTTCCAATTTATAGATTTATGATCGATTTAACACAATTAATTTATATTTTCAATTTGAATCACTTTTAAGGAAAGTTGTGATTTTTTTAAATTAAAAATGCAAAAATTTAAAATCTTTGTGGAGGTGGAAAAAATATACAGGGTGCTCGCAAAATTCCAGAAACTTTCTAATTTATAGATTTATGATTGATTTAACACAATTCATTTATATTTTCAGTTTGAATCACTTTTAAGGAAAGTTGTGATTTTTTTAAATTAAAGATGCAAAAATTTAAAATCTTTGGGGACGTGGAAAAAATATACAGGGTACTCGCAAAATTCCAGAAACTTTCCAATTTATAGATTTATGATTGATTTAACACAATCCATTTATATTTTCAATTTGAATCACTTTTAAGGAAAGTTGTGATTTTTTAAATTAAAAATGCAAAAATTTAAAATCTTTGTGGAAGTGGAAAAAATATACAGGGTGCTCGCAAAATTCCAGAAACTTTCCAAGTTATAGATTTACGATTGATTTAATACAATTTATTTATATTATCAATTTGAATCATTTTTTAAGGAAGTTGTGATTTCTTTAAATTAAAGATGCAAAAATATAAAATCTTTGGGGAAGTGAAAAAAATATACAGGGTGCTCGCAAAATTCCAGAAACTTTCCAATTTATAGATTTAGGATTGATTTAACACAATTCATTTATATTTTCAATTTGAATCACTTTTAAGGAAAGTTGTGATTTTTTTAAATTAAAGATGCAAAAATTTAAAATCTTTGGGGAAATGGAAAAAATATACAGGGTGTTCGCAAAATTCCAGAAACTTTCCAATTTATGGATTTATGATTGATTTAATACAATTCATTTATATTTTCAATTTGAATCACTTTTTAAGAAAGTTGTGATTTTTTTAAATTAAAGATGTCAAAATTTAAAATCTTTGGGGAAGTGGAAAAAATATACAGAGTGCTCGCAAAATTCCAGAAACTTTCCAATTTATAGATTTATGATTGATTTAACACAATTCAGTTATATTTTCAATTTGAATCACTTTTAAGGATAGTTGTGATTTTTTTTAATTGAAGATGCAAAAAAGCAAAAACCCGGGTGAGGTTTAGACATGTGAAAAAAATACACAGAGTATTCAGAAAATTCTGAGAATTAACCAATTTACAGATGTACCATTGATTTAACACAATTAATTCCTTTTCTCAATTTGAATCACTTTTTAAGGAAGTTGTGATTTTTTTAAATTAACCCTTAAACTACGGGCAAAATTATACACGATTGCAACGCCAAGTTTTTTTCAAAATTTAACTTACTGAAATATTTTCTTAACCGCCATTTCGTCCTCATGTGGTTTAAATTTTGCAAATTTGTAAAATTTGTAATATTTTCTCTTTGAATTAAAACACTAAATCTTCTGTTGACGATTGCTGAATACAAAAGCAGAACTACCAAGTCGCTTATTGACGATTCCTGTAGTGAAAGGGTTAAAGATGCAAAAATATAAAATCTTTGGGGAAGTGAAAAAAATATACAGGGTGCTCGGAAAATTCCAGAAACTTTCCAATTTATAGATTTATGATTGATTTAACGCAATTCATTTATATTATCAATTTGAATCACTTTTTAAGAAAGTTGTGATTTTTTTAAATTAAAGATGTAAAAATTTAAAATCTTTGGGGACGTGAAAAAAATATACAGGGTGCTCGGAAAATTCCAGAAACTTTCCAATTTATAGATTTATGATTGATTTAACGCAATTCATTTATATTATCAATTTGAATCACTTTTTAAGAAAGTTGTGATTTTTTTAAATTAAAGATGTAAAAATTTAAAATCTTTGGGGAAGTGGAAAAAATATACAGTGCTCGGAAAATTCCAAAAACTTTCCAATTTATAGATTTATGATTGATTTAACACAGTTCATTTATATTTTTAATTTGAATCACTTTTAAGGGAAAGTTGTGATTTTTTTAAATTAAAGATGCAAAAATTTAAAATCTTTGGGGAAGTGGAAAAAATATACAGGGTGCTCAGAAAATTCCAGAAACTTTCCAATTTATAGATTTATGATTGATTTAACGCAATTCATTTATATTATCAATTTGAATCACTTTTTAAGAAAGTTGTGATTTTTTTAAATTAAAGATGTAAAAATTTAAAATCTTTGGGAAGTGGAAAAAATATACAGGGTGCTCGGAAAATTCCAGAAACTTTCCAATTTATAGATTTATGATTGATTTAACACAATCCATTTATATTTTCAATTTGAATCACTTTTAAGGAAAGTTGTGATTTTTTAAATTAAAGATGCAAAAATTTTAAATCTTTGGGGAAGTGGAAAAAATATACAGGGTGCTCGCAAAATTCCAGAAACTTTCCAATTTATACATTTATATTTTAACACAATCCATTTATATTTTCAATTTGAATCAATTGTAAGTTGTGATTTTTTAAAATTAAAAATGCCAAAATTTAAAATCTTTGTGGAGGTGGAAAAAATATACAGGGTGCTCGCAAAATTCCAGAAACTTTCCAATTTATAGATGTATGATTGATTTAACATAATTCATTTATATTTTCAATTTGAATCACTTTTAGAGAAAGTTTTTTATTATTGAAGATGCAAAAAAGCAAAAACCCGGGTGAGGTTTAGAAATGTGAAAAGAATACACAGAGTATTCAGAAAATTCTGAGAATTAACCAATATACGGATGTATCATTGATTTAACACAATTCATTCGTTTTCTCAATTTGAATCACTTTTTAAGGAAGTTGTGATTTCTTTAAATTAAAAATCTTTGGGGAGGTGGAAAAAATATACAGGGTGCTCGCAAAATTCCAGAAATTTTCCAATTTATAGATTTATGATTGATTTAACACAATCCATTTATATTTTCAATTTGAATCACTTTTAAAGAAAGTTGTGATTTTTTTAAATTAAAAATGCAAAAATATAAAAAAAATTTGGGAAAGTTGGCTAGATTTTTTATGTATCTTTTCTGCCATAAACAAGAATGTTTTAGGACATTTCATAGAGAATGATCAACATACAAACAAATTATTTTGTAAAAATGTATTTAAATGAAGAAAAACATTGTTTTACTACATCATTTTATGTACAAACTATTTTGAGAAAATTAATTAAAAAAAAGAAAAACATTGTTTTACTACATTATTTCAGTTTGCATCTTCTGTGGATGTTGTTGTCGTTGGCCAAGATAAAATCAGATTCCAAAAGTTAATTTTTTCTTTGTTTTCTTGAGATCTTCCATGTTTTATGTTAATTGTAAGTAAACACAATATTGTAGGCGTTGTCAGGGCAATAACACCACGCGGACATGTTTCCTTTTTGCAGTAAACGTTGAGTCTTGCACCTAGCAACAACTTAAAGAAAAAAAAGAAAAATCGTTCAACTTGGACATGATGCCTTTCTGCAGTTAGCGATTCAATTACAGGCTAAAAATTCTTAATTAATTATTTTTTTATACAAAAAAGTTCATTTCAATTTTTCGACATTTTTTGACATTGACAAAAAATTCTCAAAAAATCTTTGAAATTGCCTCAAAGTCCCTCAAAATTGATATTTCCCTAATTTTTTTTTCGACATTTTTTGACTTTGACAAAAAATTCTTAAAAAATATTTGAAATAAGTCCCTCAAAATTGATATTTCCCAAAAAAATTTTTTTTCGGAAAAAAATGTAGTGAAAAGTTACTAAACAATGAGAGTGAAAATCACACCTAGGACTGTATCGAGTCCAGGAACACGATTTCGTTCGAGAGTACGTGAAATTTAGCACCTAAAGCTAAAATAACCAAATCCTCCCCTTGTCGGGTTTCATTTCCACGAGAGCATTGCATATACTAGTGCATACACATGGAGTGATTCGACCGCAAACATTAAGTGCTCTGTCATGTCGGTGCATTTGATATTTTACTTCTGCGGCAGTCCATTTCCAGAACTTCGGGGTTCATGGCTCTGTGTGTGACTTCTATTCGTCAAAATCGGAATAGTTTCAGATTAGTTATGGCCCTTGTCCGGACACAATAACCGAAAGCTCGCTGCCATTACGTGCGTTGGTGTTAATTGATAATACGATGCCCACTACAACAGATTGTGTCTTATAATACTTAACAGTTGATCATATAATTCGGCAGCAATTTCGTGTAATCTCAACAACAATTTGAATTGATGTACATCCAAAGGTAGAACGTAAATGCATAAATTTTATGATATATTGTAACAATCTATGGATGTGTCTGGTGTTTCTCTCATTTTTATACAAATATTATTATTGAATGCAAATTTGCCGACCTCTATAGCTCTAGGGATTGATTATAGTCATCGACGACTTTTGTAACATTCCTCACTGAAATGACGTATTTTCGTTGAGTCACGGCCGAATAAAATGATTCACCGAAAATGCGTCATTAAGGTGAGAAAAGTTAGTGACTTGACAAAAGTCACCGGTGAGTAGAGTAGGCCCACAGAACGCGCCAGCTGAGATGCGGCGGAAGGAGTCTCCAGGTTTTGGCATGCGTTGTTCATGGATACATCGATGAATCAAATATTAAAACAAAAACAAGTCTCCAGGTTTTGGAGTGTTGTTCATAGATACATCGATGAATCAAATATTAAAATTTCGTTGATATATCTATGCCAAAAATGAACAAACAAAAAGATACAAATTGGCGGTGGCTTAATAACTTACTAGTTGGCTAAACCAAATCATCCGCACTTTGCAAACCCGAACCTCTAATAACCATCATTTCAGATAGATATACTACAAACGCGACATCTGTTGCAATTGCACAAATTAACGGATACGCAGCGTTATAACTCCATAGTAAACAACAGTCTTCTCGTCAGCGTTTTAACTAAGCCGATCTAATAAGATCGAAACCGGTCCTCGGCTGTCGCGAGACGAGAAACAATAGTGAAATGTTAACCCAAAAAAAAAATTACACGACAACAATCAAAATATTATACAGTAAAACCCATGCCGGTGCGTGTATTCATCATTCACAAAAGATTCACGTCAGCCGTTGTATCTAAAATAAGTGTCTGATTTATGCTTCTCTATAGACACAAACCAGTCATTCTCTTATATTCAACACTTTACGTCATGCGGTTTCATCGAAGCTGTAAATTTGTTTAACATGTGTAAGGATTCTCGACATTTACACATAAAATCTGGTATAACCGGACCGGGGAATGGGAGCAAGTGTGATGCCCAAATAAAAAGGCGATTTTAATATAAATGTCCCGTCTAGTAATGGAAGCCACCGCCGTATAATAAGATTCCCACAATGGCTTGTTTAAAAAGCATGAAGTACGGACTTGAGTGACAAGTGACAGATCTATTCAGGAGAGAGCTTCCAACGAAACCGAAACGTCCACACATGCACACGACGACCGTGTATGGTTACATACAGACACAAACGCACACACGGGTTTTATTTAGGAATGTGCCTCTTTCCCATGCCCGAGGAAGCATGCACCGAATGCCTTTTTAGTCCACTCTTGTCCAGTCTTCTGTTTGCTGTAGGGCCGATGACAACGCAGGTTTAATGATATTCTTGGAGGCATGATATCTTCGTGATGTAAACAAAGTCCACTGGATGAGGGTACGATTTGTAAATATTTGTAATTATTGAAGCTACTAGAAAATGTACAGTGTCAAAAATTTAATTTGGCGAACATCCTGGTTATTTTTGGTTTATGTGCTTAGTGAAATTGATAATTGACTTGGCAACTTAGAAGCCGAGACATCTGGTTGCGATTCTATTTTCATATTTAAAATTTATAACGTATTAATACCTCAATACTGGGCACTCTTAAAATTTGATCTAAGCAACGAAACTGCATACATCAGTTATCTACGGCTTGCCGGCTATGGAATGTCACGAAGAGTTGATCGTCGAATGAAAACATTATTTGGACCATAAGGGTCTTATTTTATTTTCTAAATATTGAAAATTTATATTTCACAATCAAATCATTTTATTTTCAGTGAAACAATGGTTCGATTTGGTGATTTTTGACGTGTACGCTTTCTGATGCGTCAATATCACCCTTGTTGATGGTTGTAGAAAAAAATTCTTTCGACATGTCCAAGCTATTTTCTTTTTTTCTCCTTTCAGCAGTTATTAGCATTATTTTATACGTTACGGTCGCTCTGTACATCCATTCCCATTTCGTCTAATATATAGAGTAGATAATAAACACTAATTAGCACTGCATATGGTAAGCAACTAATTACGAATCGTATTGTTTTCCATAAATACGTATACTCAATGATGTTTCCTAATCAATTATACAACATGGGGAAATGTAGTAAATGCCAATGGCTGACAAACTCACATGATTACAAATAGGAAACACGTTTATATAACGAGTATTTGACATACTGCGAGATTTATTACAGAAATATGAACGCCCGTAAAAATGTAATAATTTCCAGTTGTTAATATTCACCATTTTATGCAAAGCTACAAATAATCTTCATTCTTGCAGACTATAAATTCTGATACTGGAATTTTATAGAAATAAGCTTTAGTGCCTAGCGCAAAATATTTTTTAAACGCCCTCGGGCTTCTAAACCTCGTTTTCCGCCCGCATTTTAAGGATTTCGGAACAAGTAATCGTAAAAATAGTTTGATGCTTTTGTTGGAATATCCTTTATATCTACAAGCAATAATCTAATGACAGAAAACACAAAACATAGCAAATGAAATACGGAAATGCTATCTAAATGTTCTACAATGCAGTACATAATTTCTGCCATCATTAATTTAACAATCCCATCAACAACAGTAGCAAGCTGGCAAACAACGTATCTGATGAATGATAGCAACTGGTATCTCTTTAATTAAATTTATCTTATTTTCATTGCCATTTACTTCAGAGGTGGTCTTGTTTATCCTTCGAGTAATCCGATGCAGGAAATTGTAATTATCATATCAACGAATATAAAATTACACACCTGCTTAAACACGATATTAGTATTTATTCTAACGAGTCGTCCGTCCATGCCGCCTCCATTGATGTTAATTAATGCATATTCATTCAGTTGCTTCCAATGGAATACCGCGGGATTCCTTAAATCTTCCATGTAAAGTATACATATATTCAACGTATTGATTCTGCGTTGCCTTGTTCGAGCATTAATTATATAGTAATGTGTAATCAATTGTCTGCTTGTCCTACTAATTTAAATTTTATTACTGTAAATAGAGATTAATTGATCACGCTGTTAACTAACCATGAAAGAGATAATAATGTTATTAGATAGAGATAAAAATGCTATTTTTTTTTATATTCCACGATTTACAGTGTTTCACTTTTGCAACCATAAATATAAATATACTGATGATGGATTGAATAAATAACAGCGTACCTTCCCTAAATTTTTCTGTGTCAATAAAATAAGCCAAAACCTACATCCGTGACCATCTTAACTTTCAATAATTATTCAGCAGGCATCTCGTAACCGTAATGTAAATATACAGGGTGCCCGGATTTCGTAGGGACAACATGGGCAACTTCTGCATTTGAAAAGATAGAGAGATGGTCAAATTAGCAAAAAGGTGCAGGTTCGAGGGCTCATTGAGAATCCACCCCCAAATCCCACTTGTCATAGCCTCCATAATAAAAATTTAAATAAAATCTGAAATTGAAGAAATTGAGGAGATTTTAATTCGTATTTTGAACAAGTGAGCCATGGCAAGTGGGAAATTGGGGGGTGGATTCTCAACGAGCCCTCGAACCTGCACCTTTTTGCTAATTTGACCATCTCTCTATCTCTTCAAATGCAGAAGTTGACCATGTTGCCCCTGCGAAATCCGGGCACCCTGTATACACAAAATCGTCACGAAGTGATGATTTCTATTCAATTCAGTAGTGCGGTCACGCGAGGACTTCTTATCTTATTCTCACTCTGCGCAAACTTTACCCCCACCTGCCACGGCTCTCTAGACAAGCTGTGCACTAAAATTGGTTTCACCGGCAAGGCAGGAAAATGATTGTACATTGGATTACATACAATAATACGTTAAACTCTACGGTATCAGGTGTTTTGCACAGATGGCGTTATATCGGAAAATACCTGCGCAAAATCAATTTACATCATCAAATCTGTAAATGTCCTTGTGAGCAGAAGTGACCACTTTAGTAAATTAAGTAAATTCTCAATATCGAAAGTAAGATGTGAGCCACATAATTTTGTTGCTGAGTTGGCCATGCCTGAGAGAGAGAAACATAACAGTCATGTCTGAGATTAATTCATTTTTTAAATCTAATCCAATAGTCTCATAACGTAATAATATGCGATATACCTCATTTATCTCACAGCCAACTCGGAAACAAAATTTTGTGGCTCACATTATATAATTGTTTGTGTGTTTCAACCGTAAACTTCGTTTTAACTAACTTCTCGAATATTTGAATAAACCTTTATTCTGTCAGCCAAATGTTGTTCTATTTAATGTCATCAGGCTTATTGGCGTCGACTTACGTGATCTAAGTGTGTATTTATTATATTTTGAACCCATTCTTTAGTAAAGATAATATTAAAAATAATCTGCCCTCGTAACATTTAACATCTTAAACAAAACGGCAAGTACTACTCCACTGCTGCTATTCATATTGACTTCCGAAGGTCACAATAGAAGCAATAAATTAATCCTTCAATGTAAAACAAATCATTTCTATGGGCATATGGGAAATTCGGCCAGCGCATCCGCGAATACGTTAAATGAGCTGAAATCCACTTAAAGTATGGAATGCAAAAAACGAAAAGAACAAATCATAAAGAGCTACAAAATAGAAAAAATAATGCCACAACGGACCACACTCAAAATCACTTCCAAAAAAATCTGAAGCAGGTGTGCTATGAACACTCAACACAAATCAAAGAAATCCAGAACCAAAGAAATCAATCGGAACTACAAACAATGATAACTATGCTACAAAACTTGAAAGAAAGAAAGCAAGAACCAGAACTACTTAATGAATTCCAGAAACCTTAGGAATGCTAATGGTCTTCTAAATCAACAACAGGAATTCGAAATCTTCTTAAACTCGCATAGACCAACGACATCTAACCAATTTCTGAAACCTATTTTACTGTCTACTATGCAAATCATCATCTAATCGGATAATTACCCTCATTAAGAATTTTTCGCTTCTCAATTTTTATTGTTAAAAATTACCGATATTTCATATTCCAAACAAATAATATAACCGGTAAATTTTTCCAACGCTTTAAAACGTTGGAATAGTTAAAAAAAATATTTATCGTTCTTTTTAATTACAAATTCGCTTTTTTTCAAACACCTATAACTTTGTGCCAAATCGTCGTAGGAACTTCGTTATTTGAGTAATTGAACACATTTCAATGCCCTTTTGGTGGATCGAGTCTACACATTTTTTCCAACTCGGTACACGTTGCCAAAGTTGGGCGTTTTTTGCCCAAAAACGTGTTTTTCATGTTCGGGGGTTGAAGGGTTCGAAAAGGGATCATTCCAATTTGAGTTTATTGCCTTAAAGTAGAGCCAAAATGGGAATTTTTCCCGAAAGAATCATAACTTGGTGCCAAACCGTCGTAGGAACTTCGTTCTTCGAGTCCTGCACAGGGAATTGATAAAATTTTAATGCCTTTATGATGGATCGAGTCGAAAAAAAAATTCCAACTCTATAGACATCGTCAAAGTTGGACATGGTTTCCAGAAAAAACTTTTTTTTCACAGGGGCGCCAGAGGGAGGCGGAAGGGGTTACGTTTAGTTTCGCATGCATGACTTTAAAGAAGACACTTCAAAGTTTCTTGCCCTCAAAGATTCATCCAAATCGATTGAAATTACACAGAATTATGGCGGTTTGAAAATGGTCGAAATTTCACAAATTTAAAATGTTTCATTTTTTTTTTCCTTCAGTATATGAATATTCAACCTGTTCGTGACTCTGCAAATTTAATTCTGCGAACAGATTGAATATTCATATATTCAGGCTCTTTTTTGCCTTTATTACTCTTATTTATCACAGCCGTTAACTTTAACGCCAAACATTCTGGAGGATCTAAAGTAACTAATACAAAATGTAAGAAGTGCGCCAAGAGTATTAAACTACATATGTATTGGATTTCTTAAATAAGCATAGGCAGTAGCTATAGAAAAAAGTAAAATTAATCAATATTGAAAGATTATTTGTTCTCGCTATAGTTTCATTTTACTACTCAAGCAAGAGCAGGAAAAATATATCTCTCCAAACACAAAAAAGTTGTTTTATCAAAACTAATTTTTATTCTTCGTCCCTAGACTACACAACTTTTTACCTGATCATTTGAATCCTCTGAAAAAACTACGTTAGGAAGAATCCTATTTCATGAGCAAAAAATAGGTGATGAAATTTATTGAAATTTTTATATGTATATCTAGTTTTACTTTTTAGTATTTAAAATATGTCTCTTTGGATGTTATTGCAAATAGGGTAAATCTGTTCCATTTTTAAGATAAAACTATGTAAGAATTATTTGTAACATTCTTAGACGAAATAATAATAATAATCATTAATATTAGTATTACCGACAGTAACACAGTTTTGAGTAGTATCTCGGCTAAATACCTGAAGAGCTTGATTTCAAACTAAAAAAAATTCACCGGTAACAAGTATAGGAAGATCTTAGTGTATAGAAAAAAAACTTACCTAGATGTGTATGTGATGTCTGATTTGATCCGCAATTTGCATGATTAAGAATCTGAAAATTAACAAAATTTAAACTATTAATCTCAAATCAAATAGCATTAATACAAATTCAATAATCGATATATAGCAATATTAAAAAATAACTCTAGGGTGAAGTAATAGATATAACATAGAGCTGAAAATAATCCCTTGGCAAAAGCTCCGGGTCTTCATGTACGGCACAGGACTATCAGAGGAGTAAATCCCCAGAGGAGCACAACACGACCACAGAGACCGCAATGCAGGGATTTCAAAAGTGAGAAAAAAATATGTGCATTAAAGGAGATATGAAATGTTTTCCCAGAGGTTGACAGGGTTACAAACAGAGGGCATCTAGAGATATAATTATAAATATCATGCTACTAAAAAATAAAGGAATTCGTCGAAAACACCTCTTAATAAAATTTCCGTTGGTAAGGCGATTTTAGACCGGGAAAATTTCTATATTCCCACGCAAAGTTTATTCACACAAGTAGGCAATTTTTTAAGAGTCACTCTATGACAAACTTAGCGTGCCTTGAGTTGTTTAATAGTGATTATTTACGTTACTACGCAAATTTTCAAAAAGTCACGCTATATAAATCTTAGTGTGCTTCAAGTGATTTAACGGACAGAAGAGTATCTCATTTTGATGCACACTGCATCTATTCCTAACCTAAAATTCCTAATTCCGAAGTTTTCAAATGCATGCTGATTTAAAAGTTTAAAAATTTCGTTAATTTTTCCAAGTTCCTTACTACCGTGTGTTCGAAAAAAAATAGTCAAAGCAGGTCTTGAATCAAAAGCCGTATATCTTTTCTTAGTTCCTAAAAAACCTTAACTGAAGCCAAACTTGAAATTTTTTTTTTTTTTTAGAAACTATGAGAAGACGTACGGCTTTTTGTTTCAGACCTTTGACTATTTTTTTTCGAACTCGCGGTAGTAAGGAACTGCTGTAAAAAATTAAACTTTAAACTTCAAAGTCAAACTTGAAATTTAATAGTATATAGTGTATCAAGGGCCGAAAATAGGCTTTAGCAACCCAAGTGAAGGGTTGCTAAAGCATTTCGGCATGAGTTACACTCGATATTTTTTCGCCTGCGTTAAGTAAAAACAGTGTTTCAGGAAATTTTATATCGCGCACCATTGAACTGTCACTGTCAGATTTTTGCATAGCCTACTCATATTCCGCGGAAGGTTGTCTAGATTATGCATATTATTTTTTCGGCCCTAGATACGCTAAATCGTAGTTTCGGCCCGATTCGATAAATAAATATTGTTGAATTTGGTTCTCATTTAACATGTAGTGAATTATTTTGTAATATTAGGTATTATAAGGCACTTGGTTTGTTAAAAAAAAAACTTTTTATTCCCATATTTTCATATAAAATGCCGTAAAAGTCGAAACTGGTCGGAATAAAAAGTACCAAGTGCCTTACTTTATCAATACCAAACTGAAGGTATGTGAACGGATGTGAAGAAGCTCGTAATTATGTCCATACAACTTAATTCAGTGCACGTTCTCGTGGAATTGGCTAGGAACGACATTTTTTCCATCAGCTTTATCGAAGACATGCAATTATGATCGCTAGAGATGCGTTAGTAGCCAGGAATGAAATATCAAGTCAAACGAATTAAATTAGTGCAATAAGAAGATTTTATGCGTTAGTACCCAGGAATGAAATATTTAGTCAAACGAATTAAATTAGAGCAATAAGAATAAAAGTAATAAAGAGGAAAAATAGCCCAAATTCATAAATATTCAGTCTGTTCGTGACTCTGCAACATTAAGTCTTACTAAGACTACAAACAAATAACTTAATGAAACAACTACTTCCCTGGCTAATAGCAATAAGAATATTTTACAATTTACAATTTTGTCTGAAATTTACTTTATAATTTGAGAAAATAAAGTCAATATCCAGCGTGGCATTAGCCGGGGAACTAGTTGTTTCAATAAGTTATCTGTTTAGTTTTTATAAAACTTAATTTTGTAGATTTGCTAAGAGGATGAATATTCTTGTATTTAGGCTATATTTCGTGTTATTACATTTAATTAATTCATCTGCATAGTGTTTCTATTTTTTTTTGTGGGTAGACATAGTCATTACACAGGTCCAAATGAGTACATAAACATAAATGCAATACAAATTAGTGTATAAATAAAATTATTTGATATAAGTAGATTAGCATTTAACATACATTGTAAAGAGAGCAAGCAAACACCATAAAATAATTTTCAATCGGTATACCATCATAGGCAAGAATCCTGGCATACTATTTTCAGACATAAACTGGGGAAATTTAGGCTGCGAAGAAAAATAATAATTGCACGATCGATAGCCCTTTCAAATTAAAATTTTAAATACATTGTAAATAATGTATATAAACTGAGAATCAAGATTATTATTATATTTATAATAATTGCCTCCACAGGTTTTTCACGTTTTTAAATGCATTGGATTGGAAGAAAATTCTGAAAAACTATTAATTATAAAGTTATGCTTTTTTATAAATCGCATATGAATAGCGTATTAATTGCACGTGCTGTGTATGCAGTAGAGAGTGGATAATAAAGTAATTAATCATGCGTGTCCTGTGAGAATCTAATTAAAATCATACGAGATCTTAATTGATAATCAAGATACACAAGTATTTTATAAATACCTCGCTCTAATACATCATATTTTATTTCGTTTTATGGTAATTGGAATGTCATATTGATGTGGCAACATAATTTACTTGTAATTGCATCTACTACTTTTACTCATCTTATCAAGAATAACTTTTCTATTGGCATCCTACATTTTGAAACTATACAAGACTAATTTTCACGCCTATGAATTGAATGGGAATCATTACCACATTCTTTTAACAAAGACGAGAAAACAGCCGAAAAAATGGTTCTATGCTTTGAAGGGCCGAAATCCACAACTAGCCTAAAGGTGGGTTTACACGACAAGGTTTACGGGAAGGGTTGTATTTATTAGTTTCATTCAAGTGCTTACAAAAATATAAATCTAAATATGTACATACAAATGATTTACAAGTAATTTCTGCCCACTAATCCTGGAGGCAAACCGCAGCGACATTGGTTAGATCGACGATTCTATGTAAGTTAAAAAAGCAAATTTCTTCATTTATTTGCATATAAAAATGTAATCGCGCTTTTAGGTCGGTGGGCAGAATAACCCAAAAACTATTGTACCGGCTTTTATAGAATTTTCCACAATATTTTCACATCCAAAATTTTCTTTTTCTTCAATTATAACTCATTTTGCATGAAAATTAATGACTCAACTTTTACTTAATAATCATATTGTTACCAACAAACCAAAAATTTTAAATTCAATTACTTTTTAAATCCGTCAACTAACAAAATGTCTTTCCATTTTAGATGCATATATTTGGAAAATAACGTAACAATTAATTCAAATTATACGTTGAAAAAATAATCTATGGAATGTTTTATAAAAGTCTCCAAAAATTCCAACAAGTTCTGGGTTTTCAGAGTTGGGAATTTCAGTAAAAAGGTTTGTTGCCTGAGAATTAATCATGGCATCTACCCATTTTATTTATATAAAATTAATGAACTTTATTGTAACAAAGGCAAGACCTGAACTCTCGCCCTTCAAGAAAACTATCAGCGCTTGCATTCTGCCGACCGATCACACCGGAACTCATGCAAGTTGTTGCACTTTAATAAAGACTGACTAAAACCCGCTGCAAAAACGTAAAATGTATTTCTGAGCCAAGAGTACAGATTTAGCCGCTCGGTTTAGTGGCCGGAAGGCACTGCCTCCGGTAAACCTTATCGTGTATACCCACCTTTACAAAAGTCGGAAGGTACCTTTATGACAAGAGCAAAAGGATTGAATAAAGAGAATGTTTACCATTTGTTTGATGTTTTGTAGAAAGTTGTGGACTTACTGCTGACACCGTCGACAAATCGGAATTCTCCACTGTTCAGAAAGCTATACAAAATGTGATTTTGTGCTGTGTGTGTGTGTGTGTGTGTGTCTGTGTGTGTGTCTGTGGGTGTGTGTGTGTCTGTGCGCGCTGTATCTCAAAAACTAATACTGCAATTGATATGAAACTTTGAACATACGTCTTATTTGATAATCCAAAGAACTGAAAAGCTTTTGGTAAAATTTCGTACACCAGAAGTGGGTGTTTACCTTAACTGTTTTTTGTTTTTTGCCAATATTTTCTTAAATATTAAAAATATCACAAAAACATTAAAACAAATATTGAAGACAATAAAGAAATGTGATTATTTTGGTTGAAAACATTTTTCATAAAATCATTGTTTTTCGAGAAAAAAAAATGTATGTACTGTTTTTGGTTTTTTGCCAATATTTTCTTGAATATTAAAAATATCACAAAAACATTAAAACAAATATTTAAGACAATAAAGAAATGTGATTATTTTGGTTGAAAACATTTTTCATAAAATCATTGTTTTTCGAGAAAAAAATGTATTTTCATTTTTTCATTTTTGGTTTATAATTATAAAACGATAATAGCTACAGCAAATTTATGTTAATAATAATTGTAGAGAATGCCAAAATGAATAACTTATAAAGAATAAGTTTTTTTCGAAATCTCTTTAGTTTTTGAGTAAACTAAGTTTTTGAATTTAAAGTATAATTTTTCCATCTTTTATAATTTTGACGTTTTAAACGTCAGTTTCATCCGCTCGATGTACATTTAAAATATGATTTCAATTGAAAATAAACCATGAAAGTATAAATATAAATGATGATACCATCGGAGAAAGTAACATGATGGCCACATCACCATTTTTTGTACAGTGGCCAACATTTATGACGTAAACTGTCTGAAACGAAAGTTTAATTCATACGTGATTGCGAACAATTTCTTTTTGAAACACACCGTATTTTTTATTTACCCGAACGGTAAAGCATGTGCAAATACTGATATTTACAACATTGATGTAATATTTTTTTTATATTTAGTGAAACAAGGATGCGAACCACTTTAATATAAAGTGGTCGGGGCAGGTAATGGATCGATACCTCCCTGCCCATCAATTCCTTCAATGGGGTGGTCCATCTTTCAGATTTTCTATTTATAGGCATGTGTGGGCAGTTTTCTTGGAATATTTATACCCGAGTGCTAATATTAATGGTTCTAATATCGAATGAATACACCGGTATAAAGGATATAATGAATCTTCGAAAACTGACGTGTTTTATGTCGTAGTTTAAATTATAGCAGTAGCGACTGCTTTTATTGGGCTTAGTTCACCCGGATATTGATCGTCTTTTCTGTTGTTTGTTTTTTTTTTACTTCCGTGGACTGTTTCCGTTAAAGTTTAAGCATCATTAGTTGCGATACATGTGACAAATCGTGAGAATGCGATGCTGTTTAAAGTTTCAGTATTTCAACAGGATCGAATGCATGATGTAGAAATATTCATTGATAATATGGGTTTACACCAGTGACGGTTCGCGGGGTTTTTTCTGGTACGGCCGAGGTAACTAGGGTGGCAATACAGATAGGTAGGGTCAGTTGCAGAGACGGCTGGCTGCGTGACCGCACCTATCTGTATTACCACCTCTTGTTCCTCGGCCGTACCAGAAAATACCCCACGAACCGTCACTGGTTTACACATATAATGTGGCCGCGCTACGATGGCATCTTAGGTGATTAACGAATGGTAGGAAGGGCCGCCCTCATTGGTGCTCTGTCGGCTTCTATTTATAAAACAGTGTTAATAGCAATACTTGTAAACACATGAATCATACATCGACCTAAACTCAGTAATGATGGTTATATATGATTATTCTCACTGTTATTTACACATTCCACGGTTAGAAGAATGGTGCGATCGGGGACGGAGTCTGCACGCCATAACACCTCCTTTGAATTCCTGGCCGAGGTAAAATGGGTTAATTGCAGTTTGGAGTGTAAAAATCGAACAGGGACGGTCGCACGTACAAACCGTGCATGTGAATTTAATTGGCTTCTCGCGTTTGCTACGAAAAACACGTCTGGAGATTAAACGCCACACAATCACGTTTTATTGGCAAAAGTAAGTTATTAGAGGCTCGTGGTATTTCATTTGTAAATAA
Source organism: Ocypus olens (assembly GCA_910593695.2). Lineage (NCBI taxonomy): Eukaryota > Metazoa > Arthropoda > Insecta > Coleoptera > Staphylinidae > Ocypus > Ocypus olens. The sequence continues at coordinate 11,023,548 of OU343048.1, forward strand.
TCCGATTCATTATTTACGTTTAGCTTCGCGCCATCCGCCCACAATTTGCAATTTTATTGATGTACAAGTGTCGGCACATGGCCCTTAGTAAAATGATCTTACTAATTTATTTTAATATTATAACTATATTTATTGAGCTAGCTAGCTATATGTGCACCTTTGTCAAAATTAAACTTATTATAAAAAATATTTGAAATTGGACAAAAACAATTAGTAGGCCCCATACTAGATAATAACATCTTCTACTCGGTGAAAACCGAAATCGAATATATTTACCCATTTAGCTACAATTTATGTCAAGAAATCAAATGCATTTACCTGTAGATTTCTGGTACTGCCAACGTTCTTAATTTAGATTTGATGATTTTAATAAGCAGTTTTTTCTTTCCTTAATTATTCTTAAATAGCCCGGTATGTAGTTATTAGGGCAAAGCAAGGCTCCAAAAAAAAAAAATTCAAAAATTCAAAAAAACTATAAATTATTTTTGTGTGGAAAATTTGCATTAAGGGTTTTGGTCCGTTTTGATCAATTCCTCGTAAATTCAAAATGTTATAACAATTAATAGTAGTAATGATTTTATCTAGCTAAATACAACATTCGCATCATAGCAATTTCAATCTTATTTATTGCTTACGTATCGACTCCAACAATTGCAATTGATCCGTTATTCAACGAAGGCCAATTGCACGTAATCAATAATCAACCACTCACGCATAATAGCTTTAAGTAATTTCTATTAATAAACAAAACAGTGTAACGCCACAACCAATAATTAACCAATTGAAGTATCCACAATTATCGTGTTTAATTATGTGTTAACTTCGAATTACTAAATACTTTGGAATCTATTAAATACGGCAGTCCTCTCTCTCTCTCTCTCTCTCTCCCCGCTTCTGCTCTTTCCGGATCATTTATCCGTGTGATTCAATTATTCCTAATTGTAGTTTATGTGACGAGAGGAGCGTATAAAAATTAATTAATCTAATCTATTTTAATTGGAAACCTTGCGTAATCGAGGCATTAGAAATTTACCATTCGGTCGAACGGTTTTGAATTACGACGTGGGATCGGGCGAAGAATTTGAATAATATTGCCGGAGCGTCTCGGAATTGAAAAATGTACAGATTTATCAGGGTTATTTATTGAACGAGAATAATGTGGCCCGACTCCGATGCAAATTAACGCATTTGCATTTTTGCGATATCAACAGATGGCTTTAAATAATCAGCACCTCATAAATTATAAGGAGTATTTTTGTATTGTTCGTGAGAGTTTGGATCTTGCAACTAAGTTGGAATGGTGTTCGTTTAATAAATTTAAACAATTAATCTTGACGATGCTGAAAACTTTTATTTCCATAAGTTTTTACATATTTTAAGTGAGATTAATTAGAAAATTAGCAAAGAATTTCATGGGAATTAATCAACATTATATTCTACGTAAATTTCGAAATTTTTTTTTTATTCGCTCGAGTAAAGTGTGAATTAGCGCAGTTAGGTGCAATTAATTCAAAAAATTGTGAAGGGTTTTTTTATATTTTTATGGGAAATAATCAATAATCAATTCTAAATAAATTTAGAAATTTTTCAGGTTGTGGCAATTGTTTTATATTTTTTTATTCGCAGGTATAAAAGCGCGAATTAAGAATACCAAAGCGCTGTTGTATTTCGATTAATTCAGAAATTGGTGAAGATTTTTTTAAATATTTTCATGGGAAATAATCAATAATAAATTCTTAGTAAATTTCGAAACTTATGGCAATTTTTTTTTATATTTTTTTTTATTCGCTTGGGCAAATGCTCGAATTGAAAGTGCCAGAGCGCAGTTTTAATGCGATAAAATCGATTAATTAAGGGCTTTATTATGGAAAATAATTGAGAGCTCCTGCTTTCGACAGTAAAATATACTACTTTTGACAGCTGAAAAATACAATTTTTGACAATTCAAAAATGATGAAAAAAGCTATTTTTATTAGTTGAAAAATACTGTTTTTGGCAGCTGAAACATTCCATAGTTGACATACGAAAAATACTATTTTTGACAAAAAAATACTATTTTTGACAAAAAAAATACTATTTTTGACAGCTGAAAAATAGTAATTTTCAACAGCTGAGAAATACCATTTTTATCAGCTGAAACATACCATTCCTGACTCACGAAAAATATACTACTTTTGACAGTAAAAAATACTACTTTTGACAGCATAATATACTACTTTTAACAGCTGAAAAATACAACGTTTGACAATTCAAAAATGTCGAAAATAACTATTTTTATTAGCTGAAAAATACTGTTTTTGACAGCTAAAATATTCCATTCTTAACACATGCAAAATACAATTTTTGACAAAAAATACTATTTTTGACAAAAAAATACTATTTTTGACAGTAAAAATACTACTTTTGACAGCGAAATATACTACTTTTGACAGCGAAATTTACTACTTTTGACAGCTGAAAAATACTACTTTTGACAGCTGAAAAATACAATTTTTGACAATTCAAAAATGTCGAAGAAACTATTTTTATTAGCTGAAAAATACTGTTTTTGTCATCTGAAACATAGCATATTTAGTAGCTGAAGAATACCATTTTCTACAACTGTAAAATACAACTTGAGACAGCTGAGAAATACTATTTTCAACAGCTCGGCATTACCATTATTGACAGCCGAAAAACGCAATTCCCGACAGCTGAAACATACCGTTATTGGCAGCTAAAAGATACTAAAAGATACAATTTTTGACAACAAAATATACAGGTTGTAAAATGCCATTTTTGACATTTACGAAATTTAAAGAATGTCAAAAAAGGCTGCTTTTGAGAGCTGAAAAAATGCCATTTATATAGGTGGCAAATACCATTTTTGGCAGCTGAAAAATATCATTTTTGACAGCTGAAAAATTACATTTTTGACAGCGGAATAATACAATTCTTAATAGCTGAAAAATCCCATTCTTGATAACAGCAACACACTATTATTGACAACTGTATCATATCATTATTGTCAGCTAAAAAATACAATTTTTGAAAACAAAAAAATACAATTGTTCACAACAAAAAGTACAATTTTTGACAACAAAATATACTGGTTGAAAAATACCATTTTTGACAGTTAAAAAATGTCAAAAAATGCTGCTTTTGAAAGCTGAAAAAATACTATTTATATAGGTAGCAAAAACCATGTTTGGCAGCTAAAAAATATCATTTTTGACAGCTGAAAAATTACATTTTTGACAGCTGAATAATACAGTTCTTAATAGCTGAAAAATACCATTCTTGATAACAGCAACACACTATTATTGACAACTGTATCATACCATTATTTTCAGTTAAAAAATACAATTTTTGAAAACAAAAAAATACAATTTTTGACAACAAAAAGTACAATTTTTGACAACAAGAAGTACAAATTTTGAAAGCTGAAAAATGCCATTTTTGACAATTAAAAAATGTCAAAAAATGCTGCTTTTGATAGCTGAAAAATATAATTTTTAACAGTTATTAAAAATATTCTTCTTAACAGCTGAAAAATACCATTTTTAACAACTGAAAAATACCATTTTTAACAACTGAAAAATACCAGTTTTGACAACTGCAACAAACCATTATTGACCACTGTAACAAACCATTATTGTCAGCTAAAAAATTCAATTTCTGACAACACAAAAAATACAAGTTTTGACAGCTGAAAAATGCCATTTTTGACAGTTAATTAAAAAAATATCGAAAATGCTGCTTTTTATAGCTGAAAAATAGCATTTTTATAGGTTAGAAATCGCATTTTTGACAACTGCAACAAACCATTATTGACAATTGTAACAAGCTAAAAAATACAATTTTTGACTACAAAAAGTCAATTTTTGACAGCTGAAAAATGCCATTTTTGACAGTTAAAAAATGTAGAAAAATGCTGCTTTTGATAGCTGAAAAATAACATTTTTATAGGTTGGAAATCGCATTTTTGACAGCTGAAAAATACTATTGCTGACAAAACTGCAAAAAACCATTACAACTGACAACTGTAACATGCTAAAAATACAGCTTTTGACTACAAAAAGTCAATTTTTGACAGCTGATGAAGTGTTGTTCTAGTGCAATTAATTTGGAAATTGGTGAAGGGGTGTGTTTAGGTTTTTGCTGAGAAACAATCGACAATAAATTCTTAGTTAATTTTGAAATTTTCCAGTTTGTGGCAATTGTTTTTATATTATTTTATCCGCGCGAATTGCAGCAATGCAATTTTAGTGCGATTAATTGGAAAACTACTGGAAGGGTCTTTGGAGTTATTTTATAGGAAATAATTGACAATGAAGTAGAGCTGGCCAAAAGAAAAATTGACAGTAAGATTTTCCAGTTTGTGGTAATAATTTTTATATTTTTTTTAGCGAAAAATGTCTTCTTCGTTTTCAATTTTTTTACCCTAGATTTGAATTAAACGATTTTGTTTGAATAAGTTGTATTGTAATGTTACGCACTATCAAAAAGTATGGTCCGAACGATTCCCTTGCGATCATGATAAATCAATTACCGCCGAATATATTTTCATTAAACTTAAAATAGAATAATTTAAAATCAAAAAGAAATTGATTACAATCTGAGATTCACTTTGTTATAAACTATTACCGACTAAAGTTTTCTGGGGTTACATTAAGTAACTGTTACTAAATAACTAGTTATTTTGGGATAGCAGTAACTGACTTAACCGTGACTGGAATATAACCGTTTAATAATAATAAATAAAAGTTTTCTGAGGTTTCTAAATAACCGTTTAAATAACTAGTTATTTTGTGATAGCAGTAACTGACATAACCGTTACTGGAGAATAACCGTTTAAATCACCACCAAAAACGAATAACTAATTCTAACCTAGATAAAATAAGGTGGCACAGCAGCGAGAAATTGTAACGTCGATGGTCATGCGGTCAAGTGTAGACCCTACCTCTTTCAGCCTTGATAAGATTTACAACCACACATCATGAGGTACAGGACGGCAAACGTAACTTGGCGTTGCGCAGTGGCAAAATTGTGGGCGGAACATTCGAAGGGCGCTCTCGATAGATTTCGTGAAGAGTTCGCGCGCCTGGTACATTCAATTATGTGGAGAGAGCGCCCGATAGAGTTGTAAATGAATAGCGCACGCGAAGAATATGTGCTTGCTTATTACAGAGACTGTACTCGGCCGGCTGTAGAGAGAGAGAGAGCTTTCGCTTGTTCTCTGCGCGTCTGGCCAACTTAAATTTGCCGTCCTGTAGAGAGATTCTTCAGCAACAGCTACTGAGAAGTAGGCGCAGTTAAAAAAAAAAGTCAAAAACTAGCAGTGTTTAAAGATTACGATTGTAGACCACTTGATTAACGAAGGCAACGCGATATTTGCACAATGAGGCGCAGAAGAGGTGCGTCTACCACCTGCACTAAAATCATTTCACCAAAATCACATCTGGCGAGCAAATGTAACAGACGTTTTCTAAAAATCAGTTTGTGTTCGATGAGCTCGAAGGGCTGTAAATTCAGTATAATTAAAACGATGTCCAGAAGGATTTCTTAGGGCCTGTAATACCCTTATAAAATTAGGTTTTTACAATCAGTCATGTGTGGCGTACTCGGTACTAATGCCATAACTTCAGGAAGTATTGCCTTATCAACACTAGCATTAATATTCCAATTATAAAATTATTTCTAAAGAGAACCTATTTTAGTCGAAGACGCATTTATCATCATCAGACGAGTTTCTCTCTGGTGTCATGCAGTATATATGAGCAGCAACGCAAGCTTAAAATAATTCACTTCACTTTTTCCATAATACATGACCGATTACTGAAATCGATACAGTTTGAAATTCACTTTATAATACAAACACGTAGTGCTAATTCGTGGCCACGGTCGATATATTTAAATAATGGAAGGGATGGAATGAATAATAAATGACGATTGGCGGAGTTAAGCCAGTTTGCTCTGGCATTCACGATGGAAAAAGGTGCCCAGACGTCTCATACCAATTATGAGTCTATATAATATATACAATACATAAATATTACATTATATTTTCTCGTTAATTTGCAAGCTTTGCTATTCAGGGCAGTAAGATCAACTTACCGCCAATGGCAGGTCGATACAGCCTGTAAGTGATTTACTTTCATAGTTATTTTTTACGACGCAATTTGTTTATTTACTTATTATTGCAACCTGTTTCTGCCTTGGGCCATTAGGCAAAACTGCAAAATAACATTAGTGACAGTTACAGGACGGCAAACGTAACTTGCCGTTGCGCAGTGGCAAAATTGTGGGCGGAACCTTCGATAGATTTCGTGAAGAGTTCGCGCGCCTGGTACATTCAATTATGTGGAGGAGAGCGCCCGATAGAGTTGTAAATGAATAGCGCACGCGAAGAATTATTACAGAGACTGTACTCGGCCGGCTGTAGAGAGAAAGCTTTCGCTTGCTCTCTGCGCGTCTGGCCAACTTAAATTTGCCGTCCTGTACACATCGAAGAGAACAATAATAAAAAAAAAACAATTTTAGATCAGTTAGTATGATATTTATAAATAAGCGTGGAGAATATAATAATGTTAGTAAAAATTAATACAATAGATAATAACATTTATCCGCAATATCAACAGTTGTTAAAATAAATATAATTTTGTTTTGTTTACCATGTTCAAAACATAAATTCAGTGAGCGTACAGAGCTTCATATTATTTCATTAATTACACGTCAGATATTTTGTTGAACATATTTATTGAAATTGAAAAATTGATCGTGTAAAAGAAATGATTAATGCATTATGTTATACAACAGCAGCCCGGAATCATTTTAACATAATTTATTTTTTCCCCACTTTAAGCATCTGATTAAAAACTCATATATTCACCTTTTCACAGCACGAGAGCGGAGTTTACCATCATTTATAATTCGGACACGGCGGCGGTGTGCAAGAGATATATATTTCGGTTTTCAGGAAAGTTGTAGTGGCAAATATTTTGACGTTTCTAAATGGGGAAACTGTCATGTTCAGTTAAAACGACGCCAGACGGCAAAAAGTGGCGTATAAATACGGTGGCTATTAATAGATCGGGCCTAAATGGTCCTGAAATAATTGGTTTCCTTTCCAGCAGAAAAATTACGGCCGATCGCCGTTTCAAGTGCAGACCAATTATATTTACGATTTCAGCTCGGACGGAACGCCACAATTAAAATTATTTCTGTAATAAATAACGTTACATTTTTTTATTGAGGCTTCTGTTGTTTGAATTTAATTGTTCTAATTGTTTCATTTGAATTATTCAAATGACCTTTAATTTAGTAATGTTTGTACAGTATGATCAGTATTGAAATTATAGAGAGAGAGAACAAACAATTTATGGAATTCAAATTACTAAATTCAAAGGGCAGTTGACCGAGGCCTTTCAGCCCTGAAGCTACAATTGTTGTGACAATTCTCCTCACTTACTTTTGAGCACATGAAATTCTGACTGCGATGAAAATCGTGTTGCGTGCATGATTATGATGAAAATCATTCTTTCAGCCCTGAAGCTATAATTATTGTGATAATTCTCCTCCCTTACTTTTGAACCTACGAAATCGCATAAAGTTTATGATGAACCAATGAAATTCCAACTGCGATGAAAATCGTGTTGGGTGCATGATTACGATGAAAATCATGCTGTGTGCATGATTCTTTCAGCCCTGAAGCTATAATTGTTGTGACAATTCTCCTCACTTATTTTTGAGCACATGAAATTCTGACTGCGATGAAAATCGTGTTGGGTGCATGGTTATGATGAAAATTATTCTTTCAACCCTGAAGCTATAATTTTTGTGACAATTGTCCTCACTTACTTTTTAACCTACGAAATCGCACAAAGTTTATGATGAACCAATGAAATTCCAACTGCGATGAAAATCGTGTTGGGTGCATGATTACGATGAAAATCATGCTGTGTGCATGATTCTTTCAGCCCTGAAGCTATAATTATTGTGACAATTCTCCTCACTTATTTTTGAGCACATGAAATTCCAACTGCGATGAAAATCGTGTTGGGTGCATGATTATGATGAAAATCATTCTTTCAGCCCTGAAGCTATAGTTATTGTGACAATTGTCCTCACTTACTTTTGAACCTACGAAATCGCACAAAGTTTATGGTGAACCAATGAAATTACAACTGCGATGAAAATCGTGTTGGGTGCACGATTACGATGAAAATCATGCTGTGTGCATGATTCTTTCAGCCCTGAAGCTACAATTGTTGTGACAATTCTCCTCACTTACTTTTGAACACATGAAATTCTGACTGCGATGAAAATCGTGTTGGGTGCATAATTATGATGAATATCATTCTTTCAGCCCTGAAGCTATAATTATTGTAACAATTGTCCTCACTTACTTTTGAACCTACGAAATCGCACAAAGTTGATGATGAACCAATGAAATTACAACTGCGATGAAAATCGTGTTGGGTGCATGATTATGATGAAAATCATGCTGTGTGCATGATTCTTTCAGCCCTGAAGCTACAATTGTTGTGACAATTGTCCTCACTTACTTTGGAACCCTTGAAATCGCATAAAGTTGATGATGAGCCAATGAAATTCTGACTGCCATGACAATCATGCTGGGTGCACGATTGCCGCCGTAATCGCTCATGTTGGTTTTCTATTGCAAGATGTCAGTTAACGCCGAACTTTTTAAACTGTTTCCACACTGAATGTTGCGATCTGTTCCAATTTTCAGGCATTGCACTACTGATTTTATTAGTAATAGTATTCACAGGCATTTCTCAAAATCTTGGTAAGCTAATTTTTACTCTAATGATTGTAGCGCAGATTAATACACGTCTGACACTTGATCTAACATTTCAAATTATGAAATGTAAATTTTCTTATTATTTCGAAATAAAACACTTAAAAACTTTGTCTTACCACTGTATATTTGTTCTGTCAAAGTCATTATCAATCTGAATGTGAAACTCAGTTTGTGATTTCGAAGATCTTCTTTGTGTCGTCAGCATTGCTTGTAAATGGTCTGCTACTGCCGTTCATTCTTGTTACAGATTTCACAGACAGTTGGTAATTCAGTAATGGTTTGTTATTTTCAAGGCCAAACTCGGCAACAAATTGGACATTAGAAACAATCTTCAATTTCTACCATTTCTTCTTTTTTATTTTGATATAAATTTTCGATTTATTTGTTAAAATTTTCAATTTTTTTGGTCCGTATTTTTGATTTTCAAGACGAATTTTTAATTTTTAGATTTTTGACCTTTATATTCGATTTTTTTGTCTGAATTTTTGATTATTTGGGCCAAACATAATTTATTTTGAGCAAAATTTTCGATTTAATTGGTAAAATTTTCGACTGTTTGGTCCGCATTGTTAATTTTTATTTTTTTTAATTTTTGACCTGTATTTTCGATATTTTTTTAAATATTCTAAATATTCTTTATTTTGACCTAAATTTTCGAATTAATTGTTCAAATTTTGTTGGGTCCGCATTTTTTTTTATTTTTCGGGCCGAAATTTTAATTCTAGTTCCAAATTTTGATTAAAATATCTATAACCTGAATTATTGATTTATATGCGAGATTTTTTTTATTTTTTCCGGTATTTTCGAGTTTTGTTTGTTGAAATTTTCAATTTTTTAGTCTGCATTTATTATCTTTAGGGCCGAATTTTCTATGCAATGTCTAAATTTTCGACTTTCTGGTAAACATTACAAATTTTTATTATTATTTTTTTAATCTTTTGACTTAAATTTTTCTTTATTTTTTCGATTTTATTGTCAAAATTTTCGATTTCTTGGTCCACATTTTTGATTTTTCGATTTTGATTTATATGCGAGATTTTTTTTATTTTTTCCGGTATTTTCGAGTTTTGTTTGTTGAAATTTTCGATTTTTTAGCCTGCGTTTATTATCTTTAGGCCCGAGTTTTCGATGTTTTGTCTAAAATTTCGATTTTTTGGCCAACATTGTAGATTTTTATTTTCTTTTATCTTTTGAACTAAAATTTTCTTTATTTGTCTGTTAAAATTTTTCTTTCCTTGGTCTACCATTTTTATTTTTATACCAAAATTTTAGAGTCTATTTTTCATCCAATATTTTAGATTTTTTAACTTGGATTATTGATTTCATTTCGTGAGTTTTTTTTAATTTTTTTAGCTATTATTTTCGAATTTCTGATTAGAAACTTATTTTTGGCAAATTATTTTGCTTCTACCTAAGTTTTTAATTTTTTGTCTGCGTTTTTTTTTATTTTTAGATTAGGATTCTTGATTTTTTGGGCCCATATTTTGGATTTCTGTATTTTCGATTTTTTGTTCCAATACTTTTTATTTGTCTTTATTTTGACCAAAATATTCGATTGGTTTGTAGAAATTTTCGATTTTTTTTTGTCTGCAATTTTTATCTTTACACCCGTTTTCGACGTTTTGTCTAAATTTTTACCGTTTTAGGCTATATTGTAGATTTATTTATTTTCTGGTCTAAATAATAATAATCTTTATTATGTTATTTCTATACACTTTATAGATACATTCGTCAATTTCGATAAAATAATATATCAGACTTAAGTATTAAAATAGTGCCCGACTTATAATATAATAAATAAATAATAAAATATACAATTTATAAAACAAATTAAAAATAGGTTGTGTCATATGCACAATAAATTATTTTCATTAATAAAAACTAAACACATAAAATAAAATACAACATATAAAATAAAATAGCTACCATTTGTGTAACAGATCAACAAATTCTGTGACAGATTATATTTTTTATTTTGACGAAAAATTTCGATTGGTTTGTAGAAATTTTCGATTTTTTGTCTGCACACGCCCGAGTTTTCGATGTTTTGTCTAAATTTTCACCTCTTTAGGCCCTACTTTTTTGGCCTATATTTTGTATTTTTGATTGTTTTGGTTTCAATTTTAGGTCTTTTGGCCAAAAAATTGCTCTATTTCGACTTAAATTTTCGATTCGTTTGTTAAAAATTTTGGTCTATCTCTTTGATTTTTGGGTAGGAATTTTAGATTTTTGGTCTTAATTTTTTATTTTTTGTCCCATATTTTAGATTTTCTTAACTTGAATTATTGATTTTATTGTGCAAATTTTTTTTTATTTTTATTTTTGCTATTATTTTCGAATTTCTCGTTAAACTTATTTTAAGCTAAGAAGAGTTATATTCGGGGTGAAAATAACAAATTATTTTTCTTTTTAAATTCAAATTCAAATTCTTTATTCTTTATTCGTAACTTAAGCCACTGTTATGTGAATGTACATGTCAAATATATTTAAATTAAAATACAGTTAATAGCTAACTATGTTACATTTTAAAATTGCAGAAATATAATGAGAGTAATTGATAAAATAGTAAATAAATAAAAGATATGACAAAATAGTCTTAACTTTGAAAAGAGAGAAAAAAAAGTACACCATCAAGCACACATTATACATATATTAGACCCATCGGATTACTATACATTTTATTATTATGTTCAATTTTTTGGTCTGCATTTTTATTTTTAAACCAGGATTTTTGATTTTTTTGGCCGATATTTTATATCTTAGGCTGTTTTGTTCCAAATTTTTGATTTTTTAGCCAAAATATTCGATTGGTCTAGGAAGATAAATGGTTCTTTGTTTTTCTGAAGGGGGGGGGGGGGGGGGGGGTATTGTATAAGTGGCTCTACCATCAACATGTTCCACGAGCCGCCACTGCTCAAATAACCTCGTTGTCCAACATCGTGAGAATTTTGCATGCAAAAGCAGAGGATGTTCGAAATTTTTGAGTGTTGAGACGTTTTGTCAAAAATGAAAATTCAAGTGTAACTTTGTTGGTATCACTTTATTAACTTGGAGTAACTATAGTTTCGACAATTTCAGCTTGCCATTTGCAAACTATGAATATTTACATTCCGATTGTACATTTATATATTTTTACAAAGCATTGAACAGGGGGGAGAATATTAGGTCGGTGTGGTCGTTGATGAGTGGGATGTACGGATTACGCTTAAACCTTGAAAACTTCGATGGACTCGAGAAAATCCATTTTTAATCCATTCTCGGTAAAATGGATCACCTCTAGTACATCTTTCTCAAATATGATTCGCGAACGTCGATTTATTATTAACAATTTTATATGCGCTGATGTGTTCTTTTAGACGAGTGTTGAAGTTAAAAAAGTGATATCAACAAAGTTATTCGTTTTATTTGAATTATTCAAAATGTATCACGAAGTGAAAGCCTCCACAATTAATTATTTAAAAATTTAATTTTTTTTTTCAGCAATTTCCAAAACGACAAGAACAGATTTAAAAATGGTGATGTGGCCATCATGTTACTTTCTCCGACTAGATGGTATCATTTATATTTACGCTTTCATGGTTTATTTTCAATTTAAATCATATTTTAAATGTACATCGAGCGGATGAAACTGACGTTTAAAACGTCAAAATTATGAAAGATGGAAAAATTATACTTCAAATTCAAAAATTCAGTTTACTCAAAAACTAAAGGGATTTCGAAAAAAAAAGATTCTTTATAAGTTGTTCATTTTAGCACTCTCTACATTTATTATTAATGTAAATTTGCTGTAACTATTATCGTTTTATAATTATAAACCAAAAATTAAAAAATAATAATACATTTTTTTCTCGAATAAAAATGATTTTATGAAAAATGTTTTCAAACAAAAGATGTTCATTTCTTTGTTGTCTTCAATGTTTGTTTAAATGTTTTTGTGATATTTTTCATATTTAAGTAACTATTGGGAAAAAACAGTTAAGGTAAACACCCACTTCCGGTGTACGAAATTTTACCAAAAGCTTTTCAGTTCTTCAGATTATCAAATAAGACGGATGTTTAAAGTTTCATATCAATTGCTCTATTAGTTTTTGAGATACAGCGCGCACAGCCACATACACACACACACACAGACACAATTTTTTTTCCAGTAATTGTTGAAATGGCATCTAGGGACCCCAAAACGGATATTTCCGTAAAAAAAAATTTTGGAAAAAAAATCAGGATCACAATACTTTCTCGTACTCCGTAACGGAGAAAGTAAAAATTCAAATTCAGATTATTGGTGCTAAGAGAGTATAAAGTCTTTACACAAGTCAGAACGTTTAAAATTAATAAACACATTAATGTAATTTACCGTAGTAAAAAAGATGATAGTACTAAATTTAAATAGGCAGAATTGAAAAATATCAAGCCGGCTCTGATAATATTCAATAAAGTCTATATTATCCTTTAACGTTGCAGTATCAATAGCCATAATATATTGTTACATTACATTTACTTACTATTAACCATACTGCGTGCATTCATAATTACGGTAATATAATTTCATGGAAACTTTGAAACATAATACATGCAATAGGAAAGGCGTATCCGCTCTGCGATTCTTTTCTTTGATCACAAATGAACCACTTATCCGAAGCGCGAGCCTTAGGTTGGATACACTGCATCATTTGCACGAAGATTATTCCACAAACTCATTTCATTTAAATTAGCATTCGCGTGTATAATGATGAGCCGTAAACAAAAGAAACTACTGCCTACAGGCTCAACCAGATGATTCCATTCACTTAATAGATTTGCTGAATGAGAGACTGAATTAAAAAATCCCAACAGGATAATCCCAATGTAAGGGGAAATACGAGTATTACAACAATTTATAACGGAAAGCTCTATATTTTTTACTCTATTGATAATTGAAACACTGAATATATCCACATGAAACACATTCAAATTTGAACTTTAAATGCTAAATAACCTTCGTGTATAAATAATGAAAGCTTTTGTTTTGTTACTCCTTAACACTATGTTTGTGACCACAATTGATGATAGTTGGAACCATCATCATGATTTATTTCTCAACATTCTCAAAGCATTAACACGCGATGTGACACCAGATTTTGGGATGGTTATACTACATTTTTAAATCATAATCTATATTATGGATTACCACGTATAGCCCGTTCTCAGGAATCTGGCGGCTGTGGTCGTAAAAGAGGGTCGGAGCTCGGTAAGTAGGGGATGTAATATTTTTTATCTTAATCCAATCTTTGTTGAGAAGTACTGATGTAAAAGAGCGTATACCAATAGGAGCGAAGGACAGTTATAAATGTATGGGATGCAATTAGACGAACCACCAATACCTTTTCTTCGAGGGTGCGTCGATCCTCAGGGCGGACCGACCGTTTTACGATCTCGACCGCCAGATTCTACCGAATAGGCTATAGTAACACTCGCAACCATCATCATGATTAATTTCTCAACTTTCTCAAAACATTTACACGTACTTGTAAGGGTAGTAGTTAAAACAATAATTAGGTTTCTGAGTCACCCGTGAGGTCAATTCAGTACAACACCATGAAAAGGCTTTAATACACGCAATTATAATTAAAATCACTTTCTGAATATTAATAAACTGCACCTGATTAATTATGGCTATTTAATTGAAGAAACCACGAGAGGAATTCTCGCATAATTAAGTCGTTTACGCGACACAAACCGATTTCCCACGATAAAATAACCAACAAATTGATCTAATGCTTTTAGTTTTCAGGAATAATTCATGTCCGCCATTATGGGCATGACATCCCTTTTATTCGCAATAATGCAGGCCGACTTTTGTATCCGCTCTTCGGGGTATTCCGACATGAATTATGAACAATTACCGACATTTATTGCCATAATAAGACAAGAAAACGTGGCTTTGACGTTATATCTTTCTCGGATACATAATCACCGGCGAACAATTACCGAGAAGATTTATTTCGATATAAAACGTATTCTGCGCGGGGATGAATGGGTCTCGGTCCGAGCGCAGGAATGCCAACCGTCAACGTCAGCTTCTCATCTGACCGGCGTGATGTATGTACGGTCGGGGACTGACAAGTTGTTAATGTTTGCGTGTATTATAAATCGACGATATTCACTTAGGCGGTCTGTACCGGCAGGGAAATGATAACTGTTTGTCTATTTTCAATTATCATATGAAAGGAAGGATGGTTGATGGAAATGCAAGACTTCTCTGATTGTGTAACTTTAAATTAAAATTGCTTTCAACGTTTCAAAAACAATATGTATTTTCATGGGCGACTCGTTATATAGAGCCAAAGAGCCATGGCACTACCTCTAATTTCAAAGGAAGCAAGATTTTTTTATTAATTCTAAAAACACTGATTCGTCATTTTAAATGTTAAAACGATGTCTGCGAAAGTTTCACGAGAAGCTAAAAATCGCAATGGATTTATTTGAGAATATAACTCTTGAACAAAATAGCAGATTTGAAAAATTCTTCCAGAATTGTGTGTTGTGTTGTTATCTTGAAAACCAGTGATAGGGTATTTTGAGTTTTTTTGGAGGTTTGTTAAGAGTAAATTTGGAAAATTTCAAGCAGTTGCAGTTGTTTTTATATCTTCTTTTTCCCTCAGAAAGAGTGCAACTTAATAAAAATCTTAAGAGCTGTTCTCGGTCGGTTATCCTGAAAACCATTGATGGGGCATTTTAATTTTTTTGAGAATCACTAAGATTAATGCATTTTGAGTAAATTTGAAACATTTCAAGTGTGTTACAGTTGTTTTTATAATTTTTGTTTTCACTCGAAAGAAGTGCGAATTAAAAATTCTTAAGCGCTGTTCTCGGTCGGTTATCTTGAAAACCAGTGATGGGCTATTTTGAGTTTTTAGAGGATTATTGAGGCTGATGTATTTTGAGTAAATTTGAAACATTTAAAGTGTATTGCATTTGTTTTTATAATTTTTTTTTCACTCGAAAGAAGTGCGAATTAAAAAAATGTTAAGCGCTGTTCTCGAGCGGTTATCTTGAAAACCAGTCATGGGGTATTTTGTTTTTTTTTTAGGATTATTAAGATTAATGCATTTTGGGTAAATTTGAAAAATTTCAAGTGTATTGCAGTTGTTTTATAATTGTTTTTTCACTAAAAAG
This sequence comes from Ocypus olens, assembly GCA_910593695.2. NCBI lineage: Eukaryota > Metazoa > Arthropoda > Insecta > Coleoptera > Staphylinidae > Ocypus > Ocypus olens. The sequence goes on from OU343048.1 coordinate 11,039,509, forward strand.
AAGTGCGAAATAAAAAAATGTTAATCGCTGTTCTCGGTCGGTTATCTTGAAAACCAGTCATGGGGTATTTTGAGTTTTTTTGAGGATTATTAAGGTTAATGTATTTTGAGTAAATTTGAAAAATTTCAAGTGTATTGTATTTATTTATATCATTTTTTTTTACTCGAAAGAAGTGCGAGTTAAAAATGTTAAGCGCTGTTCTCGGTCGGTTATCCTGAAAACCATTGATAGGACATTTTGAGTTTTTTTGAGGATTATTAAGATTAATGCATTTTGGGTAAATTTGAAAAATTTCAAGTGTATTGCAGTTGTTTTATAATTATTTTTTTTTCACTAAAAAGAAGTGCGAATTAAAAAATGTTAATCGCTGTTTTCGGACGGTTATCTTGAAAACCAGTGATGGGCTATTTTGAGTTTTTAGAGGATTATTGAGGCTGATGTATTTTGAGTAAATTTGAAACATTTAAAGTGTATTGCATTTGTTTTTATAAAAAAAAATTCACTCGAGAAGTGCGAATTAAAAAATATTAAGCGCTGTTCTCGAGCGGTTATCTTGAAAACCAGTCATGGGGTATTTTGAGTTTTTTTGAGGATTATTAAGATTAATGTATTTTGAGTATTGCATTTGTTTTTATATCTTTTTCTTTCACCCGGAAGAAGTGAAACTTAAAAAAAAATCAAGCGCTGTTATCGGTCGGTTATTTTGAAAACCAGTGATGGGGTATTTTGAGTTTTTAGAGAATTATTATGATTAATGTATTTTGAGTAAATTTGGAAAATTTCAAGTGTGTTGCAGTTGTTTTTATATTTTTTTTTTCGCTCGAAATGTGCAACTTAAAAAAAGTCTTAAGCGCTGTTCTCGATCGATTATCTTGAAAACCTGTGATTGGCTATTTTGAGTTTTTTTAGAGGAACATTAAGATAAATGTATTTTGAGTGAATTTGAAAAGTTTTAAGTGTTTTGCAGTTGTTGTTATATTTTTATTTTCACTCGGAAGGAGTACAACTTAAAAAAAAATCTGAAGCGCTGTTCTCGGTCGGTTATCTTGAAAACCTGTGATGGGGTATTTTGAGTTGTTGGAGGATTATTAAGGTTATTGTATTTTATGTAAATTGAAAAAGTTTCAAGTATGTTGCAATTGTTTTTATATATTTTTTTGACTCGAAAGAAGTGAAAACCTGTGATTAGATATTTTGAGTTTTTGGAGGATTATTAAGATTATTGTATTTTGTGTAAATTTAGAAAGTTTCAAGTATTTTACAGCTGTTTTTATATTATTTCGCGTCAACAAAAAATTGTTTTTAGCCTTTGTAAGTCTTAATTTTGCAGAATTACGTACTGCTTAAATATTTATATACGAAGGCTACTTTTCTCTTTGTTTAATTTAATTAATGCTTTTGCAACAATTATCGTTTTTTTTTCTTTTCTCAAAAAGGAGGCGGTGGGACATATTATATGCTAAGTGGCTCTACCATCAAAATTTTTCACGAGCCGCCACTGTGTATTTTTATTTCTTTTCCAAAATCATCTGACATTAAAATATGTATTTTTGTTTGTTTTTGGTGAACACTTTGATCCTTCCAATATAAAAGCTAATAAGGATATGGATGACCGTACCAGAAATTTGGATGATGGGAAATTGAGCATTCAGCCACGAGAGATATTTATTATAAATCATTCACATTTGAAGGAAAATAGAACTCACACCAGTGACGGTTCGTGGGTTTTTTTCTGGTACGGCCGAGAAACATCCAAAAATATGGTAGGCCTCTGTTACATCATTAGTTTCAATACAAACTTCTAAATTCAAATTTAGAAGAAAAAAAAATGGTGATGTGGCCATCATGTTACTTTCTCCGATGGTATCATCATTTATATTTACACTTTCATGGTTTATTTTCAATTGAAATAATATTTTAAATGTAAATCGAACGTTTTGTAGAATCGGATGAAACTGACGTTTAAAACGTCAAAATTATGAAAGATGAAAATGACAAATACTTCAAATCCTAATAGCCAGTTTACTCAAAAACCAAAGAGATTTCGAAAAAAACTAATTCTTTATAAGTTGTTCATTTTGGACTCTCTACAATTATTATAAACATAACTGCTGTAACTATTATCGTTTCATAATTATAAACCAAAAATTTAAAAAAAATTAATAATTTTTTTTCTCGAATAGCAATGATTTTATTAAAAATATTTTCAAGCAAAAGATGTTCATTTCTTTGTTGTCTTTAATGCTTGTTTAAATATTTTTGTGATATTTTTCATATTTAAGAAAATATTGTCAAAAAACAGGTAAACACCCACTTCCGGTGTACGAAATTTTACCAAAAGCTTTTCAGTTCTTCGGATTATCAAATAAGATGTATGTTCAAAGTTTCATATCAATTGCTCTATTAGTTTTTAAGATAGAGCGCGCACAGACACATACACAGACACACAGACACATACACAGACACACAGACACACACACACAGACACAATTTTTTTTTTCCAGAAATTGTTGAAATGGCCTCTAGGGACCCCAAAACGGATATTTCCGCAAAAAAAAAATTTGGAAAAAAATCACGATCACAATACTTTCTCGTACTTCGTAACGGAGAAAGTAAAAATATATACAGTGCGCGCCTCACCTTCAATTGTCATTTTACTGGAAAAATTTCATATGTAAGATGGCAACATTTTTATATTGCCAGTTGGACAATGAAAAGATCTCTCAAAATCAAGAACAAAAATAGGGGGTTGCCATTTAAAAACAAAATGTATGACGTCATTACTCAAAAACAAATGACGACTGATAATCGATTTTTACGTAAAATTATCAAGGACAACCGACCTGTTCGAGGATTTTTTCCAAAAATATTTTATTTCGGTTTTACTGAATTTATTCCATACTTTAGGCGCGCACTGTATGTAGCCTGAACATATGAATATTTAACCTGTTCGTAACTCTGATAACGAGTTATATATAAATTTGATAAGTCAATAGGCTGAAAGACCTCTAGTCAATTGCCTGTTGAGGTCATTTATAGAATGAAAAAAAAATGTTTTGTCTTTCTCTCACGATGATTAAAAAATTGGTCGATTAAGAAAAATTAAGATTTACAGAACCAACAGCACGAACGTTGTGCGTGTAATATTTGATTTGCAAAGAGTTTCTTTCGCACCAGTTATACCATTACCTGCAGTTGAATGTTTAAATTTAAAAAAAAAAAAAAAATTGACAGGAGTTCGGGTTAGGGAATCGAGGATGATGGGGACTTGATTTAGCCAGCTAAGGCATTCAGCCACAACCAATTTATAGAAATAATATTCATATTTATATGAAATAAGGACAAACACTAGACACCCAGGGACCCGTACGGCCGTTTTTCGTGTTGAAAAAGTAACCGTCCGGACGGGACTCGAACCCGCACCAACGGGGTCCAGAGGCCGGACCTCTACCCACCAGACCGCCGCGGCCCCATGTTTAAGTTTAATGATATTATCTTTGGGAACGTGCGGACATGCATGTAGTCAAATATTGTAATCGAGTCTTCGGCTATTGTTTATTTTAATTGTTCCGGGAACGTATTTTACAATAAAAACATTACTTTTATTATTTATTTTAAAAGGACAAAAGTATGATTAATGGTATGTTTGCGACTTCTTATCGTGCTTTGTGGAAGTAATAAATTCTACACTTTACGCGATGTTTATTTTGAAACGCCATGCACTTTTAACTAACAGTTAGATAGGCGGGTGGTTGAACCTAAATTAATCAGATAAAATTGTGAAATTAATTAAATAAAAATGTATCGTAAAAAAATGGTGATGTGGCCATCATGTTACTTTCTCCGGCTTGATGGTATTATTTATGTTTACGCTTTCTGGTTTATTTTCAATTTAAAACATATTTTAAATGTGCATCGAACGTTCTGTAAGCTCGGATGAAACTGACGTTTAAAACGTCAACATTATGACAGATGAAAGTTTACGCAAAAACTAAAGAGAAAAAACTTATTGTTTATAAGTTGTTTATTATGACATTCTCTACAATTATTATTAACATAAATTCGCTATAACTATTATCGTTTCGTAATTATAAACCAAAAAATGAAAAAAAAAAGTTTTTTCTCGAATAACAATGATTTTATGAAAAATCTTTTCAAGCAAAAGATGTTCATTTTTTTGTTGTCTTCAATATTTGTTTAAATGTTTTTGTAATATTTTTCATATTTAAGAAAATATTGGAGAAAAACAAAAAACGGTTAAGGTAAACGCCCACTTTCGACGTACGAAATTTTACCAAAAACTTTTCAGTTCTTCGGATTATCAAATAAGACTTATGTTTAAAGTTTCATATCAATTGCTCTATTAGTTTTTGAGATACAGCGCGCACAGACACACACACACACGCGCACAGACACACACACAGACATACAGGCATACACACAGACACAATTTTTTTTTGAAAATGCGTCTAGGGACCTCAAAATGGATATTTCCGCAAAAAAAAAATTGAAAAAAAAAGCACGATCACAATACTTTCTCGTACTTCGTAACGGAAAAAGTAAAAAAACAACGTTACATTCTTAATAACTAAATGGGGCGCTCCGTGGCGAAGCGATTTGGCGTGGGCGTTACGGGTTCGAGCCTAATGCTGGCAGTGTTACCAACCTCGAATAATAGATTTTCCCGCTATGGACTGGAAAAAATCCCTTTTTAAGATAAAAAATCCCTCCTTGGCATAAAGGTGAACTTTGTTGTAATACATTATAATTATGTAATAGAATGCATGTTTTTTTTTATGAAGATTTCAATGTTCTTTCGTTACTTCAAATGTGGAGCAATCAGCTGCTTCTAAGAACACTCATGAAACTTACAGTATCACTTTCTATTCTATTTCTATTTTTTTCGTTTCGATGTTCGTCTCCATGGCAAAAATTCTCTCAGCTTAATTGAAATAAATTTGGCTAGTTTCAAGTTTGTGGCAATTGTTTTTATATTTTCTCCAACCACTAGAAAGTAGCAACTTCACCAAGACTTTAGTCTGTGTTCTCGTGCGATTATCTCGAAACCTAACGTAGAGGTGTTTGCAAGTTTTAAGGGTAATATGAAAATGCATGTAAGGTGTAAGACACAGAATTTTGTTTCAGAGTTGGCCATGCCTGAGAGAGAGAGAAACATAGCAGTCATGTCTGAGATTAATTCATTTTTAATTCAATTGAACTAATCTATGCTCATGGCGTAATAATATGCGACATACCTCATTTATTTCACAGCCAACTCTGAAACAAAATTTTGTGGCTCACGCGATATTTTAAATAAACTTGACTTGTTTGAAATCTGTGACAATTGTTTTTATATTTTTTCCAACCACTAGAAAGTGGAAACTTCACCAAAACTATAGTCTGTGTTCTCGTGTGATTATTTCGAAACCTAACGTAGTACTACTTGCAGGTTTTGACGGTATTACGAGGATAAATGTATTTTAAATAAATTTGCCAAGTTTTAAGTTTGTGGCAATTGTTTTTATATTTTTTTTCAGCCACCAGAAAGTGACAACTTCACCAAGAGTATGGTCTGTGTTCTCGTGCGATAATATCGAAACCAAACGTAGGTTTTGAGAGAAATATAATTTAAAATAAGTCCTCTTCATTAAAAATGTCAATATTTTTAACAATTAAATCAACGATTTTATGGAAATTATCCGTTACTTTCGGGAAACCACGTATAAAATTTTTGAAATAAGTGTAAGAAAATCATTCGGTTCAATTTACAATGACATTAAATACGTACCTAAAGCTAAATACACGAGTGGTCAATTTGTCTTTCCGTTGTCCTCTTTAGTACCGTTCGTTCGCATGCGTGTATTGTTATTATATTTCCCACGTTTCAAATTTAAAATGTCCCGTTACAAACTGACTCTTCGTTAACTCATCACATTTAGGATTTATGGGGGACACGAACAATCATAAAAGACATTACTCAAAAGCGTTTCAGAATACGTGGTATAAATTGTAATCATTAAAAAAAATGAAAAGGAAATATAGTACAATATTAGAAAAAAATGTTTCAACGCTTTTTATGCAACAAATAAAATTAATATCAGGTAACTTTGAATTAAACAACTTTCGACGTTTTTTTACCACTATTTATATAATTTATATAATACTAAATATTGGTAAAAAAACGTCGAAAGTTGTTTAATTCAAAGTTACCTGACAATGGACTACCATATAGTAATGGTCGCAACCATCATCTTCATAAAATCAATGTAAAATATGAACTATTTTTGGTATTTATTTTCCAGATATTTTGTTTACCTAGACCCAATCATATATTTAAACATTAAACTATGAAAATGTACATTTTAACCTAAAATCTTGTATCTTTTGATAATATTTTAATGTATTTAAATGATTACTTTGCTGCTTCGCATTTAATTTAATTTTTCTTTTTTGTTTTATTTTCATTGTCTAGTCTTACTTCTATCTTATACAGGGTCTTCATTTCAAAAGGAGCCACCCTGAATAACTTTGGATCTGAAGTAGTTACGGTTTTAAGAAAAAACACGTCAATTTTGTTTTCGAGGGGGAACTTAAAAAACACTGTTTTTAGAATTTTATCTTTCACCCCGTCACCCCCAGCCACCCCATCTTTATAATTTCAAATGGCACCCCCTATTGTGCGATACCTCATTTTAAAGGGCATAAAAAATGCTATCCAGCAAAGCAAAAATAATTGAAATCGGTTCATTTGTTTTAGAGAGAGAGGGTATTCATTTCAAAATAAACCACCCTGAATAACCCTGGTTCTGAAGTAGTCACGGTTACAGGAAAAAATATGTCAATTTTGTTTTTGAGGTGGAACTTGAAAACGCTGTTTTTAGAATTTTATCTTTCACCCCCTCACCCCCAGCCACCCCATCTTTATAATTTCAAATGGCACCCCCTATTGTGCGATACCTCATTTTAAAGGGCAGAAAAAATACTATCCAGCAAAGCAAAAATAATTGATATCAGTTCATTTGTTTTAGAGAGAGAGGGTATTAATTTCAAAATACTCACCCCCAGCCACCCCATCTTTATAATTTCAAATAGCATTCCCCATTGTGCGATACCTTATTTTAAAGAGCTTAAAAAATACTATCCAGAAATGCAAAAATTATTAGAATCAGTTCATTTGTTTTAGAGACGGTATTCAATTCAAAATGCGTCACCCTGAATAACTCTGGTTGTGAAGTAGTTACGGTTTCAAAAAAAAAGGTCAATTTTGTTTTTGAGGGGGAACTTAAAAAACACTGTTCTTAGAATTCTATCTTTCACCCCCTCACCCCCAACCATCCCGACTTTCAAATTTCAAATGGCACTCCCTATTGTGCGATACCTCATTTTAAAGGCAATACAAAATATTATCCATCCAGCAAATAAAAAATATTTGTAATCAGTTCATTTGTTTTAGAAAGAGAGGGTATTTGTTTCAAAACAAGCCACCCTGAATAACTTTGGATCTGAAGTAGTTACGGTTTTAAGCAAAAATACGTCAATTTGATTTTAGAGGGTGGAACTTGAAAAACACTGTTTCTATAATTTTTTCTTTCATCCCCAGCCACACAATCTTTGGTGTGGCATATTTTGATATGAATATCTCTGAAACAAATGAACTGATTTAAATTAATGTTTATTTGCTGAACAGTATTTTGTATGCCCTTTAAAATGAGGTGTCTCACAAAAGGGGATGCCATTTGAAATTATAAAGATGGGGTGGCTGGGGGTGAGGGGGTGAAAGATAAAATTCTAAAAACAGTGGTTTCAAGTTCCACCTCAAAAACAAAATTGACATGTTTTTCCTGTAACCATGACTACTTCAGAACCAGGGTTATTCAGGGTGGTTTATTTTGAAATGAATACCCTCTCTCTCTAAAACAAATGAACCGATTTCAATTATTTTTGTTTTGCTGGATAGCATTTTTTATGCCCTTTAAAATGAGGTATCACACAATAGGGGGTGCCATTTGAAATTATAAAGATGGGGTGGCTGGGGGTGAGGGGGTGAAAGATAAAATTCTAAAAACAGTATTTTCAAGTTCCACCTCAAAAACAAAATTGACATGTTTTTTACTGTAACCGTGACTATTTCAGAACCAGGGTTATTCAGGGTGGTTTATTTTGAAATGAATACCCTCTCTCTCTCTAAAACAAATGAACAGATTTCAATTATTTTTGATTTGCTGGATAGCATTTTTAATGCCCTTTAAAATGAGGTATCGCACAATAGGGGGTGCCATTTGAAATTATAAAGATGGGGTGGCTGGGGGTGAGGGGGTGAAAGATAAAATTATAAAAACAGTGTTTTTTAAGTTCCCCCTCAAAAACAAAATTGACGTGTTTTTTCTTGAAACCGTAACTACTTTAGATCCAAAGTTATTCAGGGTGGCTCCTTTTGAAATGAAGACCCTGTATATTAAGTTATACTGTAATTTTCACTGTAATTAGGCATAATGCCTGTTGAGAATAAATAAATAAATAAATAAAACTTATTGATATTTAATGTTGGGAATTTCAAAATCAAAAATTTCCAAAAAGGACGACTCGCAATAAAGTGAAAAGTGTTTTAATTCAACCTTCTAGAACCAAAATCGTTTCCTTTCTGCTGTCTTTAAAAGTAGCTCTTGCGTCGACATTGTAAATAATTAAAAGCTACAAATAATATAAAATATGTAAAGGTGATTAATAAAACAAAATACCCATATTACTGTATAAACGCAATCATGTTTGCATTTCTATTTGTGTGCACTTCAGGACTATAATAAATTCGCTTTTAATTGCCCCGCATTTCTGAAAACGCACATAAGTTAAATATTAATGTTTCTCTCATTAACTGAAAATTGGTCAATTAAAGCTCGACGAGATCGAGTGGGCTGTAAAACCGTGTCATATATTTGTGAAACGTATCTTTTTGGTTTAATGTATTTAAATTAATTGGTTTCAACGAAGCAGCCTGTTTATTAACATCGAACTAATAAATAATAAGGTAAATAAGTAATTTTATTTCTTAGTGTTTGTTTTGTGTTTTGGAAATTACGATGCGATTAAACGTTCTGGTTAGTGCCATTTATTTGAATCTAAGTGTTTTGATTTTCTTCTATCGTACGCTTAAAAACATTTTTCATAAAATTATTTTTATTCGAGAAAAAAATTTATTATTATTTTTCTAATTTTTGGTTTATAATTATAAAACGATAATAGTTACAGCAAATTTATGTGAATAATAATTGTTGAGAAAGCTAAAATAAACAACGATTTTTTCGAAATCCCTTTAGTTTTTGAGTAAACTGAGTTTTTGAATTTGAAGTATAATGTTTCCATCTTTCATAATTTTGACGTTTTAAACGTCAGTTTCATCCCAATTTACACAACGCTCGATGTACATTTAAAATATGATTTCAATTGAAAATAAACCATGAAAGCGTAAATATAAATGATACCATCAAGTCGGAGAAAGAAACACGATCACCATTTTTTCTTGCATTTTTTAACAAGTATTATTACGGAAGCAAGAAAACTTCAATGAGCATAGAAGGAAATTAATTTAAATTATTTGGTGGTAATTTTTGTATTTTTTTTTTGTATTCAAGTAACCCATATACTATCCATATGAATTATAAAAGAAAATAAATTATTACAGTGTAAGGATTGCTATTTCTGTATATCATCATGATTTATTATAAAATAAGGGTTATTTTATAAATAGAATCTTCTATTTTCGTAGTTCACGAAATGAAGTATGTTCGTGTAGGAGTGGTAGACTGTTCATGTGCCAAGGAATGAAGTGAAAACGGGTACGAACTCATATTTATTCTTTATCTGAAATGAGAATGATAAAAAGTCAATGGACTGTGGAAATAATATTGGAACTCTTGTTGCAGAAGCATTATTTACGTAAACTACATTCATCCTAGATTTAGATAGTTCTTAATTAAAACCTCCTTGTCATGTTTAAATCCAATTAAAACGGACCGAATGTTATATTTATAAGAAATACACCCCATATTGATGGGAAGCCAAAAAATTCTCGCATTCATAATATTTCACGTTTCCTTTATCGATTCCTCGAAAATAAATCAATTACAGAAATACCCTTCAAATGAAATGTGATTTAGTCCAAAAGCAACCATTGAATCATTTCCATGTGCATTCAATAAAGACAAATTGCGCCAGGGACGGAATTTACACCCCCTGTTCGCAGCACTTAACTGCGCGTCTGCGCTCGCCTACTTTAATATAAAAACTAATAAAGTCAGCAGTTTTTTGAGGCAATATTCGAGCAGATTTTTCTCTAATGTTTTTAATACCGACGGAGGGGAAACGAAGCTTTACTGTGGAGTGGATAAATACGTTCGACCAACGATACGTATGGATGGTTACCCATAAATGTATTTTTACGATCGTGTAAATCAACCAAAGGTCCATTAAATTACCGGAGAGAGGCCATAGATTTACGGGGTCTACGGAGATACCGCGAATGGATATACCGGCGCTATTTACTAGCATCCAGATGGGATCGCTCAGATGAAGTAAAGTAGCGGCTGTGCACTTACCTTTAACATAAAGAAACACTTGTTAATGTCATTGGCTGTTGGATTGGGGATAATGCTGTTATTCATGTGCACGTTAATTCAATTAAAACTGAATCAGAAGTCTAGTTCAACGAATACAACTTGTAAACCCTATAAAGTAATTGAATTTGCATCCAAATTAGAGAAAAAACACTAGCCTTGTAAAAAGGTTGATGGTGGGGATTGTCTTTTCGATCGCAAGCGACGTTTTGGATCCTTGTATTTTCTTTTTTGTTATGGCTAGCTGAAATTTTTTAACGCCAATAATTTTCTCTCTGTTGAAAAAGAAGGTTTACTTCAATAGTCTACGATGAATATTAAGAAAGTTGCATTTTTTAACAAATTTCCAAGGGGTTTACTCATGTCTTTTTTTCGTGTTTTCATCAAAAATTCAAAATCTCTAATCCGACTAATTGACGTTCGAGGAGCTCAGATTTGCAAACCGCGTTCAATTTGGAGTTTTCGTTTGGCCGCTACGGCCGATCAAAGTATGAAAAATCAATTATTTTCGTAAATTTTCAAAAATGTTCACTGTGACTGACTAATTTTTTTGCCATTGAAGTTAGCTGAAATTTTTTAACGGCAATCAATTTCTCTCGTCTTTCTGATGAAAAAAAAGTTAAATTCAATAGTCTACGATGATTATTAAGAAAGTTGCATTTTTTAACAAATTTCCAAGAGGTTTACTCATGTCTTTTTTTCGTGTTTTCATCAAAAATTCAAAATCTCTGATCCGACTAATTGACGTACGAGGAGCTCAAATTTGCAAACCGCGTTCAATTTGGAGTTTTCGTTTGGCCGCTACGGCCGATCAAAGTCTGAAAAATCAATTATTTTTGTAAATTTTCAAAAATGTTCACTGTGACTGACTAATTTTTTTGCCATTGAAGTTAGCTGAAATTTTTTAACGGCAATCAATTTCTCTCGTCTTTCTGATGAAAAAAAAGTTAAATTCAATAGTCTACGATGATTATTAAGAAAGTTGCATTTTTTAACAAATTTCCAAGGGGTTTACTCATGTCTTTTTTTCGTGTTTTCATCAAAAATTCAAAATCTCTAATCCGATTAATTGACGTACGAGGAGCTCAAATTTGCAAACCGCGTTCAATTTGGAGTTTTCGTTTGGCCGCTACGGCCGATCAAAGTCTGAAAAATCAATTATTTTTGTAAATTTTCAAAAATGTTCACTGTGACTGACTAATTTTTTTGCCATTGAAGTTAGCTGAAATTTTTTAACGGCAATCAATTTCTCTCGTCTTTCTGATGAAAAAAAAGTTAAATTCAATAGTCTACGATGATTATTAAGAAAGTTGCATTTTTTAACAAATTTCCAAGGGGTTTACTCATGTCTTTTTTTCGTGTTTTCATCAAAAATTCAAAATCTCTGATCCGACTAATTGACGTACGAGGAGCTCAGATTTGCAAACCGCGTTCAATTTGGAGTTTTCGTTTGGCCGCTACGGCCGATCAAAGTCTGAAAAATCAATTATTTTCGTAAATTTTCAAAAATGTTCACTGTGACTGACTAATTTTTTTGCCATTGAAGTTAGGTGAAATTTTTTAACGGCAATCAATTTCTCTCGTCTTTCTGATCAAAAAAAAGTTAAATTCAATAGTCTACGATGATTATTAAGAAAGTTGCATTTTTTAACAAATTTCCAAGGGGTTTACTCATGTCTTTTTTTCGTGTTTTCATCAAAAATTAAAAATCTCTAATCCGACTAATTGACGTACGAGGAGCTCAAATTTGCAAACCGCGTTCAATTTGGAGTTTTCGTTTGGCCGCTACGGCCTATCAAAGTCTGAAAAATCAATTATTTTCGTAAATTTTCAAAAATGTTCACTGTGACTGACTAATTTTTTTGCCATTGAAGTTAGCTGAAATTTTTTAACGGCAATCAATTTCTCTCGGCTTTCTGATCAAAAAAAAGTTAAATTCAATAGTCTACGATGATTATTAAGAAAGTTGCATTTTTTAACAAATTTCCAAGGGGTTTACTCATGTCTTTTTTTCGTGTTTTCATCAAAAATTAAAAATCTCTAATCCGACTAATTGACGTACGAGGAGCTCAAATTTGCAAACCGCGTTCAATTTGGAGTTTTCGTTTGGCCGCTACGGCCGATCAAAGTCTGAAAAATCAATTATTTTCGTAAATTTTCAAAAATGTTCACTGTGACTGACTAATTTTTTTGCCATTGAAGTTAGCTGAAATTTTTTAACGGCAATCAATTTCTCTCGTCTTTCTGATCAAAAAAAAGTTAAATTCAATAGTCTACGATGATTATTAAGAAAGTTGCATTTTTTAACAAATTTCCAAGGGGTTTACTCATGTCTTTTTTTCGTGTTTTCATCAAAAATTAAAAATCTCTAATCCGACTAATTGACGTACGAGGAGCTCAAATTTGCAAACCGCGTTCAATTTGGAGTTTTCGTTTGGCCGCTACGGCCGATCAAAGTCTGAAAAATCAATTATTTTCGTAAATTTTCAAAAATGTTCACTGTGACTGACTAATTTTTTTGCCATTGAAGTTAGGTGAAATTTTTTAACGGCAATCAATTTCTCTCGTCTTTCTGATCAAAAAAAAGTTAAATTCAATAGTCTACGATGATTATTAAGAAAGTTGCATTTTTTAACAAATTTCCAAGGGGTTTACTCATGTCTTTTTTTCGTGTTTTCATCAAAAATTAAAAATCTCTAATCCGGCTAATTGACGTACGAGGAGCTCAAATTTGCAAACCGCGTTCAATTTGGAGTTTTCGTTTGGCCGCTACGGCCGATCAAAGTCTGAAAAATCAATTATTTTCGTAAATTTTCAAAAATGTTCACTGTGACTGACTAATTTTTTTGCCATTGAAGTTAGCTGAAATTTTTTAACGGCAATCAATTTCTCTCGTCTTTCTGATCAAAAAAAAGTTAAATTCAATAGTCTACGATGATTATTAAGAAAGTTGCATTTTTTAACAAATTTCCAAGGGGTTTACTCATGTCTTTTTTTCGTGTTTTCATCAAAAATCAAAAATCTCTAATCCGACTAATTTACATACGAGGAGCTCAAATTTGCAAACCGCGTTCAATTTGGAGTTTTCGTTTGGCCGCTACGGCCGATCAAAGTCTGAAAAATCAATTATTTTCGTAAATTTTCAAAAATGTTCACTGTGACTGACTAATTTTTTTGCCATTGAAGTTAGCTGAAATTTTTTAACGGCAATCAATTTCTCTCGTCTTTCTGATCAAAAAAAAGTTAAATTCAATAGTCTACGATGATTATTAAGAAAGTTGCATTTTTTAACAAATTTCCAAGGGGTTTACTCATGTCTTTTTTTCGTGTTTTCATCAAAAATTAAGAATCTCTAATCCGACTAATTGACGTACGTGGAGCTCAAATTTGCAAACCGCGTTCAATTTGGAGTTTTCGTTTGGCCGCTACGGCCGATCAAAGTCTGAAAAATCAATTATTTTTTTTACTTTTCTAAAATGCTCATGGTGACTGACTAATGAAGGTTTTCATTAGCAAAAAAGTACTTTTAGACCACAGAAACTGGTCACCCGGTATGTCTTAGAACGCGCCTGTTGTATTTTTGCAATTCAAATACTGTACAAATTAACAAACTCTAACAAGTTCCGCGGTGCGTCTACAAATACTAATTTACATACAATATAAACAATTTATTAGTGACATTAAAGGAGTGCAACAGTATCTGCATTTCAATGATTGCTGCAAATTCCGTTCGTGTGCTACTTATTATATTACGTTTAATGCGACCAAAATGAGTATGAATTGAATATTATCACATTGTCAATTATAATTGAATAAACACGAGCGCGGTGTTCAATTTGATTGTCAAAGGAAAGAACTTTGCTCGGTGCATTAATCATGTTTCTGGATTAAAATTTCTCGTATCTTTGTTATGGATACGTTTTTTTAAGTAGTCGGAATTATTCAATAAATAAATTATTATTGTTCTCACGGAGTCAATGAATCAAAATCGTCTTATTAATTGTAAACATATTTTTTTGATAAAATTGGAAACACGATAATTATCGTCTTCTACAATTTACAATCTAAGAGACTACAATTAACTAATCATCTACCCAACCAACTATTTTCCTGGCTAGTACCACGACGACGATATTTTTTTATTTTTATTACTAAAATTGTTTATTAATTAAGGCTCCGATATAAAGTATGTTCATTAAAAAAAACCTCAAGTGCGCCATGATTTTTTATTTTTAAAAATTTTTCCCATTTCATAGCCGCATTTTTAAACAAAAATCTTCGGATTTTACGTTAAAATTATTTAAGAAATATTCTTTAGGTTGATACAGAGCCATTTTTATTAAATCATTAAAAGGGCCTTAAATCATAACAACATTTTGAAAAAGTAGCCTTTACCACAAATATTTCAGTGATCAACTACCATACACAAAAGTGAGTTTAAAAAAATCTCTACAAATAAAGGTGTAAAATGGGAAATAAAATTCATTTTTATGGAAAAATCTGCTGCTGAAATCAATTACGCAAGACGTATGTTAACGCCCATTTCAAATCGAATACAAAGCCAAGCAGGACCAGGAAATCCCGCATTAATAAGGCGTTATTAATGAATAATTTGAAACTTAAAAATTCATTAATGATTAAATTAAATTAAATAAACGACGAATTTATTAGCATAAGATGTTCTAAGCTGAATGCTGTTATAAACGAGTCCATTATTATGTTTGGTACATCCTGACGCCGTGGCACAATTCCTCGGGTAGCTTCTTAATATCTTGAATACTTCAGGAAAGGAATGCAGACGGTGCCTGCGAGATATGTTGGAGTGAAAAAAATGTACACGCCAGCGATAAACTTGCAGGTTTTACTAAAGCACTTGATATATACGATTCGTTCCTTTGGCTGTTTTAAAAAATGGTAATGTGGAAAAGTGTCCTTTTTGTTGAGGGAATAATCGTAAAATCCATACGTTATGTTAACCATAAATTCATGCTTAATTCTGAAACGGTGCCCGCTTTCTCCGGTGCAGGTAAATCAAGCCGAACGTGGTTTACTAGTTGATAAGTATGATATATCTAATAAGGAATTTTAACAAAGGCGTTAGGTGGACATAATCGTGTGTCTAAATAGTTTTGTTTTATCAACTGGATGCCCCTCAAGGTTAACGAGCTTTCGTTTACTTTGTTCGTTTGGCAAATAAAAGCTGTGGCGTTGGGGTCATGGTGATAGATGCACAAACAGAGATTTTGGAGAAATATTTAAATATTAATTCTGCTTGCAGTTTCAGCACCAAACATATTTTATTCGATTTTTTTGTAACTGAAACAAGTATGTCAGGGTCAATGTGTTAAAAAAAGATGGTGGAGCTGTCAAAAATTTGACGAAGCCGCCTTTGATTAAAACAGCATGATACGTTTTTGTAAAGTAATTTTTAATTGTGGATTTACTGACGCCAACTGAATAGTGTTTTAACCCCTAACCCTCCACCAGTTCCGCCCTGGCAACATCTATTGTCTTAAACGTAGCACAAACAATAATCGCTGTCTATATTATACATATAACAACGATTTAATGAAGCATGTGAAATAATTTACATTTATATAAGTGATCGGAAGTGCAGCTGCGTTTGGTTACGCCAGTTAACAACCACAAACACTGTATACCGTACTTAAAGCAGAAGCTAACAAAGTACCCAACTAACTCTTGTTACTGCCGCCGGAAAGCCACTAAAGCCCAATCGACACTTTCTGAATTATACTTGCAAATGACGCGCGACTAAAATGCAGCGCCCGTGCGGATTTAACGAAATTAATGTTATTACAGAGTCACCCTTCCGTGAAAGCGAAAATCTGTATAAATCCCCGAGCAACAATGTAATGCATCTGCTTTATGGCCGTATTTTGACAAGTTGATGTATGTGCGCTGCACCACGGCGGCGGCGCCCCCTTTTTAGCTTCCCCCGTTTCGGCTTCTATTATTGCAACATGTCAGTCTTAAAGCGGACAAAAAAAACTGTTCTTGCAAGGGAGGAATATTTATGACGTTTACGAATTCGCTATCTGCAACATTCGCAGGGGTGCCATTAATTACGCTCTAATAGGGTTCTGTACTGATTAAAAAAGAAAAACTGCTGCTGATAGTGTTGCAATTGTGGCCGATATTGTTTCATTACGGCGCGTTGTGGTGATTGATGATATTTACATGCCAGTTTTAATAAAAGCAATTAACGCCGCCAGAGTTCACATCTGAAAACAATTGGGGATAGCACAATGCTTCATAAATTGCGAGGGGAATGTATCGCTGACCTTAGCTCGCTATACAAAAGAAAAATAATATATCGGTGCCGGCAAATATGCAAATATACCAAAAAGTATATGTAACCCTTCTGCGATTTATTGGTATAGGAGAAATGTTAATTTCTTTCATTTCGATTTTTGGAAAATCTTTCAAAAATAAGTTGTCCACTTTGGCATTATCTTAAAGTATTGCTCCTGTAAATTTCATGTAACGAAAACTTTTTAATATTGAGAAAAGATACACCAGTACTTTTATAGGTCTAATAATACACGTGAATGCCAATTGCAATTGAAGTGGCCCAAGATGGAAACCTTGGGGTAACCCAGAATATTCAGAGATGAAAGAGCACAAGAAGGAGCTCACACATACTTAATTAAGGCACGATCCAGTCAAAGTGGACCGTGAATGCCTAATTTGAACAGTTTTGACAACAATATACCGTGGTCGACAGAATCAAATGCAGGGGCGGCTCATGGCTCGTTATATAGAGCCAATGAGCCTGTACTTTCAAGCTCAGGCAAAACATTTAATTAATTCTTAAAACACTTTTTCGCTAGTTACTTAGATCTAGGAAGATAAATCGTTCTTTCTTCGAAAAAAGAGGGAGGGGGTATATTGTATAAGTGGCTCTACCATCAACATGTTCCACGAGCCGCCACTGGTCAAGTGCCAAAGTTGGTGTGAACAGAATGAACTTGTTGGCTCTTCTCCAAAGACTTCACTATGTAGTCCCCATATACACAGTGGGCAAACAAAAAAACGGTACAATAGTTTTGCACTGTTATTTCTTCGTGAGTGATAAGTATTTTAAAATAGTTAATATAACAGTGAAACGCCCTATTTTTATAGATAAGAAGTACTTTTGCTCTATAGAAATAGTATTTAAACTTGTGCATGAATTTGTATCCATTCAAATTTTTTTGTCTTTAAAACTATAATGGCTGATAGAAGTGACAGCTATTGTATGAGATTCATTAGAAAATCAAAACAAATAATGGCCCACTAATTTTAGTACCTATAAATGCAATGCGACGGTGCATTTGCATTAATGTGAAATATCCTCGATAAAAAAAACTTTTCAAAAATGCAATTAATCATTTTTCCAAACTACAGAGTAAACATTTTGTTTTTCAAAACAATATTTAATGCGTTAATTATTATTGCAAATATGAATATTTCCAATTTGTACCACTGTGTATTAAAAGATTGGTGGTTGTTGATGTTATAGGGTACGTCGTACAATAAACCCAAAAATGCTCAAAATGCATTCGTTCAAGTTTAAAATATATTGACACGTCATTATATTTGTAAATTCTTCGAAGGTAAATTCTTCGGAAACAAACTTGTCGAAAGCGAATTTTTCCAGAACAAATTATACGAAAATAAAAATTTTGAAAACCAATTCTTCGAGTAAAGTAAATTTTTCGAAAGCCAATTCTTGAAAAATAAATTCTTCGAATTTTCAGTTTATAATAAAATAACATAGGTAGGTACATTGTTACCAACTGATTACTTGCGCTCTAAAGGTTGGTAACACATGACTCAAAGAGTCATTATTTGTAAATTCTTCGAAGGTAAATTCTTCGAAAACAAACTTTTCGAAAGCGAATTTTTCCAGAACTTATTCGAAAAGGAAATTTTTCGAAAGCCAATTCTTGGAAAATACATTCTTCGAATTTTCAGTTTATAATAAAATAACATAGGTAAGTACATTGTTACCAACTGATTACTTGCGCTCTAAAGGTTGGTAACACATGACTCAAAGAGTCATTATTTGTAAATTCTACGAAAGGGAATATTTCGAAGGTAAATTTTTCAAAAACAAACTTTTCGAAAGCAAATTTTTCCAGAACAACATATTCGAAAATAAATTTTTCGAAAGCCAATTCTTGGAAAATAAATTCTTCGAATTTTCAGTATATAATAAAATAACATAGGTAGGTACATTGTTACCAACTGATTACGTGCGCTCTAAAGGTTGGTAACACATGACTCAAAGAGTCAACTCCTAGAAATGAGCCGCGGAGTCAAGACGTCCAATTTTCTACAATTTGCAATTCACACTCTTGCCTTTTGATAGCCACCATTTTATCTCCAGTGAAGGAATTTGAATGATTCTTCCAAAATCTTCAATTATGATCAATTCTGAAGTAATTTTGACAGTCGAAACTAGCTGTATTACTACAAGACATTTTTAACAGCGAGAAATCCAATTTTCTACAATTTGCAATTCAAACTCTTGCCTTTTGATCGCCACCATTTTATCTCCAGTGAAGGAATTTAAATGATTCTTCCAAAATCTTCAATTATGATCAATTCTGAAGTAATTTTGACAGTCGAAACTAGCTGTATTACTACAAGACATTTTTAACAACGAGAAATCCAATTTTCTACAATTTGCAATTCAAACTCTTGCCTTTTGATCGCCACCATTTTATCTCCAGTGAAGGAATTTGAATGATTCTTCCAAAATCTTCAATTATGATCAATTCTGAAGTAATTTTGACAGTCGTAACTAGCTATGTTTTCAGGATGAATGGGAAAATTGTCGAGGCGATTCGAGGTGAGGACTTTTCTTTGTTCATCAACATTTTGTGCGGAAATATTTTCTCTTTCCACTGAGGCAGCTCACAAAAAGAGAGTCATTTCGTCCACCTCTAGTGCGCACTATACAGGGTGTCCCATTTTAAGTTGCCACCCCAAATATCTCGAAACCTGAGCAACATGGCAAAAAATGTTTCAGATGAAAGTTGTAGGTTTCGGAGGGGGACGACATATGCTGGTAACCTTGAAAATTACCTTGGCGTTAATTTTCAAACGAAGGTCAACTTTAATTTTTCAAATAGAACCCCCTATTTTTTATTGCAGGATCGTATTCTACGGGAAAAAATACAAACTTTTTGTAGGAAACGTTTTTTTTAATGCTTTTTTAAGAGTTTTTTCCACGAATTTTGTCCGTCATGTTGTTTGAAATCTCAGATGAAATAGGGGTTCCTATTTAAGATTTCAAAGTTACCCCCCACCCTGCCGGGGGGGGGGGTTGTGGTTCACATTTCATACCACATGATAGAGTTTAAAAAACAATTTTAGACGTATTTTTTGAAAATGAATATTCATTTGGAAATGAAACACATGTTCTATTAAAAACATTGTAAAATATTGAAACCAGTGATATTTAGAAAAATACTTATTCTTTATAAATTGATTGTTCATTTGTAATTAATAATAATGTACATTATTATATCAACATTATTAATTTTGCTCTTTCGAAAATCAATGAATTTATAAAAAATATTTCTAAACAAAATATTTTCATTTTTCATTTCATTTATTTCACGTCGGCCACAGTATACAAATCATACATAAGATGCAAAAAATTTGTTGCGGATGTGTTTGTCAATTAAAAGTTACATTAAAAATTAAAATTAAATATTACAATGGCAAGTTAATAAAAGAATGACACTATTTACATTTATACATATAAAAATAAACGATACAGATTAAAAAGTTTAAATGTTTGCTTTTTTGTTGTCGTCAACATTTGTGCGTTTTTCTAATATTCTTCATATTACTTCAAAAATAACGGAAAGAAACAAAAAAAAACAGTTAAAGTAGTCCCACTTCGATGTACGAAATTTTACCAAATATTTCCAGTTCTTCGGATTATCAAATAAAACTTATGTTCAAAGTTTCATTCAAAAAAATTAAGCGATTTTTAAGATACAGTGCCCACGGACACAAACAAACAAAAAATCCAAAATTTGTAGGAATCATCTCCAGCGATCACAAAATTGATATTTCCGTTGTTTTCTTTAATTTTCACAAGTTTATGAAAAATATTTGTAAACAAAAATGTTCATTTTTTTTGTCTTCAACATTTGTTCAAGAGTTTTTCTATTATTTTTCATAGAGACAGAGACAATACATTTATTAAGACACTTTTATAAATGACCTCAACAGGCAATTGACCAGAGGTCTTTCAGCCTTATTTTTCATATTATTTCAAAAATTACGAAAAGAAACAAAAAACAGTTAAGGTAAACACCCACTTCCGGTGTACGAAATTTTGCCAAAATCTTTCCAGTTCTTCGGATTGTCAAATAAAACTTATGTTCAAAGTTTCATTCAAAAATATTAAGCGATTTTTGAGATGCAGTGCCCACGGACACAAAATTTGTAGGAATCATCTCCAGCGATCACAAAACTGATATTTCCGTTATTTTCTTTAATTTTCAAGAGTTTATGAAAAATATTTGTAAACAAAAATGTTCATTTTTTTACCTTCAACATTTGTTCAAGAGTTTTTCTAATTTTTTCATATTATTTCAAAAATTACGGAAAGAAACAAAAAACAGTTAAGGTAAAGTCCCACTTCGCTGTACGAAATTTTGTCAAAATGTTTCAAGTTCTTCGGATTGTCAAATAAAACTAATGTTCAAAGTTTCATTCAAAAAAATTAAGCAATTTTTGAGATACAGTGCCCAGGAACACAAACAAAAAAAAATACATAATTTGTAGGAATCATCTCCAGCGATCACAAAATTGATATTTCCGTTGTTTTCTTTCATTTTCACGAGTTTATAAAAAAAAATTGAAAACAAAAACGTTCATTTTTTTTGTCTTCGACATTTGTTCAAGAGTTTTTCTAATATTTTTCATATTATTTCAAAAATTACGGAAAGAAACAAAAAACAGTTAAGATAAAGTGACACTTCGGTGTACGAAATTTTGCCAAATTTCGAGTTCTTCAGATTGTCAAATTAAGTTTTCATTCAAAAATATTTAGTGATTTTCGAGATACAGCGCCCACAGACACAAACAAACAAAAATCAAAAAAATTGCTAGAATCATCTCCAGGGACCTCAAAATGGATATTTCAGTTAACTTTATTTAATTTTCACGATTACAATTCTTTCTTGTACTTTTACAGTGAAAAGAAAAAAGGAAGAAGTATCAATTTGTGCATATACTTTAAATTTACGCTAAATTTAAAAAAAAAAGTCATGCTTAACCCGCCATTGGTGACGCAAATTTGACTTTGATCAATAGTGACACCGGTCTCGCGCACCGGGTTTTCAACTGAAGATTTTTCGAAACGTGTTACTAATAGTTCATGTTTTTTTTTTAATTTATGCTCTTTGACAATAAAACAAAGACATTTAATCTGCAATGCGGCAGCTACTCGAAATTGCAACAGAAAACAATAACGAAGAATAAAGTTATTCGATTTTTTTAACACACCCGGTCTCACAGACCAGTAGGTTAACCATTGGAGGGTTAAAATGAAAAAAAATCACTTTTGCCAAAATGTATCATAGATACTGGACATCAAAATCTAATTTACTAAGAAATGATTTTTATAATTATAATAGAATGAATATTGGATTGATGAGGTTGTTACTTGGTGAAATTCATAATATATGTGGTAAATAAAACATCATCTGCCTGATGAAGCCACTGTTTGGCGAAACAAATGTCGCAGTGTTTCGACATTAAAAATTTGTGAAAATTAAATTCTTTCGAAGTTGCAATTGTAAGCGTTTTATTTCCAGAACTGGACTTATTAGGTGTGATCCTCCTGCTTTGTTCATTAAATTCTTTTGAAGTTATACCTATGGACGTGTTATTTCCAACATGAATATTATTTGCAAGCAAATAATTGTTGAAATTCATCGTATATACCTAATTTACTAACCTTTTTCAATCGCTATTAAATCGTTTTCGACACCATACACTCAACATCGGCGAGAACATGCTCCGCTCACCAATTATCGTTAATTTAATTGTCACTCGCGTAATTAATACTACGACTTTAATAAGCAAAATATCACGCGTCCGCGCTCAACACATCAATCACCTCAACTGATCTGCGCAGAGCTCTTAGCCCAAACGATGACCGATTGCGTTGTTTTTTTTTCTGCACAAACCTCGAAATACCGGTGCGGAATTTTGTTTTTTTGTCGCAGGTGATTAGCGGTGGAATGTTTCGGGACAGATAAAAATACGTGCCTCGAGTTCATTAATAGGATTGAGGTAATTTAAACGATGCATTTTTTTATACTCGTGTAGACAATGAAATTTCTGGCTTTAGAGTCTAGTATCTATGGGAGATAACGGTCGTGACGTTACTACCGTTAAAAACACTGCTACTTAAAATCACTGTTACTTAAAATCACTGTTACTTAAAATCACTGCTACTTAAAATCATTGCTACTTAAAATCACTGCTATTTAAACTGTGAAAAACTGTGATTGCTACTTAAACTGTGACTGTTACTTAAAACATAATTGCAAGAAGACAATACAAGGTGGCATTTCCAAATGTTATTTAATATTCATTACTTTATTCTGCCATTTTTATAGGGTATTGTATTTAAATTTTGAATAAATAAATAATAAAAAAAACAAATATTTATAAAATGCCATAGTATACCATATAAAATGAAATAAATTACAGCTTATGCACTAACAATTATTAATTAATTAATTAAGATTTTATAAAAACGAAAAAATTATCTTGCCCGGCATGGAATTGAACCACAAACTCGCTGTGATCGAAAGTGATAAAAATAAACCCTAAATGACTCAAAACTTTAATTCAAGATTCAGTGCAAATATCTAAACATACATAACTAATTTTGAAATTGCAAACTTCATGAACTAAAAAAAGAATAAAAACAATTTACCAAACTGCGAAAATCTCCAAATGCTCAAAAATTAAAACAAAAATCTTAAAAAATCCATTTCTCTATTGAAAATTGTTGAATTTACAAAAACCAAATTAATTTTGAATAAGCGATTATTCGAACATTAAAGATATAGTTTTAAGAATTTTTTTCTACGCGTTTTATATTTTTTTCTGCGATGTTTTCATTTAAGTGCTCAAAAAATTAATACGAAAATCTTCAAAAATCCATATCTCTGTTAAAAATGGTTGAATTTACAAAAACCAAATTGATTTTGAATTAGCTATACTTCTGCCATTGCGGATGATTTTTTATGGAATTGTGTCTGTGCGTTTTATATTTTTTTGCGATGTTTTCATTCAAGTGCTCAAAAAATTAAAACGAAAATCTTCAAAAATCCATATCTCTATTGAAAATGGTTGAATTTACGAAAACCAAATTGATTTTGAATAAGCGATACTTCGACTATTGAGGATATTTTTTAAGGAATTTTTTCTACACGTTTTATATTTTTTTGCTGCGATGTTTTCATTCAAGTGCTCAAAAAATTAAAACGAAAATCTTTAAAAATCCATATCTCTATTGAAAATGGTAGGATTTACAAAAACCAAATTAATTTTCAATTAGCTATACTTCGGCCATTGCGGATGATTTTTTTATGGAATTTTGTCTGCACGTTTTATATTTTTTCTGCGATGTTTTCATTCAAGTGCTCAAAAAATTAAAACGAAAATCTTAAAAAATCCATATCTCTATTGAAAATTGTTGAATTTACAAAAACCAAATTAATTTTGAATAAGCGATTCTTCGACCATTGAAGATATTGTTTTAAGGAATTTTTATACGCGTTTTATATTTGTTTCTGCGATGTTTCCATTCAAATGCTCAAAAAATTAAAACGAAAATCTTCAAGAATCCATATCTCTATTGAAAATTGTTGAATTTACAAAAACCAAATTGATTTTGAATTATCTATACTTCGGCCATTGAGGATGATTTTTTATAGAATTTTGTCTGCGCGTTTTATATTTTTCCTGCGATGTTTTCATTCAAGTGCTCAAAAAAATTAAAATAAAATTTTCAAAAATCCATATCTCCATTAAAAATTGTTGAATTTACAAAAACCAAATTAATTTTGAATAATCGATTCTTCGACAATTGAGGATATTATTTTAAGGAATTTTTTCTACGCGTTTTATATTTTTTTTCTGCGATGTTTTCATTCAAGTGCTCAAAAGATTAAAATAAAAATCTTCAAAAATCCATATCTCTATTGAAAATTGTTGAATTTGCAAAAACCAAATTAATTTTGGATAAGCGATTCTTCGACCATTGAAGATATTTTTTTAAGGAATTTTTTCCACACGTTTTATATTTTTTTCTGCGACGTTTTCATTCAAGTGCTCAAAAAAATAAAAATAAAATTTTCAAAAATCCATATCTCCATTAAAAATTGTTGAATTTACAAAAACCAAATTAATTTTGAATAATCGATTCTTCGACAATTGAGGATATTATTTTAAGGAATTTTTTCTACGCGTTTTATATTTTTTTCTGCGATGTTTTCATTCAAGTGCTCAAAAGATTAAAATAAAAACCTTCAAAAATACATATCTCTATTGAAAATTGTTGAATTTGCAAAAACCAAATTAATTTTGGATAAGCGATTCTTCGACCATTGAAGATATTTTTTTAAGGAATTTCTTCCACACGTTTTATATTTTTTTCTGCGACGTTTTCATTCAAGTGCTCAAAAAAATAAAAATAAAATTTTCAAAAATCCATATCTCCATTAAAAATTGTTGAATTTACAAAAACCAAATTAATTTTGAATAAGCGATTCTTCGACCATTGAAGATATTGGTTTAAGGAATTTTTTTCTAAGCGTTTCATATTTTTTTCTGTGATGTTTTCATTCAAATGCTCAAAAAATTAAATCGAAAATCTTCAAAAATCCATATCTCTATTGAACATGGTTGAATTTACAAAAACCAAATTGATTTTGAATTAGCTATACTTCGGCCATTGCGGATGATTTTTTATGGAATTTTGTCTGGGCGTTTTATATTTTTTTTTCTGCGATGTTTTCATTCAAGTGCTTAAAAATTAAAACGTAAATCTTCAAAAATCCATATCTCTATCGAAAATTGTTGAATTTACAAAAACCAAATTGATTTTGAATTAGCTATACTTCGGCCATTGCGGATGATTTTTTATGGAATTTTGTCTGCGCGTTTTATATTTTTTGCTGCGATGTTTTCATTCAAGTGCTCAAAAAAATAAAACTAAAATTTAAAAAAATTATTATCTCCATTAAAAATTGTTGAATTAACAAAAACCAAATTGATTTTGAATAAGCGATACTTCAACCATTGAGGATATGTTTTAAAGTATTTCTTCTACGCATTTTATATTTTTTTCTGCGATGTTTTCATTCAAGTGCTCAAAAAATTAAAACGTAAATCTTCAAAAATCCATATCTCTATCGAAAATTGTTGAATTTACAAAAACCAAATTAATTTTCAATTAGCTATACTTCGTCCATTGTGGATGATTTTTTATGGAATTTTATCTGCGCGTTTTATATTTTTTCTGGGATGTGTTCATTCAAGTGCTTAAAAAATGAAAACAAAAATCTTCAAAAATCCATATCTCTATTAAAAATGGTTGAATTTACAAAAACCAAATTAATTTTGAATAAGCGATTCTTCGACCATTGAAGATATTGTTTTAAGGAATTTTTATACGCTTTTTATATTTTTTCTGCGATGTTTTCATTCAAGTGCTCAAAAAATGAAAACAAAAATCTTCAAAAATCTATATCTCTATTGAAAATTGTTGAATTTACAAAAACCAAATTAATTTTGAATAAGCGATACTTCGACCATTGAGGATATTTTTTTAAGGAATTTGTTCCACACGTTTAAATTTTTTTCTGCGACGTTTTCATACAAATGCTCAAAAAAATAAAACAAAAATCTTCAAAAATACATATCTCTATTGAAAATGGTTGAATTTACAAAAACCAAATTGATTTTGAATAAGCGATACTTCGACTATTGAGGATATTTTTGAAGGAATTTTTTCTACACGTTTTATATTTTTTGCGACGTTTTCATTCAAGTGCTCAAAAAATTAAAACGAAAATCTTCAAAAATTCATATCTCTATTGAAAATGGTTGGATTTACAAAAACCGAATTGATTTTGAATTAGCTATACTTCAGCCATCGCGGATGATTTTTTATGGAATTTTGTCTGCGTGTTTTATATTTTTTTTTTCTGCGATGTTTTCATTCAAGTGCTCAAAAAATTAAAACGAAAATCTTCAAAAACCCATATCTCTATTGCAAATTATTGAATTTACAAAAACCAAATTGATTTAGAATTAGCTATACTTTGGCTATTGTGGATGATTTTTATGGAATTTTGTCTGCGCGCTTTATATTTTTTTCTGCGATGTTTTCATTCAAATGCTTAAAAATAAAACTAAAATTTAAAAAAATTAATATCTCCATTAAAAATTGTTGAATTTACAAAAACCAAATTGATTTAGAATTGGCTATACTTCGGCCATTGCGGATGATTTTTTGTGGAATTTTGTCTGCGCGTTTTATATTTTTTCTGGGATGTTTTCATGCAAGTGCTTAAAAAATAAAATTTAAATTTAAAAAAAATAATATCTCCATTAAAAATTGTTGAATTAACGAAAACCAAATTGATTTTGAATAAGCGATACTTCGACCATTCAGGATATTTCTTATTGAATTTTGTCGGCTCGTTTTATATTTTTTTCTGCGATGTTTTCATTCAAGTGCTCAAAAAATAAAACTAAAATTTTTGAAAATCCATATCTCTATTAAAAATTGTTGAATTTACAAAAACCAAATTAATTTTGAATAAGCGATTCTTCGACCATTGAGGATATTGTTTTAAGGATTTTTTTCTACGCATTTTATATTTTTTTCTGCGGCGTTTTCATTCAAGTGCTCAAGAAAATAAAACGAAAATCTTCAAAAATTCATATCTCTATTCAAAATTGTTGGATTTACAAAAACCGAATTTATTTTGAATTAGCTATACTTCGGCCATTGCGGAAGATTTTTTTTATAGAATTTTGTCTGCGCGTTTTATATTTTTTCTGGGATGTTTTCATGCAAGTGCTTAAAAAATAAAATTTAAATTTAAAAAAAAAAATATCTCCATTAAAAATTGTTGAATTTACAAAAACCAAATTGATTTTGAATTAGCTATACTTCGGCCATTTTACAAAAAATAATAATCGATGTAACGTACGTCTCTTGTGCCCCTCTCTGCCGATAATTAACTTTACCGGTAGTATATTATTATATAATTTTCCGAAAGAAAATTTCAATTCGGTATTTTATAATAAAAGGCTATAAATTTAATACGGTTTGGCGTTTTTATGGCTTTTTTTGTAATGGATTTACATGCTTGGATTTTATATCTGTGAATGGTTAATCCGGCATTTCCAATCAGCATTAATCTCTCCCGCAGCTGTATATGCCAATACATTTTTTTTCGGCGTTATAACTGACTGTAAACCCCGAAATAAATCCTGCAAATTAACCCGAATCCGTATTTAATCATCGTAATGTTCTTAGTTTAATCCACTTTTTTTTCAATTTAATAGATCTTACGAAAAGTCCGCATAAAATTTCGACAAATAAAAATTGAAATGTATAAAATTACTGTAATACAGTATAGATAACTTTACTATTTTTTTTTAATTAAAAAGCTCCTTTAGGTAATGGACTGTTGACGACAATGAACCCTTAGCAAACGAATGCCGCCATGTTCGCATCATTACCAATTAAGTTACCGGCGCATCCACCAAAAAAATAATTTACAAATAAGCTCATTTTCGTTGTCTGTAAAGGCTCATTTCATTTCAAATCACCCAAAATAAGAAAATCTCGTTACCCTCATGTCACATATTTAAAAAAAAAGTCAGCAAGTAGATAGTGAGAATGGTTAAGTTTTTTTTTTCAGAATTTCAATGTCAAAACTGGGGTCAGTAGGTCATTTCGAAATTCGATGCAATTTAATAAAATGAGTGTCTTCAGTAAAATACATATCTGACTTGTTTTTAAAAAAATATTTTCCAAAAATTTTTTCAGGATTTTTTTATTCAGGAATTTGTTTTAAGGTTTTTTCTGAGAATTTCTTTTTTATAAGTTTATAAGAATTTTTTTTTCTGGACTTTTCTTCGAGAATTTTTTTTATAAGATACTGATGTATAGAGACAATATACGGAACTTAGAACAAGCCTTAATTGACAATCTGAACTGAAAAGCATTTGGTAATATTTCGTGGACCGCAAGTAGGTGTTTTTGATTGATAAAGTGTATTTCGAATTTAATTAATAAAACGTATCCAGTTTCATAATTATTACCATAAATTAACTTTCTTTACTTTGTACGCACCAATCAATAATAATTACGTTCCTTTTATTTCAACACTTACGTATAGTAAACACATAAATTATATTTATTGTAGGAAGTTATATAACACCATTGCATTTATTTAAGACAAATGTTTCTTCGGTTAGCATGCATTTGTCGCTAGCGAGACTTCGTATAATTAATAAATTATGCATGTTGTTTACATGCGTAAGTGAAATACACGACAATAAAACATATGTATGTGATTAGGAATAAATTAAAGTTTATGTTCTGGAACCAATTACAGATAATTTCAACATATCGGCGCAAGATATGAGTGTTTATGCTAATACTCCTATAATTTATATCGGGCGTATAAAGTCCAGCACTTTTTTTTACATTTCTCAATTAATCGAAACAATTTTTTTTATATGTTAGAAAATGCATTTCAAAACATGTTATGAAAGGAAACATATTCAAGAACGAGTCCAGAATTCGGATGCGAGTCACCAAAATTGCAGATTGTACTTTCATGTCAAGAAGCTTTTACAAAAATTAGTTTGAGAAATATTTGAGCTGGTGAAAGATGTACATATTTTTACGGAAAATAGTTTGATTGTTTTTCAGAAAGTTATTTCAGGAATTTTTTTTTTTTGATATTTTTATTGGAAATTGTTTTCAGGAATGTATTTTTATTGCGTATTATCAAATTATGGGAATAACATATAGAGTTCCACATTACGGAAAATTTATTCAATGTTGCGATCTACGTTAAGTAATCTGTTAAATGTTAATTGGATATTAGTAAACATTTCATTAATATTACATAATTTTGATTGATTGATTCAAATTTAGTAAAGGCAAACAAAAAGTTTAAAAAAATAATTTAGGAATGAAGGTAATGCCGTCATTGAAAATAGTGGTTCTACGTGGTTACCGATATTCAAAAAGTATTATACATACGTGCCTTATTAAAATCAATGTTTCAAATTTTTGTGCATTTAAATTTTTTTTTCCTAATTTTTGTTTATCAATATGTTTTTTACTTGTAAAATTTTTGTATGACGTCAATATATATTATTATTATTATGTACTTCCACACGAATTTATATTTATCCCCCAAACAATTGATTTGAATTGTAATTTTAATTTTTTTTTTGAATATTAATGTTAATTTTAGTTTTTAAGTCGCGTTTATTATAAACATATATTATTGTTAATTTAGGTTAAGTATTGTGTTTACGATGTATTTTAATTTTTCTTTTTATGATATTTCTCTGTAATTAGATCTATTTGTATCTGTTGAGAAATAAATAAATAAATAAATTATTCAAATTAAAAATACAAACGTTTTAAGAAACTAAGGTACTTACAAAAAAAATTGTAATTCCTTTAAAAATGGTCGTCATTGTCCTAAATACGTGGCAGGAAACTGAATATAATAATTTAAAGACCAAACAAGTGTTTTAATTTAAAATTACCTAATAGCATAATTTACCGTATGTTATTTAAGTTTTATATTACTGTAATTAATAATTAAATTAGCTCAATAAGTAATTGTAATTATGACCATTATTTCGAGACAAGAATATAATTTACTACAAATGATTTAGCTAGTACTCAAATAATCGTAAATACTAATTACTTCTTTAATTATGGCAATTTATTACAATTGTAGGAATAATTTTATAAGTGAACATGGACGCCATTAGTTTTCGCAAAACTGGTGTTAAAACTGGATTTTAACAACAGTATAAATATACCACATTCAACGTAAACGTTCGCAGCAATTTGTTTTTATGGCAGAAAATTACTGTTCAGAATCGGTAAATGGTATAAACTTTTAGTTTATTTCCTATATAAGTTGCAACTATAAAAGTCACTCGAAAATGATCGGGTTTTAAATAAAATGCTATCTCTATACATGTACAGGGTGCGGCAAAATGACCTCCCATATTTTACTCCCCCATTGTGCGCCGACAAAAGGCGTGTCTTCGAGTGTTATCTATTATTGAAGAATGGATCAACTTTAGTTGTTTCTTAGTCTCTTTGTACATACTAGTATGTAACCATATTGTGGTTAACTGTTGTAAGTATTGTTCTAGATTACAATAAATGAAATGAATAAATAAGTATAATTTGTGCAATTTTTATGTTTATGCCAGTGTACACGATTTCAAAATTTCTCAAAAAGTTGTGGCGTTGGCAGTAAATTGGCTGAATATTTCATATAAAATTGTAATGTAGCAGCCATTATGTAACTTTCTCCGATTTAAAACTCATTATTTATAAGTTGTTCATTATGGCATTTCTACAATTTTTGTCCAATTATAAAAAAAAAAATGGAGATCATCATGTTAATTTTCCGACTTGATGGTATCATTTATATTTACGCTTTCGTGGTTTATTTTTAATTTAAATCATATTTTAAATGTACATCTAGCGTTGTGTAAACTCGGATGAATCTGACGTTTAAAACGTCAAAATTATGAAAGTTGGAAACATTACACTGCAAATTTAAAAGCTGAGTTTACTCAAAAACTAAAGAGATTTCGGAAAAAACTTATTCCTTATAAGTTGTTCATTTTCTTTACAATTATTAGTAACATAAATTTGCTGTAACTAGTATGGTTTTATAATTATAAACCAACATTTTTTTTAAATAAATTATTTTCTCGAACTATAATGATTTTATGAAAAATATTTTCAAAGCAAAGATGTTAATTTCTTTGTTGTCTTCAATATTTATTTAAATTATTTTTTGATATTTTTCATATTTACAAAAATATTGGAAAAAATAAAAAACACTTAAGGTAAACACCCACTTCCGGTGTACAAAATTTTACCAAAAGCTTTTCAGTTCTTCGGATTATCAAATAAAGCTTATGTTCAAAGTTTCATATCAATTGCTCTATTAGTTTTTGAGATCAAAAATCAAAAAGTTTTTACAAAAAATGAGCAGTTCTTCGTTATCTTCAACTTTTATATAAAACGTATGTTTCATATTTAATTTTTTTTTTTAAAGTTCAAGGTAAACACTCACCAGTTTTCAAAATTTTATCTTCAGTTCCTCAATTCTTTAGATTATTGAATAAAATTTAAAATTTTATTTGAAGTTCTGTATTAGTTTTTGAAATACAGCGCCCACCGACGCACGCAAAGATATTTTTCAAAGTTGGTCAGAATCGTTTCGGGGAACCTCAAAACGGACATTTCCGTTGAAATTTTGAATTCGAAAAGATCACGACAACAATTTTTGAAGATAAGTGTTAGAAAACTCTTACCGATACGTGCTGTACAATAAGCTGATCCCAGTAAAGTTAATGGTTTTATTTGAATTCTTTTTCAAATTAGTTTCTCATTTTTGAACAATTAAAGCGAAAATAAAAAACAATGTTTTGCTATAAAAAAAAAATTGGAAAATTACTTTGAAGTAGTTTTTGAGACTTATTTATTAAACCATTTTCTTACTGGAATATTCCGCATTTTTTATTATTACGCTTGTATTTTCGATTTTTTTTTGTCTAAATTTTTGATCTTTTGACCTAAATATTCATTTTTGAACAATTAAAGCGAAAATACAAAACAATGTTTTGCTATAAAAAAAAAATTGGATAATTACTTTGAAGTAATTTTTGAGACTAATTTAAATCATTTTCTTACAGGAATATTCCGCATTTTTTTATTATTACGCCTGTATTTTCGTTTTTTTTTGCATTTCTGATCTTTTGACCTAAATATTCTTTATTTTGACATAAATTTTCTATTTAATTGTTAAAATTTTCGATTTTTTTATCCGTATTTTTGATTTTTGACCTACATATTCGATTTTTTTGTCTAAAGTTTTGATTATTTGGCCCAAACATGATTTATTTTGACCTAAATTTTCGATTTAATTGGTAAAATTTTCTACTGTTTGGTCTGTATTTTTTATTTTTCCCGACGAGTTTTTCATTTTTAAATTTTTGACCTGTATTTGCGATATTTTTGGTCAAAATATTTTATCTTTGCAATAATAATAATAATAATAATCTTTATTATGTTATTTCTATACACTTTATAGATACATTCATCAATTTCGATCAAATAATATATCAGACTTAAGTATTAAAATAGTGCCTGACTTATAATATAATAAATAAATAATAAAATTAAAATATATAAAACAAATTAAAAATAGGTTGTGTCATATGCACAATAAATTATTTTCATTAATAAAAACTGAACATATAAAATAAAATAAAATGCAACATATAAAATAAAATAGCTATCATTTGTGTAACAGATCAACAAATTCTGTGACGGAGTAAATTGCATTTGTTATTAGCAGAGTTTTAATCTTAGTTTTGAAAGTTGTAATATCGAGTGATTGTATTTTCGATATATTTTTTCTTTTTGGTCCTTTTGTACGATTTTCTCAGATTTGTAATATTTTTAGAGATATTTTGTGTATTATAAAGGGAAATTCCCGTAAATAAATAAATCTCTAATTATTCTTTATTTTGACCTAAATTTTCGATTTAATTGTTGAAATTTTTACTCTTTAATCCGATTATTTTTTTTATTTTTCGGGCCGAAATTTTAATTCTAGTTCCAAATATTTGATTTGATTTTGATTAAAAAATTTATAACCTGAATTATTGATTTATATGCGAGATTTTTTTATTTTTTCCGGTATTTTCGAGTTTTGTTTGTTGAAATTTTCGATTTTTTAGCCTGCACTTGTTATTTTTAGGACCGAATTTTCGATGTACTGTCTAAATTTTCGACTTTCTGGCCAACATTACAAATTTTTTTAATCTTTTGAGCTAAATTTTTCTCTATTTTTCATTTCATTTATTTAATCCTATTTAACTTTTCGAATTTATTGTCAAAATTTTCGACTTTTGGTGAACATTGTAGATTTTTATTTTCTTTTATCTTTTGCCCTAAAACTATTTTTATTTGTCTGTTCAAATTTTTCTTCCCTTAGTCCACCATTTTTATTTTTATGCCCAAATTTTGTATCGGATATTTTAGATTTTTAGTCTATTTTTTATCCAATATTTTAGAGTTTTTTTTTATTTTTTGGCTATTATTTTGGAATTTCTGGTCAGAAACTTATTTTTGGCAAATTATTTTGCTTCTGCTTAAGTTTTTAATTTTTTGTCTGCGTTTTTTTTATTTTTAGATCAGGATTCTTGATTCTTTGGCCCATATTTTAGATTTCTGTATTTTCGATTTTTCTGTTCCAAATCTTTTTATATATATATATATATGAAACATCTTTATTGACAGACATTTTTTTTACATTAATTTTTACATACTACACTTATTATGAACTGTCAAGGGCTATCGACCGTAGGTCTTTCTGCCCGCAAATCTTTTTATTTTTCTTTATTTTGACCAAAATATTCGATTGGTTTGTAGAAATTTTTTTGTCTGCAATTTTTATCTTTACGCCCGTTTCCGATGTTTTGTCTAAATTTTCACCTTTTCAGGCCCTACTTTTTGGTCTATATTTTGTATTTTCGGTTGTTTGGTTTCGATTTTAGGTCTTTTGGCCGAAATTTTCTTTATTTCGACTTAAATTTTCGATTCGTTGTAAAAATTTTGATTTTTTTGGTCTACCACTTTGATTTTTGGGTACGAATTTTAGATTTTTGGTCATATTTTTTTATTTTTTGTCCCATATTTTAGATTTTCTTAACATGAATTATTGATTTTATCGTGCGATTTTTTTTTTATTTTTGCTATTATTTTCGAATTTCTCGTTGGAACTTATTTTAAGCTAAAAAGAGTTATATTTGGGGCTGAAATTGGCAAATTATTTTTGCTTGCATTTTCAATTTTTTTGGTCTGCATTTAAATTTTTAAAAGGATTTTTTATTTTTTTGGCCGTATGAGCAAGTATTATATATATAGAAATTTAAATACTGCACATAAAATGTGATTATCCATTACTTTTTATAACAATATTAAAACTTTATTTATACATTTTTATTAAGCACGTGGGTGTAATGTTACATTGTAAGAGCACTATATTTTAGATTTTTGGTCTTAATTTTTTATTTTTTGTCCCATATTTTAGATTTTCTTAACTTGAATTATTGACTTTATCGTGCGATTTTTTTTTATTTTTGCTATTATTTTCGAATTTCTCATTGGAACTTATTTTAAGCTAAAAAGAGTTATATTTGGGGCTGAAAGTGGCAAATTATTTTTGTTTTGCTTGCATTTTCAATTTTTTTGGTCTGCATTTAAATTTTTAAATGAGGATTTTTTTATTTTTTTGGCCGTATGAGCAAGTGTTATATTTATAGAAATTTAAATACTGCACGTAAAGTGTGATTATCCATTACTTTTTATAACAATATTAAAACTTTATTTATGCATTTTTATTAAGCACGTGGGTGTAATGTTACATTGTAAGAGCACTATAGTTGCAGCATTCTGTTGCAATGCGGTTGCAAGAGTGAAAGGCCGTATTTTTTAAATTCACCCAAGAAAACGAGACTTTTTATGATGTTAAGGACATCTTGTATTGTCACACCTTTAACGCTCTTTAGAGAGAGATGATTACTGATTTTCCAAACATGCAAACCTAACATTATGTAATGTAGTAATGATTTAATTTTAAAACAAAAAAAAAAATAGATTGATATGAAAAAAGTCCCGTTTATACTACAAATCGGAGAAAGTTACACGATGGCCGCATTAATAGTTTTTGTTTCTTATAGCAATTATATAAATCGGACTTAATTTGTTGTCATGATTCTAACCTTCTTTAAAACATTAAAGAACCTTAACGCTTTCAGCCCTGGATTTTTAAATTTGAAAAAAAACATGTTTGTTAATTATTATTGATGGGGAGCTTTTTAAGACCATAAATACCAAATTTGAACTCATTTGCTTAATTAGTATAGGAATTAATTAGTGAGGCTTTGTTGAAGTGACATCTAATGATAAACAGCAAAAATATGGATTGTCATGGTAAGTAGAGACATGTAAATGTTGCGGTGGCAATTGCCACCACCAGGGTCGAAAGGGTTAATTTCAAAACTAAAAAAAAATTTGAAGAAAAAAAATATATTGATATGAAAAAAGTCTCGTTTCACTACAAGTCGCAGAAAGTTGCACGATGGCCACATCAACATTTGTTTGTTTCTTATAGCAATTATATAAATCGGCCGTAATTTCTAACCTCCTTTGACACATCAAAGAACCTTCCAAGGTTAGAATTATGGCAACAAATTTGTATTGTTTACAAATCTTTCTTCATAAATGGTGTACACAATTATCTCAAATACAGACCATAATTTTAAACAGCAGTTTTATTTCCCTCGCTACTTCTTTTTCTAATTTTAAGTTATTTGGTAATTACCCACAGCAATAAATAATTACGTAAACTTTAACAATAGGTGTACGCGAAACAAATTTACGATTATTATGCAAATGAAATATAAACTACGGCTATTAATAACGCATTACGTGCACAATCGTTTAATATGCAAATGGCATCTTATAACTTGCACCAGCGAGATATAAAATATTTTCGAGCGGGGTGGAATTGTGACGGTGCCATCTGGACGTCGTAACATGCAGCCATTTGCGGCTTTAATGCCGCAGATATAATGTTTGATTACCGAAGTATATCTTGAGTGGAGGGTCTTCTGGAATCCCCCGATCTGCAAGGGTCGGGTTAATTCGTGCCGGGCATTGATATATTGTGGTTTTATTATTTGGTAGGGGAAATCGGAAGTAATTTGCTTCCTGATAAGAATTTGATCACTGTGACATGTTGCTGAAGCTGCAATTACGTCCGACAAAGGAATTCGAAGGGAGAATCCAATTAATTATAAGTGGATTTCTGGAGTAAAGCAAATATAATATAGTACTGATGCTAATCAAAACTTTTTACGTTCTCCGTTACGAAATACGAGAAAGTATTGTGATCGTGATTTTTTTTTTTAATTTTTTTTTTGTGTGCGCTGTATCTCAAAAACCAATAGAGCAATTGATATGAAACTTTGAACATACGTCTTATTTTATAATCTGAAGAACTGAAAAGCTTTTGGTAAAATTTCGTACACCGGAAGTGGCTGTTTACCTTAACTGTTTTTTGTTTTTTGCCAATATTTTCTTAAATATGAAAAATATCACAAAAACATTTAAACAAACTTTGAAGACAACAAAAAAAAATGAACATCTTGTTCTTGAAAATATTTTTCATAAAATCATTTTTATTCGAGAAAAAAATTATTATTTTTTTAATTTTTGGTTTATAATTATAAAACGATAATAGTTACAGCAAATTTATGTGAATAATAATTGTAGAGAATGCTAAAATGAACAAGTTAAAAACAATAAGTTTTTTCCGAAATCCCTTTAGTTTTTGAGTAAACTGAGTTTTTGAAGTTGAAGTATAATTTTTCCATCTTTCATAATTTTGACGTTTTAAACGTCAGTTTCATCCGAGTTTACACAACGCTCGATGTACATTTAAAATATGATTTCAATTGAAAATAAACCATGAAAACGTAAATATAAATGGCTATGATACCATCACGTCGGAGAAACTAACATAATAGCCACATCACCATTTTTTTTTTAATCATAGTTGTTGCTAACGTTTTTATGGGAGATGGCGTACATTGATATATTTTGAGATTTAGCTGACCGGGATTCGAGTCCAAAATAATAATTATGTTAAAAACTTTCTACAACATGACACTAATTCATCCCGAGTATAAAAACCATAATATTCTAAGCACACACATACATTTTCTATTAAATAGAAAACGTGTGATTTTTCTTGCCCCGATTCCCAGACCTACCTGCATGAGAAAAAGTTACTTGCAGATGAAAATCGTTATTCAGGCATTATGCAGTCATTTTAATAAAGCAATAAAGTCAGTGATATATTGGCAGTCGTCGTACAGATTATTTACTTATTTATTGCTTCTAATACTCGGATGATTTATCGGTTTACCGCCGTGAGAACGAAGATTTTATGGGATAAATGGGAACTCGTTGCTATTAAATCTTAATCTTTTAATTAGCGTTTTATTGATTAATTATTTAACAGTAAAATTGACTAATCAAGTTGTTTTTCCAGATATAAAATAACGTAATTAAACAAACGATACGATTTAATATTCCTTAAATATTTTTTGGATCGGATGTATAGATATTCTCAGTTGGCAAAACTTTCATACAGAAATTTCTAATAAATAACCTTCAAAAATGACAATTTCGAATTGTCAGAAATTCTGCATTTTTTGCCACCGCAAACGGTAAATAAAGAAATTTGCAGCTGTCAAAAATTGTGGATTTTTACTATCAAAAACGGCATTTTTTGATATTAAAAAAAATATATGACAATTTCGAATTATCAAAAATTCTGCATTTCTGCCACTATAAACGGCATCATTCAACGGTAAATTTTTGAAATTAGCAGCTGCCAAAAATTGTTGATTTTTACAATCAAAAACGGCATTTTTTGATATTAAAAAAGAAAATTGCCATTTTTGTATTGTTAAAAATTCTGCATTTTTGCCCCTACAAACGGTACGATCCAATGGTAAATAAAGAAATTTGCAGCAGCCAGAAATTGTAGTTTTTTTTTACTATAAGACGGTATTTTTGATATTAAAAAAAATAAAATTTCAACTGCTGAATATGACAATTTCGAACTGTCAAAAATCGCACTACTATTACAAATAGCACGTTAGCAGTACTGTCAAAAAATGCACATTACTGAAACCGGCAAGTTTCAACAATAAATAGAAAATTTCCAAATGCTATATTAAAAAAGGGAAATTTCCAACGGCCAAAAATAACAATTACAAATTGTCAGAAACGGCATTTTTCAATAGTAAAACGATACATATTTAACCGTCAAAGATGACAATTTCGAATTGTCAAAAATTCTGCATTTCTGCCATCACAAACGGCACGATTCAGCGGTAAATACGGAAATAGGCCGATGCCGAAAATTGTGGAATTTTACTATCAAAAACGGAATTTTTTGATATTTAAAAACAAAAAAATTCAAGTGCAAAAAATGACAATTTCGAACTGTCAAAAATCGCACATCATAAATGGCACGTTGGCAGTAAAAAGGACATTTTAATTGCCAAAAATAACTATTCAGGACTGCTTATTTCTGAAAACGGTTTCATTTCAACAATAAAAAAAAAAATTACAAAATGCTAAAAACTGTCAAAATTTGAGCATTTCTACTATCACAATCGGCATTTTTCAATATTAAAAAGGGAAATTTCCAATGGTCAAAAGTAACAATTACAAATTGTCAAAAATTCTGCATTTCTGCCACCACAAACGATACGATTCAACAGTAAATAAATTAGTAGCATCCAAAAATTGTGGATTTTTACAATCAAAAATGGCATTTTTGATATTAAAAGAAAAATAAAAACTTTCTTCGAGGATTTTTTCCGGACTTTTTAAGAACGTTTTTTCAAAACTTATTTTGAAGACTTTCTCTTTCAGGACCTTCATTTTCAGGGTTTCTTTTCAAAATTTGATTAATAGAATTGTTTTCAGGAATTTTTTCTCGGGGCGTTTTCGGAACTGTCTCAAGAACCCTTTGTTGAGGACTTATTTTCGGGATTCTTTCAGAACAAATTTTTCAGAATTTTCTTCATGACATGTTATTAGAATTTTTTTCCATTACCTTTTTTGGACCTTTTTATCAGGACGTTTTCAAATATTTTTAGCTTTTTTTTCGAGAATATTTTTAAAACTTTTTAGTTCAGGAATTTTGTTAAGGCCATTTGTTCGGGCTTTATTTTAGGCCTTTTTGCGGGACTCTTTTTGAGATCTCTTTTTCAGGAAAATTTCTTTAGATCTTTTTAAGGACTTTTTTGTCAGAAATGCTTTTTTTCGATTTGTTTTAAGATATTAATTTCAGGACTATTTTTCAAGATATTACAGGTTGATATGATATTTCTTCAGGACTTTTTTGAGCACTTTTTTAGGACTCTTTTTCGGGACATTTATTTCTGGTATTTTGTATGAAGACTCTATTTTTCAGGACTTTATTTTTTTCAGAATGATTTTCTCGGAAATTTTTTTGAAGCCTTCTTTACGAGACTTTTTTCAGTACTATATTTCAAGACACTTTTTAAAGGATTCTTTTTCAGGATTTCTTGTTCCGGACTTTTTTTCAAGATTTTTTTAGGACAATTTCTTCAGAACTTTTTCAGGTCTTCTTCTTTAATGATCTTTTTAAGGGTTTTTTCAGAAATGTTTTTTTGGGATTTTTTACGATGTTATGTTCATAACAACTCTTTTTCAAGACTCTTATTACAGGATATATTTTTGACTTTTTGGCTATAAGTATTTCAAAAGTAATCTTAAGAATAAACTGATGTAATAATAACAATATTATATTATGTAACTATTTGTAATTGTTTACAATTTATTTGTAATTTAAGCGCAGTAGTTCATAGAATTTATATTTTTAATTTTTTTTATTTATTAATTTTAATTTAGTTTTTAGGATTGTTTAGACCCATAGTTTAATTAATATGTTTTTTTTTGAGAATTTCGTTAATGAATTTATTATTATTATTATTTTTCAGGATATTTTTTCAGGACTTATTTCAGGACTTTTTTCAGGACTTATTTCAGGACTTTTTTCAGGACTTTTTCAGGACTTATTTTAGGACTTTCCTTCAGGACTTTTTTAGGACTCTTTTT
This sequence comes from Ocypus olens, assembly GCA_910593695.2. Taxonomy (NCBI): domain Eukaryota; kingdom Metazoa; phylum Arthropoda; class Insecta; order Coleoptera; family Staphylinidae; genus Ocypus; species Ocypus olens. The sequence continues at coordinate 11,080,207 of OU343048.1, forward strand.
CGGACTTCTTTCAGGATTTTATAAAGGTCATTTATTTCTGATGTTTTATATGAAGACTTAATTTTTCAGGACTCCTTTTGCAGTACTTTTTCAGGACTTTTTTCACGACCCTTTTTCACAACTTTTTTTACAGGACTCTTTTTCAAGACTTTATTTTCAAAACTGTTATTATTATTTTTCAGAATATTTTATCGGGACTTATTTTTAGGACTTTCTTCAGGACTTATTTTACGACTTTCTTCAGGAATTTTTTAGGACTCTTTTTCAGACTTCTTTCAGGATTTTATAAAGTTCATTTATTTCTGATGTTTTATATGAAGACTTAATTTTTCAGGACTCCTTTAGCAGTACTTTTTCAGGACTTTTTTCACGACCCTCTTTCACAACTTTTTAACAAGGCTCTCTTTTCAAGACTTTATTTTCAAAACTGTTATTATTATTTTTCAGGATATTTTATCAGGACTTTTTTCAGGACTTATTTTGAGGACTTTCTTTCGGACTTATTGTAGGACTTTCCTTCAGGAATTTTTTCGGATTTTTTTTTCGGATTTCTTTCAGGATTTTATAAAGTTCATTTATTTCTGATGTTTTATATGAACACTTAACTTTTCAGGGCTCCTTTTGCAGTACTTTTTCAGAACTTTTTCACGACCCTTTTTCACAATTTTAACAAGGCTCTTTTTTCAAGACTTTATTTTCAAAACTGTTATTATTTTTCAGGATACTTTATCAGGACTTTTTTCGGGACTGATTTTCAGGACTTTCTTCAGGACTTATTTTAGGACTTTCCTTCAGGACATTTTTAGAACTCTTTTTCGGACTTCATTCAGGATTTTATAAAGGTCATTTATTTCTGATGTTTTATTTGAAGACTTAATTTTTCAAGACTCCTTTTGCAGTACTTTTTCAGGACTTTTTCACGGCCCTTTTTCACAACTTTTTATCAGGACTCTTTTACAAGACTTTATTTTCAAAACTGTTATTATTATTTTTCAGGACATTTTATCAGGACTTTTTTCAGGACTTATTTTAAGGACTTTCTTCGGGACTTATTTTAGGATTTTCCTTCAGGACTTTTTTAGAACTCTTTTTCGGACTTCTTTCAGGATTTTATAAAGGTCATTTATTTCTGATGTTTTATATGAAGACTTAATTTTACAGGATTCCTTTTGCAGTACTTTTTCAGGACTTTTTCACGGCTTCACAACTTTTTAACAGGACTCATTTTCAAGACTTTATTTTCAAAACTGTTATTATTATTTTTCAGGATATTTTATCAGGACTTATTTTAGGGACTTATTTTAGGACTTTTTTAGGACTCTTTTTCGGACTTCTTTTAGGATTTTATAAAGGTCATTTATTTCTGATGTTTAATATGAAGACTTAATTTTTCAAGACTCCTTTTGCAGTACTTTTTCAGGACTTTTTTCACGACCCTTTTTCACAACTTTTTAACAAGGTTCTTTTTTAAAAACTTTATTTTCAAAACTGTTTCTCCGAGACTTTTTTCAGGACATTCTTTTATCAGAACTCTTTTTCAGGACTTCCTTTCTGGTCTTTTTGAAGGTCCTGTTTTTCAAGACTTTTTTTTGTCAGGATTTTTTTCAAGACTTTATTTATTTGTTTATTTATTTATTTAAAATATATACGGGAAACCCCTTTTTACAAAGAAAATACAATTTGTATGTGTGAAAGAACTTTTTCATCGAGACTTTTTCAAGACTTTTGTTAGGTTTTTTAGAACATTTAATAAGGATCATTTTTAGAAATCTTTTTCAGGACTTTCTTGCTCAGGGCTTTTATTAGGTTTTTAGGGACTTTTTGTAATCAGGACTGTTTTTAAAAATCCTTTTCAGGATTTTCATGTTCAGGCTTTTATTAAATTTTTAGGACATTTTTTAGAAATCTTTTTATGATTTTTTTTTTAGTTTTTCAGTAAACGGTAAAGATTATTTGAATTTGACATAATTTGTTTTTTTTACCTTGCTTAATTTTCAGGATTATTTTTAAAAATCTTTTTCTAGATTTTTTATAGTTTTTCAGTAAACGCTAAAGATTATTTGAATTTGATATAATTTGTTTTTTTTACCTTTCATAATTTTCAGGACTATTTTTAAAAATCTATTTTAGGATTTTTTTTAGTTTTTCAGTAAACTTACGGTAAAGATTATTTGAATTTGACATCATTTGCCTTTTTTACCTTTCATAATTTTGACGTTTCAAAAGTCATTACCATTCATTCTTTTTTCCTCTTTCCCAAGCTTAAGGAACATCTGAAGGGCAAATTTGACATAATCATACATACATACATAATCATACCTTTCATAATTTTCAGGACTATTTTCATAATCATAATAAATAATTTCATAATTTTCAGGACTATTTTTAAAAATCTTTTTTAGGATTTTTTTTAGTTTTTCAATAAACTTACGGTAAAGATTATTTGAATTTGACATCATTTGCCTTTTTACCTTTCATAATTGTGACGTTTCAAACGTCATTACCATTCATTATGTTTTCCTCTTTCCGAAGCTTAAGGAACATCTGAAGGGAAAGCATTTCTCTTCGGATGCAGAGGTGATAACGGAGGTGAGGAAATGGTGCCGGGGGAAGTCTGCAGACTTTTTCCGTGAAGGACTTGAAAAACTCGTAACACCTTGGCGTAAATGTAAAGCTGTCAATGGGGATTATGTGGAAAAGTGAATACATCGGTGCGTAGAGGAGAGTTTACACTATTATTTCACATTTACATGTAAACCATATATCTATTACTAATAAATGTATAGCCATGGAGGCATTAATTTTCAATATACTCTCGTAACTATAAATAAAATATAAAATAATTACATTCATATGCAGGGGCGGCTCGTTATATAGAGCCAAGGAGCCATGGCACTATCTGTAGTTTCAAGCTCTGCAAGAATTTTTAATTAAATCTTAAAACACTTTTTCCTAGGAAGATAAATAGTTCTTTCTTTCTTCAAAAAAGGTGGGGGGGGGGTATATTGTATAAGTGGCTCTACCATCAACATGTTCCACGAGCCGCCACTGCTAATATGTATTCTTTCCTGGGGAGGGGCATGGCTATTCTGGGGGCCATAACGACAAATATTACACAAGTAAATGGTTAACCCGCAAATTTAATGGTGACGCCGGTCTCACGCACCGGGGTTTTCAAATGAAGATTTTTCGAAACGTGTTACTAATAGTTTTTTTTTTATTTATGCTCTTTGACAATAAAACAAAGATATTTAATCAATTTAAGCTCTGCAATGCGGCAGTTACTCGAAATTGCAACAAAAAACAATAATAAACACACCCGGTCTCACAGACCAGTAGGGGGTTAAAAATAACTACTTAATTTTCATTTATTCGGCCAGTTTGACAAGTTTTCAATACATTGCAAAGATCAAAATCAATTATACACACAATATCAAAAGTGTCTGTGTAAATTTTTAAATCGCGTGGAATTACCTGCATTTTGGTTTCATATCAAAATATACTACTTTGGTATTAAAAAAGTCAACAACTCGTTAACATTGACGTTAAATTTTCCGCCTGATGATAATAACGTGCGTCATACCACTAATAAACATAACGATAAGGTCCCACCAAAAGTTGCCTGTCCTTATGTAAAAAAACTATGTTTATATCAAAAACTTTAAATCACCTAAAATCAATAATATATTAACACAATTCTTGCTTGTGGTTGATTTTTCGGAAAGGACGTTACGTATAAATTGGGACACGCTTAATTTGGCGAGACATGAACAACCGGTAAAGTAAAATAATTAGCAACTGGAACCCACCTGATTCCAAATTTGGTGGCGGCGAGGTCAATCAAGTGCTAGCAGAAAAAAACGTAATACACAAGCAGACGATCATTATCATGACTAAAGAGTTCATTCCAAGTTTTACGTGCGAGCCGCGTGCAAATGTCTGCGCGGAACGAACAACCACCACCGTCGAACGTTGAACGCGCACTGTAGAAGCGAAATGGCCAACGCCAAGTCGCATGTGGCTGGACGCGGCGGAGGGGATGAAGGCATGAATCACAATGACAAAATAATTGATCGTGCATGTGCAAAGATCGGGTAATTGCTAGTAATTATTTTTTGGGGAAAGGAATAACGAGTTCGTGTGTGTAGAGCTCAAAATACTTGGCTGTCTACAAAATAAAATAAGGCAACATGATGTAAAAAAAACGCGACTTGTGAAAGTCCGGAAGATGCGGAAGAAAGTGCCCTAATACCTGCTTCCTTTAAAATAGTAAGTTGTGCATCACAAGCAGTTAATTATGAAGACGCGTTAGCTCAGCTTCTCTCATTCTTGGAGACCGTTGTTCAATAGCAGCTTAAACCAAGATTAACGTTATATTATGTATACAGGGTGTTTCAGAGCTCTGGGAACGGTCAATCACGTGCTTATTTTTCAAAATTTCAAAAAAATGTTTTAAACAAAAGTTGCGTATAATAGTGAGCTGCACGCCCTAAAAATATTTAAATTTATACAGGGTGTTTCATAACAAAGTTACAGACCAATCTTATGTTTTTTTAAACAGAACACCCTGTATTTTTTGTCATTTTTGAATTATATGGAGCAAATAAAGGTGAGTTACTTCAATACTCCCTATACCTATTGTTTGCCGTTTTCGAAATATTTGAAGATTTGTTGAAATGCAAGGTCTGGGTGAAATTTTATTTTTGCTCCAGTGATTGACGTTGAACGATTAAAATCATTTTAATTATTTGCTTGAAGGTTCGAACTATAGAGCCAACCATGATTTCATACAAAAAATTATACAGGGTGATAAAAAAAATGCGATAGAAAAACCGAACTTATAAAGTTGAATAACTTCATTTTTTCAAATGGCACACCCTGTATTTAGTAACGTATTCTCAAATAGAATACAATTATCTTTCAGATTATAATAATTATTCCTGATATGATAATCGCCGAATACAGGAAAACTATTGAGATTAGGAACAGGGAACCCTTATACAATCTGAAAGATAATTGGATTCTACTTAAGAATACGTTACTAAATACAGGGTGTGCCATTTGAAAAAACGAAGTTATTCAACTTTATAAGTTGGGTTTATCTACCGCATTTTTTTATCACCCTGTATAATTTTTTGCATGAAATCATGGTTGGCTCTATAGTTCGAACCTTCAACCAAATAATAGAAATGATTTTAATCGTTCAACGTCAATCACTGGGGCAAAAATAAAATTTCACCCAGACCATGCATTTCAACAAATCTTTAAATATTTCGAATACGGGAAACAATAGGTATAGGGAGTATTGAAGTAACTCACCTTTATTTGCTCCATATAATTCAAAAATGACAAAAAATACAGGGTGTTCCATTTAAAAAAAAACAAGTTTGGTCTGTAACTTTGTTATGAGACACCCTGTATAAATTTAAATATTTTTAGGGCGTGCAGCTCACTATTATACACAACTTTTGTATAAAACATTTTTCGAAATTTTGAAAAATAAGCACGTGATTAACCGTTCCCAGTGCACTGAAATACCCTGTAAATTACTTTTGGCGTTGTTCAATCACAGTTTGAATATAATCTAAGCAGTTCATAACCAAGGGCGTCCGCAGGTGGGGACAAGGGGGGGCAGCTAGAAATTAACAATTTTTGACAGTTGTAAATTTTTATTTTTGGCAGTTGAAAATTTTCTTTTTGCTGCCATTTGAGATGATAGAAATGTGCGATTTTTGACAGTTTGACATTTTTAGCGGTTGGAATTTTCTTTTTTCTTTTAATATCAAAAAATGCATTTGAAATTTTTCTTTTTATTATTGAAATTAAACAGTTTTCAGTAATGAGCAATTTTTGACAGTCCTGAATAGTTATTTTTGGCAATTGAAGTTTCCTTTTCACTACCAACGAGCCATTTGTGATGGAAGATATGTGCGATTTTTGACAGTTCAAACTGTCATTTTTAGCAGTTGAAATTTTCTTTTTTTTAATGTCAAAAATGCCGTTTTAGATAGTAAAATTCCACAATTTTCGGCAGCTGCAAATTTTCTTATTTGCCGCTGAATGGCAAAAATGCAGAATTTTTGACAATTTGAAATTGTCATTTTTGATGGTTAAAAATGTATCTTTTTATTATTGAAAATGCGGTTACTGACAGTAGAATTGCACAATTTTTGACAATTTGTAATTGTTACTGGCCGTTGGAAATTTCCCTTTTTTAATATTGAAAAATGCCGATAGTGATGCTCAAATTTTGACAGTTAAACATTTTTGGCATTTGGAAATTTTCTATTTATTGTTGAAACTTGCCGGTTTCAGTAATGAGTAATTTTTGACAGTATTGAATAGTTATTTTCAGCAATTGAAAATTTCCTTTTTACTGCTAAGTGCCATTTGTGATAGTAGTGCTATTTTTGACAGCACGAAATTGTCATTTTTAGCAGTTGAAATTTCTTTTTTTAATATCAAAAAATGCCGTCTTTGGTAGTAAAAAAAAAACATAATTTTTGGCAGCTGCAAATTTCTTTATTTACCGTTGAATCGTGCCGTTTGTGGTGACAGAATTGCAGAATTTTTAATAATTCGAAATTGCCATTTTTAGCAGTTAAAATGTCCTTTTCTTAATATCGAAAAATGCCGTTTTTTATAGTAAAAATCCACATTTTTTGACCGCTGCAAAATTTCTTTATTTACCGTTTGTGGTGGCAGAAATGCAGAATTTTTGACAATTCGAAATTGTCATTTTTGACGGTTAAAAATTTATCTTGTTACTATTGAAAAATGCCGTTTCTAACAGTAGAATTGCTCAATTTTTGACAATTTATAATTGTTACTTTTGGCCGTTGGAAATGTCCCTTTTTTAATATTGAAAAATGCCGATAGTGATGCTCAAATTTTGATAGTTAAACATTTTTGGCATTTGGAAATTCTCTATTTATTGTTGAAACTTGCCTGTTTCAGTAATGAGCAATTTTTGACAGTACTGAATAGTTATTTTCAGCAATTGAAATTTTCCTTTTTACTCCTAACGTGCCATTTGTCATAGTAGTGCGATTTTTGATAGTTCGAAATTGAAATTTTTAGCAGTTGAATTTTGTTTTTTAATATCGAAAAATGCCGTTTTTTATAGTAAAAATCCACAATTTTTGACGGCTGCAAATTTCTTTATGTGCCGTTTGCGGTGGCAAAAATGCAGAATTTTTGACAATTCGAAATTGTCATTTTTGACGGTTATTTAATCGAAGAAGGTTATTTTTTATATTAATTTTTTATCTGACCATGTGTTTAATTCAAAATTCTGAAAAAATTCATCAATGTAGGTTACCAAGAGACCTATCAATATTTTTTTTTTCAAAGTCATCCAAGTTCATTTGGTTCCTCAAAAAAATTAAAAAACAAATTTTTTAAGGCAGAAATCGTTGAGGTGCACGCCGTTTTTTTTATAAAAAAGTCGATTCATTTTACCTCTGACAGAAACTTTTAACACATTTCGAGTGGTGCGTCATCTCTAAAAATCTAATTTTCCTCGTTTTTTTTTTCGATTTTTTCAATTTTACAGGTAAGGGTTGAGGTTTAGCCAAAAAAATAATTAAAACTTTTTTGTACAATTTTGTAAGGCAAAAATTTTGGTTTTTTCATTGTTTTTCTATCTCTAATAGTAAAAAAGTTATAACTAATTTAATTTTTTTTCCTACTTGATTTTTCAATTTTTGTCGATATTTACCAATTATAAGCGTACAGGTGGATATTTAGCAGAAACACTTATAAGACATGTTTTGTAGCATTTTTTAAGACGAAAATTTTAGTTTTATATTTTTAGCCTTAATACAATAAAATTATGTGTAAATCTATTTATAAGTTTCTAAAAATTACAGAGTTACTAATGTAGAAAAATGTTTTTCTTCATTTGTGATTATAGTAAAGTCAATTATATTAATATATATAATATATATATTATTTTATTTTAATTTGTTGATAACGTCTCGTCTTATATCTAAAATTTTTAAATTTTATATTCATACTGTTTTTAATTTGTGTGTATATCTCGTACCAGTTTTAGCACGTTTCTCATAATTTAAGCAACTAAATTATATTGTCGTCTAGAACATATTTAGTATTATATTAGTTTTTATAACATCAAGACTCTTATATTGTTTTATTTCGTATATTTTATTGTATTTACGATTGTTAAATGTTCCGCTAGTCTTTTTAAAATGTATATGTATTTCATTTAGGTTAATACCTTTTTATATTGTATCTATATTATGCTATATTGTAATTATTGTAATTAAAATGGCTTGGCCGTAAACGAATAAATAAATAAATAAATAAATAATCTACATTTTTAATCAATAAAAATTGAAAAATCAAGTAGGAAAAAAAATTAAATTGGTTATAACTTTTTTACTATTAAAGATAGAAGAATATTAAAAAAAACAAAATTTTTGTATTGCAAAATGCTGCAAAAAAGTATTGGTTAGTGTTTTGGCTAAACCTCAACCCTTTCCTTGAAAGTAAAATTTAAAAAATCGAAAAAAATAGCGGAAACTTGGATTTTTAGGGACCACACCACTCGAAATGTATTAAAAGTTCCTGTCAGTGGTAACATTAATCAACTTTTATGAAATAGTGGAAAAAACGGCGTGCACCTCAACGATTTCTACCTCAAAAATGAGAAATTTGTTTTTTTTTTATTCTTTTAAGACACCAAATGACCTTGGATGACCTTGAAAAAATTCTATTGATAACCTACCTACCAGAATTTTGCATTAAACACATTGTCAAATAAAACATTAAAACAAAAAATAACGCTTTTTGACCCCCAGAGGGGTGAGGGGAAAGGTGGGGACCATATAAAGTATGTCCGCGGATAATTCTTACCTCAAGATACATTATTTGGTTAATTAGGAATTCCGAATCTGGGGGAATTTTGCTTATTTTAATCGGGGGGATATGAAAGTTTTGATGTCACGCCACCAGCTGTCTCTGCAACCCTGCAACCGACCCTACCTATCTATATTGCCACCTCAGCTTACTCGGCCGTACCATCAGTCACCCCGCGAGCCGTCACTGACGATAAGCTATTTATTCAAAGATACTCTGGGAACGCTGCTGTTTCCTTCAGTAGCAAAATTTTTTTTGACAAGCATTCCTCTGCCTACAAATTTAGTGCGAGGGGCTGAATACATCTCAAGAGAAAATTACAACAATAAGAAGCACTCCAGCCAATAATTACTATAACCGTGTTCGGGTCGAAAAAAATTGCTCAAGTGAAATGGGTACGTCGAGGATTTACAAGAAAGTGCACTTTGGTTACTACCTAATTAAGTAATTGTAGATCGGTAGATGCACATGTAAACACTATCATTACAACGGTGCATAAATTGAATGGTTTACGAGTTGTAATAAATTATAAGACGGTATGTAACCTAGGGTGGCCAGATTTGTAAATTTAAAACGCGGAATCAGAAGACGGAAAACACTTTCTAGGAGCGGGAAGTGATTTGATTTAAATTGTTTAAATATTTACGTATAAGTAGTACACAGTGACGGTTCGCGGGGTTTTTTCTGCTACGACCGAGGAACAAGAGGTGGTAATACAGATAGGTAGAGTCAGTTGCAGAGACGGCTAACTGCGTGACCGCACCTATCTGTATTACCACCTCTTGTTCCTCGGCCGTACCAGAAAAAAAACCCGCGAACCGTCACTGATAGTCAGGGGCGGCTCGTTATATAGAGCCAAGGAGCCATGGCACTACCTGTAGTTTCAAGCTCAGCAAAAAAAAAATGTAATTAATTCCTAAAACACCTTTTCGCCAGTTTAAATGTTAAACAACGCCTGTATGACTTAGAAAAAAAAAATAGAGAAAAATCGCAATGCAGTTGCCGCGGCACGCCGTTAACGGTGCCAGCTTCCATCTGAAAGTGAATTGTTTTATTTGAAATCTCTTTAAAATTAGTTTCACTATTTTGATCAATTAAAAAGAAAATTCAAAAAAAAGTTTTGTTATTTAAGAAAAATATTTTGAGCAATAGAGTGATTTTTGAGACTAATTTAAACAATTTTCTTACTAGAATATTCTGAATTTTTTATTATTAACCCTGCATTTTTTATTCTTTTCGATCTAAATATTTTTTATTTTGGCCTAAATTTTCGACTTCATTGTTAACCCTTTGGCCTACTTTCCTTACGTCCGAATGCGTGCACTTTTAATAGCGCTCCAGTTGCGACGTACGTGGACCGATTCAACCCATGCAGACGCGACGGAATATCAGCAGAAACAAGTGCCACTGAGGCATGCCCAATTGTTTGGGCACAAATTCATGCTTTTTCATGGCACAACTGAAAACGTAAAATATTGACTTCAAAAAATTCTGTTTCGCAAGAAAATGCATTCATTGTGCAGCACTACTAACGCAAGCGCTGCGCCACGAGTTGAGCTCGTGCTCGATGTGATTGGCCCAAGCAGCGCGCCACGAGATATGCTCGTGTTCGTTGTGTTTGGCCCGAACATTTAAACACGAGGAGTACTCGTGGTTGTAGGTCAAAGGGTTAAAATATTCAACTTTTCACTCCGCATTTTAAATTTTTCGGGCCGAATTATTAATTTTTAGATTTTTTACCTGTTTTTTTCTTTCGATTTTTGGGTCTAAATTTTTGATTTAATTGTTTTAAATTTTTTTGTCCGCATTTTTGATTTTTCGGGCCGAATGTTTAATTTTTAGACGCTTTGCCTATATTTTAGATTTTTTCTAGTCTAAATTTTTGATCATTTGGCCTAAATATTCTTTATTTTGACCTAAATTTTCAATTAAATTGTTTAAATTTTCGACTTTTCAGACCGCATTTTTGATTTTTCGCACCGAATTTTTAATTTTAGTTACAAATTTTTGATTTCTTAAATATTTTAACCTGAATTATTGATGCGAGATTATTTCTGAAATTTTTGATTTTTTTGTCACCATTTATTTTTTTTTTTTTGGCAGGTGCCCTTCAGTCACATCGGTTATGTATTATTCTCATATTAAGTGAAATAGACATCCACAAACACCCATGCCCTCGCCGGGATTCGAACCCGGGACCCTCCGCATTAGTACTTGCGCGCTAACGCACGCGGCTAGTGGGCCGGCACCATTTATTATTATTATCATTTTGTTTTGTTTGTTCGTTAATTTTTTTCTACTCATTTTTGCGGGCTGAAAGTGAAATTATTTTTCTTCTACCAAAATTTTCGATTTTTTTGTCTGCGCTTTTATCCTCTGATCAGGATTCTTAATTCTTTGGCCCATATTTTAGATTACCGTATTTTCCATTTTCTTAATTTTTTGGCTCAAATATTCTTTATTTTGACCAAAATTTTCGATTTTTGTTGTCTGCATTTTTTATCTTTACGCCTTTTGGTCTTTTGGCCGAAATTTTCTTTATTTTGACTTCAATTTTCGATTTGTTTGTTGAATTTTGAGATTTGTTTGTTGAAAATTTCCAATTGTTTATTGTTTGTCACATATTTTAGATTTTCTTAACTAGAATTAATGAATTCGATAAAGACGAAAGTAGCCTGAATATATGAATATTCAACCTGTTCGTAACTCAAACATAAGTCTTAAGTTTGAAAATGACCAGTGAATGGTCTAAACTAGTCACATAAATAAAATATAGTGGTATAAAAAAGTTTTTTATTCCAACCTAAATTTTTGAATTTTTTGACCTGTATTTTCAAGGGTAACAAGTAACATTAGTCAAGTGGAACACACCGATTTTGATATGTTGTAGTTTAGGTCAAAATAAGAGACAAGGATTTTTTATTCGTGCCCTAGTGGCCGTTAAGGGGGTAAAACTCCTTCTTGAAAAAAATCGGTTTTTATCTCCCTGAACGTCAAAACAATAAAAGGTACAAAACAAAGTTTCAAATAAAAATTTTATGATTTTTAATGTACTTTTTAATAATAACGCAATCATATTTTTCGAAAATGTCATTTTTTTTAATTCCCCCCTCCCCCTCAATTTTTAAAAATCTGAATCTGAAAGCATATTTAACGACAAATTCAACGATATATGATAAAGCTGTATTCTGAAATCACATTTTTTCCGGCCCGGAAGGTTCGAGCGCGGGCCGGGCCGGACCGTTCCTTTAACCCCTTCAGAGACAGAAACACATTTGTGTACGTTTTAAAAAATGATGAACACATTTCAAACAAATTTGATTTAGCTCAATACTGCCATCTCATGTCAAGCTCTGAAAGCTGCTACAGTTGCACGTTTCCATGCAGATACCTCCTGTCCGGTTCTACTGGCGAGATATCAATTGTTTCTTAAAAGATTTGAAACTTCAAAATTAATTTGTCCCTGAAGAGGTTAATGCTGTATTTTCTGGCCGGGCCGATTTCTCAATTTATAACACCGGGCCGGGCCGGGCCGAGCCTCGAATATACACTACCGGGCCGGGCCGGGCTGACAATTGTTTTTTTATTTCATCGGGCCAGGCCGGACTTTTGAATATTCGCTACTTTTAAAAAACGGCCCGCGCAGGGCTCTAATTCAATATCCAACAATCATTGTAACAAAATAATTGCATTTTTTTAAACAAAAAATGCAAACTAGTATCACCCGCTTAAATAACGCACACATCTGTATCCCGGATGAGGTTAATTTAATGTTATTATAATAAATCTTGGAGCATCATAAATCTTGACGTCCCACGCATTATTTTGTCACATAACACGCGAAAATTATGTCTCCATTAGACGTAAGACACTGAACGCATCCTCCGGTCTCCGCTTTCGACACAGACGGTCGCCACAATTGAAATTTATATCATTCGTTAAAACACTATCTATCAATTAGAATAATTTAAATACTATCCAGGAACTTATATAGGCCCTTGGTTACGTAAGGCGAGTGCCTGGAAAATGTTTCATTGGATAATGTGACCTCTTTCGAGGATTATATCATTTTAAATTGTTTAACTTATACTTCATTAAAATTTACAATAAAATGTTAAGATGTTCGTAAGACTTAATTTTGCAGAATCACGAAGCCTGTTAATCAGTGACGGTTCGCGGGTTTTTTTCTGGTACGGCCGGTAATACAGATAGGTAGGGTCAGTTGCAGAGGGGGCTGGCTGCGTGACCGCACCTATTTGTATTACCACCTCTTGTTCATCGGCCGTACCAAAAGAAACCCCGCGAACCGTCACTGCTGTTCATATAATATATTCAGGCTATTTTTCGTCCTTACTACATTTATATAATGCATCTGCAACAAGAGAGGTTGGGTTTCAGTTTAACTGAAATTTGTTACGGGTGTGAAGTTAGCAATAGATTTCAGCAATAGATTTTAAAATCCATTTTTTTGCCATAAAAATGTACAATTTCCAAAAACCCTCTATAAGTAGGGTGGGGTTACTACTAAAGAATACACATGAACCTCCCCCACCCCAAAATTTCAACCCCCTACAATTTTTCTCACTATATACAAAAAAAAATCTCCATTTTTGCAAACTTCGATGACCGATAGGAAAATGCTGAAAACATGTAATTATTCTACATACGTAGACCTACTAATACAAAAGATTTAAAAAACGTTCCGGCCACTAGATCGCTTAAAAAAAATTAAAACTTGTCCGCGCCATGCACCGTGCAGAGGTGCGCGGCCACACTTACCAAAGTTTTTTACGATGTTCGATGTCCGTCTCGAAAACGTAAAAAATACAAAAACAATCTAGATATACAGGGCTAACAATAGAAGAAATAAAAAAAACGAGCCGGCCCCTGGATCACTTAGAAAAAAAAAATTACCCGCCACATTCTCCGAAAATGTATGCGCCGTCACAATAACTGAAGTTTTTTTCAAAGTTCGGTGACCGCCATAAAAAAGTTAAAAATGTATAAACAATCTAGATATACAGGCCTAACAACAGGATAAATAAAAAAAGGTGCCGGGCCTGAATCATTTTGAAAAAAAATAAACAATCCGCCACACTCTCCGAAAATATATGCGCCGTCACATTAACTTAAGTTTTTTTGAAAGTTCGGTGACCGCCATAAAAAAGTAAAAAATGTATAAACAATCTAAATATACGGGCCTACTAGCAGGATAAATAAAAAAACGTGCCGGGCCTGGATCATTTTGAAAAAAAAATAAACAATCCGTCACACTCTCCGAAAATGTACGCGGCGTCACATTAACTGAAGTTTTTTTCAAAGTTCGGTGACCGCCATTAAAAAGTTAAAAATTTATAAACAATCTAGATATACAGGCCTAACAACAGGATAAATAAAAAAACGTGCCGGGCCTGGACCATTTTGAGAAAAATAAAACAATCCGCCACACTCTCCGAAAATATATGCGCCGTCACATTAACTCAAGTTTTTTGAAAGTTCGGTGACCGCCATAAAAAAGTTAAAAATTTATAAGCAATTATTTATAATTATAATTATTATTTTTATAGAGATAAACAAAGTTGACAAAAAACAATATAAAGTATAATAATTCTTTAATTATCAAAATAATAATAGGATCGTTTGATCGAAAGTGCAGGTGTAGATAATAAAGGAGACACATTTTAATATTACAAACTACGATCAACGATCAACTATTCTCTACTGGCGCGTTTGTTTTTGTAAAAGGTTGCATAAAAGTTAATCAAGAGGTTCCACAAATACTAAATGATAGGGCAAACCCTTTTCCCCTCGTGTCGCGGCTACATGATAGTTACCACTTCAACATTTACAATTGTTTATATGCGTTGGCAGTGGGCTGTGATTTCTTAAAACGTAATCGAAACAACAATTCGCCGAAGAATTTGCTTCCCGGATCCAATCGAGCAAACAAAACCAAAAACACTCACCCAATTTCGACACCGCAACGCTCCGGATCCGACAGGAGGGTATGCAGTTCCTTCCAGATCGACGTCGAAAACAGTGGCAATCCGCCAGTCAAAATCAACAGTCAAAAAACCGATCGGCGGGCATCGTTAGCCGGCAAACAATCCGCCTTTCTCGACACCCGGGGACCCGCGCCGTTTATCGAAGAAACCGACGCCATTTCTAACAATATCACAAAACTAAACTTTCACGTTCGGTTTCGAAAAACGCCCGCTCACAATTCAAGATGGCCACGACTGCCTTTCCTTCCGCACGCACACGAACGATACCACGTAGTTGCACTAACAATATATAGAGGGCGACACCCGAACGGCCTCAATGTGAACTTTTAAATCAAATAAATAAACAATGTGTACCTATTTTATTAAACCAATATGTATAATGGTTTCTAGATTTAATCTATTTGCGGCAATTTATGAATTTTCTTTAATTATCAAAATAATAATAGGATCGTTTGATCGAAAGTGCAGGTGTAGATAATAAAGGAGACACATTTTAATATTACAAACTACGATCAACGATCAACTATTCTCTACTGGCGCGTTTGTTTTTGTAAAAGGTTGCGTAAAAGTTAATCAAGAGGATGCACAAATGCTAAATGATAGGGCGTGTCGCGGCTACATGATAGTTACCATTTCAACATTTACAATTGTTTATATGCTACATAAATTATAAACCTAGCCGTGTGTGACGGTATGGCTCAGGCCTATGTCAAAACAAAAAAAACAAAAAAATTGTTTATATGCGTTGGCAGTGGGCTGCGATTTCTTAAAACGCAATCGAAACAACAATTCGCCGAGGAATTTGCTTCCCGGATCCAATCGAGCAAACAAAACCAAAAACACTCACCCGATTTCAACGCCGCAACGCTCCGGATCCGACAGGAGGGTATACAGTTCCTTCCAGATCGACGTCGAAAACAGTGGCAATCCGCGAAGCACAGCTTCAGACGCAGAAATCAACCGTCCAAAAAACCGATCGGCGGACATCGTTAGCCGGCAAACAATCCGCCTTTCTCGACACCCGTCGACCCGCGCCGTTTATCGAAGAAACCGACGCCATTTCTAACAATATCGCAAAACTAAACTTTCACGTTCGGTTTCGAAAAACACCCGCTCACAATTCAAGATGGCCACGACTGCCTTTCCTTCCGCACGCACGCGAACGGTACCACGTAGTTACACTAAAAATATATAGAGGGCGACACCCGAACGGCCTCAATATGAACTTTTAAATCAAATAAATAAACAATTGTACCTATTTTATTAAACCAATATGTGTAATGGTTTCTAGATTTAATCTATTTGCGGCAATTTATGAATATTAAATAATACTAAACTAACTTTATATTTCCAATCTGTAACGCCAAATTTGTGATCGGAATCGACGCAAGCGTCAAGGAAGCGAGCACACACTTCGGTTATTTTGTCCTTTTCATATTGCCTTCAATACTACATAAGCGTTCCAGTGACGGTTCGCGGGTTTTTTTCTGGTACGGCCGAGGAACAAGAGGTGGTAATACAGATAGGTAGGGTCAGTTCCAAAGACGGCTGGCTGCGTGACCGCACCTATCTGTATTACCACCTCTTGTTCCTCGGCCGTACCAGAAAAAACCCGCGAACCGTCGCTGAAGCGTTCTATACATAGTAGTTTGATCAGAAAGTCGAAAATAGTTGGCAGCACATAATTCACGTAATATTATGTTGGCTACCTGGATCAGTGCAGTACATAAGAATTTTGTCTATTTTGACGTCTTATGGTTCTTGAGGTTACGTCAAAAATGACACGAATCAAAATAAATAAAATGCACATACACTGCACTGGAATAATTCAGGCAGGCAATATCAGATTACTTAAATTATTATAGGCATGTTCAGAAAATTTGCTGCCAACTATTTTCGACTTTCTGATCTTACTGAACTAATATGTATATGGAAAATTTACTCTGGGGCCATATTGGATACCTGTGTCTGCTCATACATTTTAACTTTACCGGTTTCTCTGGACCACTCTGTTATACGCTAACTTATATGATCTGGCGTTCAGCCACATTGGTATATTTCATATAGCCCGTTCTTCGGAATCTGGCGAATGTGGTCGTAAAAGAGGGTCGGTAAGTAGGGGACGTAATATTTTTTTATCTTAATCCAATCTTTGTTGAGAAGTACTGATGTAAAAGTGCGTATACCAATTGGAGCGAAGGACAGTAATAAATGTATGGGATGCGTCGATCCTCAGGGCGGACCGACCGTTTTACGACCTCGGCCGCCAGATTCTACCGAATAGGCTATAACAAGAGTTTTTCCATAAATGGAGCGAAGTGAATATGCAGATATTTTTTTTTGATTTATTAGAAAACGTACATGTTAGGACAAGGTGCGTGAATTCACATTCAATTTAGTTGCAATTAATTTAATATTTGAACATAAAATTGATTTCCTAAATAAGTACGAAAAATTCAAATACATTTTGGTAATGGCGCCATCTGTCAGACGGCGGCTGAACTGCTAAGTGCATATTTACTACTAGCGCCAAAACCCTCGAACTTCATACCTATAATCAAAATGTAAAAATCCAGCAATACGTTATACATCAAATGATAGAGTATTTCATTCTGAATTGAATGCTGTATGAAATAGCTAAGAAAATTAGGTGGTTTCGCGTAATTTGCAAATAAAAATTTATCCGGAGCACCTGCCGGTAACTCGGCTCTCGGTAAACCTTAAGATTGAAATTTAATTTAAAGCATTTCGCCGTTTCCGAAGCTTAAGATGAAATAAAAAGTTAAAAATGACCGAATTTTCAATATTAAAATTACGAAAATTCTTTCAATTTGTAAATTTATAAATCGTAAGTTTTACAGAATACTAAATTACCGGCAAGGTGATCGTGCTAAATTTTCCTTTGCAAATTACCGGAAAACCGGCCCCTTTTCTCTGCCATTTTATCCATAAATGATGTTGAAGGCAGATAAAACCAAAACGTATCTTATTAATTTTTTTAAATGTGGAAGTCATTAAATTATTCAAATATTAAATCCACAAATGCAAATTTTTTTAAATATGTGGAAGTCATTAAATTATTCATATATTAAAGCCACAAAAAAATGCATTCATTTATCATCGTGATAACAGATGGTGCAAGTACTTGCAAATTACATTTCAAATCAACTATAAATGTTACGTACTACCTGTTCTTTCAATAGTTACACACACATAAAACAAATGAGTCATCTTTACAAAATAATTTCAACTCGTTAAACACACCCATCTCATTTTTTTTGGGAATAAGAACATTCTGGAAAGATTTTGTTCAAAGGTTGTAAAAAGAAACGAAACCATGTAGTTTTTTTTTTTAATTTCAACCGAACCTGAAAATAATCTTGGCAAAAACATGTTTTCAAGCAACCCCAAAAGCTGCAGAACTTCAGGCACCCCTGCAATTTCATGTAGAATATTTGTATTCGTAATGCATAAATTGAACTGCAGTCTCAAAAAAAAAAAAATTACCGGAAATAAAAAATTTAATTTTGTCTCACTAATGGAAAAAAAAGTACGAGAGGTTAATTTTGTTATCGTCAAATTAGACATGAAAACCAGACCGAAGCAGTAATAGGCAGTAAATTTGGTTGCTCCCCAATGGTTATTATTAGTCACAAGCGAGCTATAACTAACTTCTTAGGGAAATTACTCACGAATAGCTAGATTCAATATTCGGCAAATGCAAACCGAATCAGAAATTTGTGTGAACAGTCGTAATTGCCAATACCATACGAGCGTTGATTGAAATATTGTATAGATCACTCATCTTACAAGGAAATAATGACAGCAGCAGCTCATGGATGTTTGGCGGTGAGGGAATGGAAGAAAATTTGACTGAAATATAGAAACGGAATATTTGCTTCCTCTATAAAAATATTGGAGCACGAGCAGCATCATCTTTGCCTCCCCTGCAAAAATCCACGAGTAGGCCATAACATGCTGGAGTAGTTAATAGGCCGACATTAAGATTAATTAGGGACAGGGAGTAGAGGAGTAATTTTTGATACGACTTAACAGAATGCATATACGCGAGGATCTATACAATTTTCAATCAACGAATTTACCAAAGAATATGTGAAAAACAAATTTCAATGGAAAATTGAATCAAAATTTAAAACTGCCCAATCTCGGAACATAAAAAACCCTCGTGGCAAAAATTAAAAACAAATAAATCCAATTCAATTTCAACATCCTCAATTTCAAACCTGACGACCCCAGCTGTATATTATAAGCGTTACCTCATGTTACCCATTTACTGTAGATCTTCTTGAAACTACCATGTTCATCCTAAACAAGAAAACAATAATTAGTACAGAACAATTTTTGGGAACATGTTCATTAATTAGAAAAGTAATGAATATAAAACGGCCGGCCCATACGTGATTCAACAAATCACATTGACAACTTTTTATCATCAGTTTTATATTAATTGTGCCTTTCTAATACAACAAAAGTACAGGTATTTCCTAATTTGTCAATTGTACACATTTATAATAAACTGTGCATAAAATTCTTTCCATGCAAAATATTTGCTTTTACTGGCTCTTTTTAGTTATTTTAATGCATGCATACTTTTTCTTTTTGGAATTACTTGCAATATATGCACATGTATGTATTTATTGAATTTAAATTACGATTAGAACATAATACTTTACCTATGCTACATTCCTTTCGCTATATTAATAAATAGCATTGCGGCCAAGATAGTTCTTGGATTTCAAATAAGTTGAAACTTATATGTTATAAGTTTTGCTTATTGATTTTTTTTAGGGGCACGGTAAGTAGGTGCTTGCTTGTTTTGGTATTGTTTTAGTTCCAATTTCCTTGCAGGATGTATTGCAAATAACTGGTCACAAGTAATTGTAAATATGTAAATAATATACACAGGCACAAGCTGCTAAACAAAATATGGCTTAAATTACAGCATACATAAATTGTCACGGGCAGCAAAATCTGGTATCGATAGTAAAATGTATTAACATGTTTATTATCGGTAGGGTAGATATAGTACTATCCTGAAACATTGTAATGAAAGAAACAAAATAAGGTTCTAGAGAAATAATATTACAGTTATTAGTTATTTTATGTATAGAATGAAGAAATGTATTTTGTTAATAAAAATAAGTGCATTAAATGCTTCATACTTACGTATAATTTTGGTTATTTGCAAAGCCCAAAATAATATTACTCATAAAATACTTAGAATCTACATTTTTATATACATTTTTTTTTTGTTAGGATATTAACATTAAAACATTTCAATTAGTTTAAAACGAAGGAAAAATAATTATTTCCCTTTAACATATAGACATGGATCCTTAATACAACAGATCTTGGTCAACTAAAAAACTACAGGGAATAAATCTAAATTAAAAACTGCTATTATTTTGAATAATGTTTTTTTTGACATTCACACATTCAATCGTTCTCTTTCCATCATCCAAAAGATAAATATCTTCACCTGTGCCAATAAACAAGTGCATTATAGGAGGGAATAAATCATAATTACGTAAACTAAGTTTTAAAAGATATTGTTTATTACAATCATTGCTTACACAGAATTCTGGCCGAGAATTTCTACAATATCACATTAAATTTCTGTTGTCTAAGTCTGCATTAAGAGTAAACCAGCTGTCACATTTTACAATTACATTAGTAGTGAGAGTAATATTGCTCAACTTAAATAATTTAAGAATGGTATGTATTTAGTCTTAATGCATATATTTGTTGTTACTTTTATCGAGTTTTTTTTTAATATTCATGTTTAGTAATGAACATCGATATTCTTGTTCCCCCATCCAATGATGAATGCAACAATACTATGTATTGTGTGCATATTTAGGACACGGTTTGTCCAAAACCAGATTTGGTTTACTAGTAATAAAAATCTTCCACACATAGTGTTCATCCTTAGCAAGAGTTCCGTTTAACTTCAGTTCAGGGTAGACTTCATCTGTATTTGCACATCCTGGCTAGTAGGCTCTTCAGCATTAGTACATTAGTGTATCATTCGGCAGGATTTTAGGATCTTAATTTATGATATTTACTTTACAAGTACATAATACTTTATTGTTTCTTCTTTTGTTTATAATTAAATATACTTTATAAATAATTGTTCACTTATTCGTTTCATGACAGAAAAAAATACATTCAGACAGTCATGTATTATATATAAAATAATAAAAACTTATCCTATTTTTAACCAATGACAATAAATCATCATTACTATCTTTACTATTGAACTAAGATCGTTTAAATAAAATACTTCAAACTGCGTATTGCAATTGGATGACAATGAATATACATTTTTCGATATAAAAAAAAAAGGAAACAAACACAAAATTTACTAATGTACACAAATTGAAATGTATATTAAAGTCGTAAGATGATGAACTATTGTTAATATCGTCTACCCTGGTTTGTTGAACCTGAAATATGGATTGTAAAAGTCCAGAATTAAAGATTTTCCAAGAGAAAAGTCAAAACTAACAAATAAAATTGCTCATCAAAACACTATGATATAATTCCCACATTTAACTAATTCAATTTTAAAACCTTGCACTCATTACAATGTATTTCAACTTGCTACTTTCTTCTTAAATAATTAGTACTTTAAAAAACAGCATTTCATATATATTTTAATTCTCTTATATAATATACAATGAATTACAAATACTCAGTATTTACTACTTTACATTACAATATTAAAATCCACAAAACGAACGTATTAGATTGTAAAGCCTAATTGTAATCTTGAGTATTAAAAATAATTTAATTCAAACTGAACTCTTCAGATCTTCATATATTTTACAATTATTTTACTTTTGATTTGCTTATTGTAACTGGAACTAATAACAATTTTATTAATATTTTTGTGCTTATAGTGTATGATTGGACCAACGTTTTTTTCTACTTTTGTTGTAATAAAATTCCCCCCGTATTAAAAATAATATGTTCAAGAAAACTTACCATAATCTTGTTTTCCGTATCCTCCAGGTTGTGCATAATTTGACTGTGATTCTGTGTTTAAAAAAAGACGAGCAATTAGATCGTTATTGATGATAGATAAAATGCAATTTATTTAGTTTACAATGAATCTTTAATCAAATGTTCACATAAAGTTAACTTAGTGCTTACCATAACCTCCACCTGAGGAATAGCCTCCTCGGTTGTCATATCCCTGGTTGTAACCACCACCACCTCCGCCGCCACCGCTTTGGTATCCATCTGATTGACCTCCATAACCTGAAGAACCATATGCATCACCAGCACCGCCATATCCAGCGTTATTAGACTGGTAATTGTTGGCGGGATAGTTGTTATCATATTGATTACCACCTCCGTACCCACCTCCATAACCACCTCCCGATTGATTTCCATACTGTGAACTATATTGTTGGCCATATCCACCACCTCCTCCAGAGTTGCCGCCAAAACTCGACCTAAATTAACGCCATTAACACCCAGTAATTTCCAACACAAACTAAACATCACCTTTGCCCAAATCCATTGGAAGCCGAACCATTCTCAAAGCGACCCCTCTTCGGTCCCGGACCGCCCTGAGGGGGTCCAGATTGTCCCCTCTTCTGCATACCACCTGGACCTCCCGGACCACCGCGGCCGCGCGGCGTGAACGGCCTGCCACCACCACCACCCCTTGGTGGCATCCTGTCCCCGCCTCCCATGCGGTTCGGCCTGTCACCAAGTCCTCGGCCTCTCGGGGCCCCGCGTCCCCTGAAACCTCCAGGACCGCCTCGGGCTCCCCTGAATCCGGGTGGGCCCCTCGGGCCACCGTTCTCTCCCATCGGCAGCATACCATCTCCCATTGGCGGTGGTGGTCCACCTGGTGGGAATCTACCCCTCGGCGCTCCCCTGGGTCCACCGCGTGGGCCACCACGACCGCGCATCATCGGTCCTCCACGGCCAGGCGGGCCTCCGGGGCCACCACTAAGAATAGAGAGTTCGGTATAACTCGTGTTTAACCCTTTAGCTACTAAAAAGTTTTCAAGAAACTGGCTGCCTGAACGCAAAAACACAAAAACTGAAAATTTGATAAATTTTATTCCATTTGAACCAACGTATCATGTTACTAGTGGTCGTCAATAAGCGATTCACGGCATAAAAAAACGGCAAAAAATATGTGAATCGCTTATTGACGACAGCCGTAGTTACTGTAAAGTTTACCAGAGTCACTTATTGGCGACAGCCGCAGTTAAAGGGTTAAGAAATGCGCTATAATTACATCTCTATCTGTGCTACATTTGTTATCTATACTCTATTTTTCTTAAGATTACAAACACTAGAAGACTGATTTACACCATTAACATATGTGAATCTGGTGACGAATATTGGTGCCAAATTTAAATCAGTGGATTACATGTATAACGGACACTGCGCAGGAAAAGCATAAAACGAATTTATCAGTCATTGCATAAATACAAGATTAAAGAAACACCAAAAAAATTTTAAGACATACTATAGCTGTTTCTCGAGGCGTATTGTACATTTTCTGCTTTACTGCTTCAGCTGTTTATATACGGTTCACACCAAAAAACGAATTACAATGCAAAACATATGTACATACTCTAATACAGCAAAGTATTGGGGTACGGAGCAATGGAATATCACTGCATGTTGCCACCAGTGATGTAGCACAAATGCATGAATTTTTACAGGAAATAATTGTTTTGGGACTTAAATGTTTATAAATTCCAGCAAACATCAAGCACATACTGTAACAGATTGCTACCCATATTAGTGACATAAATAACTATTTTTTCATAAACGGTAGAGAAATTGGAATTTTCAGATGTCGAAACCCTAACAGAAATAACAAATAAGAGAAGTAATCATTTCCCTCCCTACGAGTATGGTTGCCAGGTGTCCCGATTTTCATTCTCGAATCCCGGTGTCCCAACGATCTTTCGGGACAGTTAAATGTCTCGGTTTATCGCTTTTTCGATTTTTACCAATGTTTGGTAAGAATCGAAAAAGCGATAATTACTTAACCCGGGATCGGTCGCGCTATGAGCGTTTTGCTTACACGTCCACAAAAAAGTTTGTTAGTAATACACGTTTGTTTGCATTTTTATTTAATAAAGTTATGTTAATACAGGCCTACTTTCTTTTAGATATAAATTTTCAATTAATTTTCAAAAATAAAAAAGGTGCAATCCTCTATAAATGTGTGTGAGCAAAATAGCAACACGCGACCGATTGCGTTACAAACTAAAGCGTGACCACTTCCGGTTTAAAATAATTTTTTTAGATGAATCAATTAGTGACATAGTGCGAGCGGCCCTCGCTCACCCCTACTCATATCTACACCGTCCAATAAAAGCAAAGCGCGTCACATGGCCAAGTTTAAAAAGCTCCTGCGTTCACTATAATCGGTCTCTTTTCATCGCGGGACTTCACACCGATAACACCTCGTTTTTTCAGTAAGCAGATTTTCAGGAGATTGTAATTGTACGCGGTAACAGTATAGTTTATTTAATAGGAGTAAACAGTGACCGTACTGCGCATCGATAATGCACACAATATGTACAACAAAAAGGTGAATGAAATCATACCAGTTAGCTATTATACATGTGCCCTGCTTCGGTTTGACTTTTGGGATACATCTACGATTTACACAAAGGTTTGCGATTCCATTGGGCAGTATGGTCACTGTTTACTCCTTTTAAATAACTATAGTTCCTAATTATATTATTATTTTTCAGTCTTGTCCAAAATGCACGAAGTCTTTTGCAAACACTGCAATACTCATTTAAGTATTAGTCACGGAGCAACGGCGGACATATAAGATCACATCCAAAAGGAGAAACATAAATCCAATGTCACGTCAACAAATTATTTTGTAAATCATGCAACTTTAAAAGAGGAGAAAATTATTGCAGCACAATTTTGTTTTGCATTCCATGTGGTTAAAAAAACACCAATCTTTTGCCTCCACGGACTGCCTTAAGGGGTTAGGCCACTGTAGAGGCTTAAAAAAAATCGATTTTTTTTGTTTGGTCTTAAATGGTAGTTTAGAGTCTAAAGAATACGGGACAATAAGTTTTATACCCGGGAACACTTTCTTTTGTATTATTTTGCGGCGGAGACTAAGTGGCTACCTGCGCGCTCCAGGGTTCGGCGTTCGGCTGGAGCGTGCTTGTACTGTCGATTTCTGCAGTCCGTATCGATCGAGTCTCATAAAATATATTTACCGACATATTTTTGATGGTTCCTACTTCATATTTCAACCGCTAGGGGCAGTGCTGTAGTACACATTGTACACACAACAGGCTGTGTTTGAATTCGGCAGTTACCGCTTCAACGCCATAATATTGACGCCGCATGTGTTGAATGAAACAGCAGTAATCATGGAGGATAAGAAAGTTTACTCAGGGAGGAAAAGTGCAAGAGGCTCCTATTCAGCGGATAAGAGGCCTAACATTCGAAATCGACGGCCGCCAAACCCTGTTTCGTTGGAGCAGGCAGATCCTGAGTTTGTTAGTTCGTCCGGCAAGAAGCTGAAATTGTCGGAAAATGCCTACGACATTGAAGTTGATACAACCACGGGGTACTGCATTCTCGCCTTTATCTCAGTCTTCACAGCAATAGCCGATTCAGTGGTTTGCAAGATCTGTAAGTCAAACGTAAAGTTCACCCAATCCAGCCAGCGTGGTTTGGGTTTCAAGATCGTGGTGACGTGCAACAATTGTTGTACAAAAACAATTCCGAGCTGCCCATATATTGGCCACGCATACGAAATCAATCATCGAATCATCTTTGCTATGCGGTTACTGGGAGTCGGACAAAGGAATCACTAAGTTTTGTGCATTTACGGACTTGCCTCACCCTATTTTTCATTCTTTTTATGACACATTACTTGTCACCATTCATAAAGCAAGTGAAGCTGTTTGTAAAATTAGTATGAAAAATGCAGCTAATGAGGAGAAAACCGAGTGTTCCCGATTGAAAACAGAAGGTTTGGCAGTCTCCGGCGATGGATCGTGGCGTAAACGTGGCTTCTCCTCATTGTTTGGGATAGTTTCGCTGATCGGTTGGGCTACTGGAAAGGTTATCGATGTATCTATCAAATCAAAGTATTGCAAGTCGTGGGAAACTAAAAAAAGAGACAGCAGAGTACAAGGAATGGGCAGAAACCCACGCCGATGTTTGTCAGAATAATCATGAAGGTTCCTCAGGCAAAATGGAATGCGATGCAATCGTTGAAATGTTCCAGCGATCAGAAGAGTTACATGGGGTGAAATACAGCAACTACATCGGAGACGGAGATTCGAAGACATTCAAGCAACATTTTGGATGATGAGCCATATCAAGATCTGAAGGTTTCCAAGAAGGAGTGCATCGATCATGTGCAGAAGCGAATGGGGACACGTCTTCGGAAGTTGGAGCAGAACACGAAAAGACTCGGGGGGAAAAAGTAAACTGACCGCGAAACTTATCGACGAGCTGTCAATATTCTATGGATTAGCTATTCGCCGCAACCACGACTCAATCAAGAAAACGAAGACTGAGATTTGGGCTATTTTTATCATAAAATTTCGACCGATCAGTACCAGCAACATGACAGATGTCCGCCAGGAGAGGCTTCGTGGTGTTCGTGGCAAAAAGCAAAGGCCGCTGGTACATTGTCCGAACACGTTCGTAAGACCCCTCTACAGCAAATGGTTTTGGACGCTGTCCAGCCCATTTATGAAGATTTAAGCAGAGATGATTTTCTTACGCGCTGTTTGGGCGGATTCACGCAGAACAGATATGAAAGTTTCAATTCTGTGATTTGGACCATGGCACCGAAATCTATATCAAGTGGAAAACGCGTTTTGGATCTGGCCACCAATCTTGCTGTCTGCAATTTCAACGTCGGTTTAACGAGCATTATGAAAATTATGGAAGTTTTGGGCATAAGAATAGGCCCGAAATGCCATGATGTTTGCACGGCGGCAAATGAGAAACGTATCCAGATGGCTGAGCGACAGCCGACTCCCGCCGCGAAATTGGCCAGGACCAGCCTCAAAGAAGCGAAAAAGATTGCGGAAGAAGATGTTAATTTAGAAGTCCAGTTCTACGGTGCTGGCATCGCTGACTAAAGGTATTTGCATATATTCTATTCAAAAACATTACATTTATCCTTAATCGAGTTTTTCTCGAAACCATGTTTTCGAAGTCGGGCGGACTCGAAAGTAATATTTCTAATTGATTAACCGACTGGATCTTTTTGCAATTTAATCTACATACTTGTTTCTAATGAAGTACTTGAGCTTTTATTTTTATCGTTAAAAGTTTTTTTGTTATTAACGATTATATGTCACTTTTTTGCCTGAAAATTTGACCACTTTTTCAAACGCGCGCCATTTTGACAAAAATAAATATTTTTTAAATCGGCCAGGTACTTCACTAGTTTTAACATCCCACTTTAAATTTTTTTTTATTCATTTTCTACTAGGACAATCTCAGGCTCCACATCGCGTCCGCCCGCAAACCGCTTCACGTCGGAGACGTTTTACATGGATGACTGCAGCGCCATCTGCATGTTACAACGACAAAAATGGGGGGAATTAAAGTTCAACATATGATGAATAAAATGCTGAAAACCGCTTGCGTCTGCCGTGTTTGTGTTCGCCAAAAAAAAAAACGCAAAAATGACCCTTTTTTTCGGCCTCTACAGTGGCCTAACACCGTAACCTCTTCACGCCCAGGTCACATGTAACAAGCAACAAAAAAATTGTACAAATAAAAAAAACGCTTTAGCGTCGTCTATGGAATATTTTTTTCAAGAATTGGAAAATTTTATGAAGTTTATGACTTCCGATAAATAGGTTGTTGTATTTTCCAAATTAGAAACGGAACTTTCTAAACAATATAAAAACTTACAGGCCGGACTTTATAGGATGGCGAGAATGCACCGTTTAACGTCATTCGGCAGATTTAAGTTTCTGCTAAGCGCACATTAGCGTAACGCAGAGAATAAGGGAATAATTTTTCAGTCATTGTGTTGTATGGAAATGATTTATAATGAAATGAATATAAATAAAATATCTTAAACATAAAATTGGTCTACCATTTTAATCACGTATGTACGGTGTACCTACCACGTAAACCGTTATAGTGGTTCGCCGCCACTGATGGTTTTTAAATTTAGCGGCAGTATGACACACCGCTGCACACCCAAGTCTCTCGCCATGCTAAAACGACCGGCGTTTGCATGTGCGAATATATTTTTTCCATACCAGGTCACCACGCCAATGTAGAGAGAATATTTTCTTTCGATGGAAATATATTGGAAGGACGAGAAAAATAAACTTTCAATCAATACTGTTGAAACTATTCTTCACTGTCTTGAAAATTTTAGTCTAAATTGTTGCAAAATGTACGATTACATTTTAAATAATAAGGCTCTATCAAAAAAAGGGCAAAATCAAATGAAAAATTCAAAAAATTAAATACAGAATGTGATTTTTGATTTATAAGATGTTTGAAATTATTTGTTGTTTTTGTTTGTTTGTTCATTTATAAATATATTATATGCAATTATGCTTCAATTCGATGTTTGCTTGTTTAAAGACCTTTGTCTTTTTCGGTGTTTTTAGCCGATTGTCCCGGTTTGACGACCAAGAAAACCGGGATTGTCACGGCTTGACAGCCAAGAAATCTGGCAACCCTACCTACAAGGTACCATTGTTTATTTAAACCATCACAGTTGACGTTTTTTCTAGGTTAGGTGTTAAAAATGATCACTTTACTTGTTAGGCGGCCATCCACTGTCGTACATGTCTGGCGGTTTTGCACGACGTTCACGTCTGCCCGTGCATGTACGATAGTGGATGGGCAAATTTGCAGGACGAACCAAAGTTCTGTCGCCGCTTGAATTTTGGTCCATCCTACCGTCGTGCCGGATACACGTACCACGGTCTTTTCCAGCGACGTTCGTCAGAAATATATAATTGAAAATTTCTAGTCTATTTACATAGCAAATAAATTACCAAATTTGTTTTAAAAATCGGTGTTTACAAAATTATAATATTTACACTTTTTCGTAATAATTTTACACGATATGAAGAAAAAGAAAATAGAAAAAAGAAATATGTTTGTGTTAATAGCGATAACCGCCGCCGCTGCTCACATTTGTTTTTGTATCATTGCGGGCAAATGCTAGAAGTGTTTGCGTTGCACGTTCTCTTTTGCCCGAACGTACCCATCCACTATTCGTTCATGTTGGACGCGCATGTACGTCGTGGTCCGTCCTACATGTACGACAGTGGATGGGGCCCTTTAAAATTAGCAGTTTGTGAAAAAAAAAATATATATCTCTTGGGAGAGAATGCTTTTTTCCCTTGGTGCATACTATCCCTCGGGATACAAATTTGTCATCACATTATTTTATAAATAATTACTGGACACTATCCAACATATTTAGATGAATCATCTTTAGTTTTACTCATTGCTATTACAATTAGCAGCCCAAGCTGAATAATGCACAAACAAAAACCATATAGTTGAATATTAATTCGTTTGATATTTCACACTAATTTCTATCAGTAACTTTGCAAGAGACATAATTTATAGCATTTAAACGGACCAGCTTTTACCTTTTGTTTTAGCATCACTGTTACAAGTAATCTACCAATACACTTTAGTAAAAAGCCAAGTAATATGCGTAAGAAACCGTGCAGTTCAATATTAACCTTGTCGATATTTCTGTGAATATTGTTTAAAGCATTCTACAAATTAAAATTGGATACAATTCCCGAGAAAAATAAATGCATAATTTTTCGTACGCGAGAATTATCGGTTGCCTACTAATATTGTTAGAAACAAACAAACGGCTCACCGTCCCCTCATGAATCCACCGCGCCCACGGGGACCGCCGCGTCCTCTAAAGTTGCCACCGCCCGGGGGCCTCTGCTGTTGCTGTGGGTTGCTCTGGGTTTGATTCACCGGCGGTGCTGGAGCTGGATTTTCGGCCATTGTCCTCTGCGAATAGCGGTAGATAAAATTAGGCGCCATTTTGACATAATGCCGATCGATAAATGCGAATCGCGATCCTCACATTAAATCGCGAATCGTTCGCTGGGAAAACACGGGATGATTTGCGCCGCGGCCGCGGCGACCACGGAACGATTCGCGGCCGCAAGGAAATTGACGGGATTGCAAGTGATTGCGCCCGGTACGGTAGAACCGGGCGAAATCATCGAACTTGGGACGTGAAAGCTAGTTCAATGTTTAAAGCAGCGATAATGGAGTAAAACTTTGCGTACTTACTGTTTAAATCACTCAAAGTTACGGGAAAACGACGGTGTTTTGACGCGGCAAGTCAGCTCTGATCGACGACAAAATTCAAAATGGACGGAAACCAAGCGAACCGTCCACTTCCACGGCTAGAACAAGGAAGAAAACATGAGGGCGCAATCGCAGTCGGCTCTTCCTGTACATCAGCGACGCCACTAGTGACGCTTTAGAACTAGACCGGTGTGGCGCGAAAATGCCTCATTTTAAATATTACACAATGGAATTGTTTGCAAGCGAAATGATTAAATCCCAAGAAACGTGTGTGTTAAAAAGTAAACACATTCAATATCTGCATAGTTTTCAGTTATATTTAAAATGATAGATGGTTTTAGTTGTAGCAGTACAGACTGTTATCGTGTTATTGATTTTTTTTTGAGTAAGCAGATGTTGATGCAAAAGGCAGTTGCAAGCAGCAATATTTTCGTTTCAGGTTCACGCCCGGCTTTATCAGATCTCAAAATTAGGCAATGGCCTTAAGTAATTAATTACACAACTAATAACACTGTTTATATTTGTTACACAAATCAATACAGATATGTAATTAAATTAATATTATTTATGTGAACAAATAATTGGGGAAATTCTTCGGATATACAGATATAGTAATTTCTAAAGTACGCTATTGTAAATATTTTCAGTACAATATTGAGTACGAATTATTAAACTATTGTTGTAATGTATTTTTTATTAAAATCTGATAAAGTAGGTTATTTTAAATATTTGCAGTACAACGTTTAACAGGAATTATTGAACTATTGGTGAAATGGCAATAAGGTCACAGAGATTAAAAATAAAAGAACCTCCTTGATCATCATTTTCGTATGATTGGATGTGTACGCAATTTTTCTAAAACTAACAATAATGCAATGTATTTAACAACTAGAAATAAACATAGTGCACACATTTAACAGGAATTATTGAACTA
Organism: Ocypus olens; assembly: GCA_910593695.2. Taxonomy (NCBI): domain Eukaryota; kingdom Metazoa; phylum Arthropoda; class Insecta; order Coleoptera; family Staphylinidae; genus Ocypus; species Ocypus olens. The sequence goes on from OU343048.1 coordinate 11,111,356, forward strand.
TTGCTGAAATGGCAATAAGGTCACAGAGATTAAAAATAAAAGAACTTCCTTGATCATCATTTTCGTATGATTGGATTTGTACGCAATTTTTCTAAAACTAACAATAATGCAATGTATTTAACAACTAGAAATAAACATAGTGCACATTGTATTTTCTGATTAACTTGAACAGCTCATTAAATACGGATAGACTGGCTGGCTAAGGCAATCTTCTATCATCCTTCCTTTTACAAAAAGAGAAAAAAAAATAGACAGCACCATTATATAGTCCATTATTAAAACGCAATTCGTTAATTCTGAAACTGCCCTTTAAGAATAAATACCTCAATTATCCTATTTATATTCATTAGGCGGATTTTAAAATTACGTTACATAACTTGCCCCAATTATATTTCCATATCGTAATCCAATAAATAAAGAACGCCCTTGAATAAAAATCAGATTATGGTATTGTAAGAGAAGCCTTACGAATCACCAAGTACCAAGACTCCAAAATAATTGCAAGGAAGCTTAGCTTAATTTCATTAAAGAAAGTATATATAAGCAAGGAAATTACAGTTCCTTAAGCCGCAGTCTTCTCAGCTTCAGGCGGTTGCTTTATTGTAATAAGTGAGCAGGAGAATATTGCAGTAGGTAAGTACAATAATATTGGTGTAACTGTAAGTCTTATAAATTTTCTTTGAATTGAAATATAATTATATTCATATATCATTATTCAGACCAATTTTTTAACAGTAATTTGTTTGAATGTACAATAATTTTAGTTGGTTAGTCTGTCTGGGTTGTCAAGCATAGGTCTTTCTGCCCAAATATAATTTTCAGCTTTTGTAATAATATTAATAACAATATAATATAGACTTTATTAAACAAATAAAAGGTAATACTAATTTGTTTACTAAGACAGGGAGGGCGAAGTTCAGTTCTGCAGTACTACTCTTCCACTTAACTACCTTGTAGTGATAGTTATTTAAAATTTTTGTTTAGTGGATTTTCGTGAATTGATTCGGGTGATTGCCTGAACCCTAGAAAGTAATTATTTATGTCTAACTTTTCAGATATAAAAATTTACCTCATTCTTAATAACATTTTCTTTCAAGTTTAGAAAACTACATCAATTATTATTCCTCAATATGGTGTCTCATCAAGATAATTCCTTTCAGCGGCGGCTCGTGGAAAAAGAAAGAAAATTTGACCAAAACAGCACTGAAATATTTGCTTCCTCCGTAAGAGTAAGTAGCGCTTCACGAGCGACATCTCTGCCTTAGCTTCCTCTGCGAAAATCCACGAGCCTTCGCTGATTCCTTTGTTGGGTTTTGATTGATTTATGAAGCAGATACTTTCGAAGGTTTGACGTTTCTATTTTATTTATTTTTTAAGAGATCCACCAAACATGTCTGTGATGGGCGAACCGAGCTTCGCCGCCTGGACCGCCCAGAGGTCCAGCGGTTTTGGCGGTAACATTACAGTGGTGGATAAAGTGCCGCCGGAAATGCTCTACCTGATATCGCCTCACTGGTATCAATTTCCGCCCATGAATCCCTTATGGCACGGCATTTTGGGATTCGTCATTGGATGTCTCGGCTTCGTATCTGTCGTAGGGAACGGCATGGTGGTCTACATCTTCTGCACTACCAAGGGCTTGAGAACGCCGTCTAATCTGCTGGTGGTGAATCTCGCCTTTTCGGATCTGTGCATGATGTTCGCCATGTCTCCCGCCATGGTGATTAACTGCTACTACGAAACATGGGTGCTTGGTAATTATACCATTGGAAGGAAGTGATTGCCTTCGACTAATCCTATTTTATTAGGTCCGTTTATGTGTGAGCTCTATGGCATGTTGGGCTCGCTATTCGGATGCGCATCCATATGGACTATGACTTTTATTGCACTTGATCGGTACAACGTCATTGTTAAGGGTTTAAGTGCTAAGCCGCTAACGACAAAAACGGCGCTGTTAAGGATCTTACTGGTTTGGTCGTTTGGAAGTATTTGGACTTTAGCGCCGATGTTTGGATGGAATAGGTAAGCAAAAACTATAGGACACAACAACCGGGAACGGTAACGAGAGCGGGAACCAAAGTTAAATGGTATAACATACAACTAATAACTAATTTCCGGTAACGGAAACGAGAAGCTTGTTAAATTTTTGTTCCCGTTCTCGTTGCCGATCCCAGGTTGTTGTGAAGCCGACTTTAACCTTTTGTACTTTCTGCTCTCATTATGCCAAAGCGTTTTTGTAACTGTTATATCGGGTCTAGATACTGATTGATTCAATCATAGTGTGTTGAAATTAGACAACCCTATTTGCACACATGCTAATCTTACAGTAACGTTAACAATATTTTTAGGTACGTACCAGAAGGCAACATGACTGCTTGCGGTACCGACTATTTGAGTCAAGAATGGCTGAGCAGAAGCTACATAATCGTCTACTCAATTTTTGTCTATTTCTTGCCCCTGTTCACCATTATCTACTCCTACTGGTTCATCGTGCAGGTAATCCTATTGTTAATTAAAAGCCAAACGCCGATACTCAAGACAATATTTACAGGCGGTTGCTGCTCACGAAAAAGCAATGAGAGAGCAAGCTAAAAAGATGAACGTCGCTTCTCTGCGATCATCAGAAGCCTCCGCGACAAGTGCCGAATGCAAACTGGCCAAAATCGCATTGATGACCATTTCCCTTTGGTTCTTCGCCTGGACTCCATACCTCTTGACGAACTGGTTTGGAATCTTCAACACTGTCAGTTTAACTCCAATACAAACCATCTGGTGTTCAGTCTTCGCGAAGGCGAATGCTGTTTACAACCCAATCGTTTACGGAATCAGGTAAATACCAATAGCCATCCACACGACAAAACGTAAAAGTTTTGTAGTCATTGATTGATTTGACCATCTTGAAAAATAATCATTCCTGTAAATATTAATTTCGCAACAAAAATAGGGCCACTGCACAACAACCAGGAAACGGTAACGAGAACGGGAGCCAAAAGTTAAATGATTTGATTCGCATGTTGACATACATAACTAATCAGTGACGGTTCGCGGGTTTTTTTCTGGTACGGCCGAGGAACAAGAGGTGGTAATACAGATAGGTGCGGTCACGCAGCCAGCCGTCTCTGCAACTAACCCTACCTATCTGTATTACCACCTCGTTCCTCGGCCGTACCAGAAAAAACCCCGCGAACCGTCACTGTAACTAATACCTAATTTCCGGTAACGGGAACAAGAAGCTTGGTATATTTTCGTTCCCGGGTTGTTGTGAGCCTTTTGTGATGTACCTATTCATGGTACTTTCGAGAAGGAGTTTATTAATATTAGATCATTTGTTCTTTCTTCGTAGCCATCCAAAATACAGACAGGCCTTGGAAAAGAAGTTCCCAGCTTTGGTGTGCGGAAGTACCCAAGACGATACTGCTTCGACTGCATCTGGCGTGACAAACGTCACCACCGGTGAAGAAAAAGTAGCTGCGTAATTGTGATACATTCGACGTCCATAAATGAGGTTTATTTTCTGCACGAATGCCACGGTGATTTCATTGATTGTAAATACTGTATTTCTTCAAAAATATGTACAATGGCGTTGTAGGATATTTTGTTAATAAACCCTTGCATGCAACAATTATATTTTTTATTTCCCTCCACACAAAAACAGAGCTTATAATCCAGTGACGGTTCGCGGGGTTTTTTCTGGTACGACCGAGGTAGCAGGGGTGACAATACAGATAGGTAGGGTCGGTTGCAGGACGATGTAACGATGTAACCCATCAATTAAATCCAACCTTTTAAATGATTATGAATTTTTTTTATATAAAACCAAATATAAACCCTGTATTTAGGTAGGTATACTGCCCAGGCGTGCTTTTACATTTGTAAATTGCCAATTTTCTTAATGATCATTAAGGCTAATGATCATAAACTACCTCCGTGTGCCTAGGGTATTAAGGACCGGTTGTTCAATGACGGCTTAAGCCGAGCTTACCTTAAACTCAGTTTAGATTATTTTAAGATTATAAACGCGCTTAGATTACCTTTAAACTGAGATTCAATAGCGCCAACAGCAGTGACGGTTCGCGGGGTTTTTTCTTGTACGGCCGAGGAACAAGAGGTGGTAATATAGATAGGTAGGGTCAGTTGCAGAGACGGCTGGCTGCGTGACCGCACCTATCTGTATTATCACCTCTTGTTCCTCGGCTGTACCAGAAAAAAACCCGCGAACCGTCACTGTCCAACAGTAATCTATAAAGAGTTTAAGGTTAAACTTGGTTTAAGCTGCTATTGAACAACAGGCCCTTAATATTGTTTCCCCATCAGAGCACCTACAGGCCGGTTTCGACCTTTCAGATTTCATCATTGCAGTTACTTGCAGAACAAAACAAAATCATTGTCCACAGACTAAAATCAAGTGAATTTTGAATTTGAAATGTTGGCGCTCTTCGTAATCCTAACATTACAGTTATCTGCAATATTATATTCTGTTGCATATTGGCAATTTGTTTATTATTTATTACTAATAAACTTACACATATGACTCTATTGCAACAACATTATTTTAATTCCTAATAAGTGTATCACTTTTACCTTAACAGATGGCACTGTACACGGGCAGATGTCTGCTCGAAGCGATGAACTTTCTATTAATCGGTAGAAGGCCGTTGTTCGTGATTTAAACTAGCAGCTGTCAAGGAAAACCGTTACAAATACAAAACATTGCTTTGATTTGAACGCAGTTGCCAGTGCAGCTTTCGAACTCGCTGCGAACTGTTGCGATTTTAAACACCTCGTGAGCTGAAATAAAATCTGAGCATGGGGAATCCAGCCAGTAAAGTTGGCGTGGAAATAAAGGAAGAGGAGCCCGTCCAGGGAAGTGTACCCTCGACGCCGATATTAACCCCAAAACACAGGAACCTGGAAGAATTCGACCCTAGGTCTCCGAGTGCAAACATTGTTCGCACGCCCATACAGGTATTAATAATAATTGTGTTTTGTTTTGTAAGGTAATGTTTTTTTTTTGTTGCGCACAGTTGAGCTTTTATCATCGACGGATCCTGGGGGGCACTTTTTATAATTATGTTTCATTTTGTAAGGTAATGATTGTTGTGTACGCACTGTTGAGGTTTTATCAGGGACAGATCCTGGGGGCACTTGAAAGGAAACAAATATTCAAAAGAATTTAATGAACAACTGAATAACTCAAAATAAACTTCTTTAAAATGCCACTACTGACTTTTTCGTAAAGTTCATGATCATTTAAAAAATCTAGGTCAAGGGGGCTATTGCCCCCATTGGCCTCCCCTTGGATCCACCATTGGGTTTTATTCATATTACCTGGAGAGAACTACCCTGACACCCCCCAGATGAAGTAGGGTTACGGATTATAAAATAAAGATGAGAAGAATAATCTATTATTACAAATCTGGAAGTTATAATGCTTCCATTTATATTTGTTATGTAGGAAGCTTCTAATTCGTTGCTTTTATATATCTTGTGAGCCACAAAATTTTGTTTCAGAGTTGGCCGTGAGATAAATGAGGTATGTCGCATATTATTACGTCATGAGACTGGATTAGTTCAATTGAATTAGATTTAAAAAAAATAATCAATATCAGACATGACTGCTCAGAAGCACAATTCTGTGGCTCACTTCTTAGAATAAAACACTTTTTACTTTGTATAACACTTTGATTTATTTGTTTGACTGCAGTTCCGGCAACACAGCTTGCCATTATCAAAACTAAAGTCAAACATATAAATAGTTTAAGTAACAGTCGCAAACACAGTCACAGTGAAATACGCCTATTATTAACAGTAACGACTTGTGATTTTTCAAAATCAGTGAAAAATCACAGGTAAGTGAAATATCGCCCATTCCTAGTAAATACGTACTAGCGAGTACTCTTTGTCTACACCCATTATTATCATATCATTATTCTGAATAACATGAACTACAAATAAATAATCAGTTATGGCATATATTTTTTATTTTTAATTGCAGACAATCTTAACACCCGAATCAAAATCCTCCTTAGAAAATTCCATTTCAGAAGAAATAAAATGCGACACATTCAACATCAACTCGCCGGCGCCAAGGATATCCAGCTTTGACCCACGTTCCCCGACCGTCGAATTCGCAAGAACACCTATCGTGCTGCCCGAATCGACGAAGATACCCACGAAACTGCACAACAAGAACCTGGACAACGTTCGCAAGACCCTCAACACCGTCACGCCCAAAAAAATCAGCGAAATGTCGAGCCACGTCCCGCCGAGGCTCCTCGAGAGCACCCTACTCATCGCGAAGCCCGAAAGCAAGAGGAAATCGTTCATCGGCGTGCTCGAAACGAACTTGGATTACATAGAAACCGACTTGGATGAGGTCATTAGGAAGAAAACGTCGTCGGAGCCCGAACTGAGGTTCTCCACGCCGACGCGTGAGCTTAAGACCAAATTTTTCGAGACACCGATTGATATTTTTAGAAATGAAAATGTCGATCCTAGATCTCCGACTGTTGATTTCTCACGCACGCCGATACAAATTGGGAAGAAAATAGGCGAAATTGATTTGAATGGAGAAAACCTCCGTCCGGAGAATGTTATAGTCGATGATGATGGATTAATAAGCACCGTAGAAAATGTCGTCCCTAAAGTAATAGACATCACCCCCAAGGTGACCGAAAAGAAATCCAAAGTGGACAACTTCAGCGATTTCGATAAGAAATCTAAAGTGGACAACTTCAGCGATTTCGATAAGAAAATCAGCAGTTTAATTTACACGGACGAAGATTCCGTTATGGTCTCGAAAAGTATCACCACCGTTAAAGACAACAAACGAACCCCTCTCGGTATCCGCAATGGGCAACCGAGAAAACCCGCGCCGAAATTAAAGGTCAGCGATAAGCCGCGCAAGAGTGATTACGCCGTAAGTAAAATTCCAATATTTAAGGATAAAAACTCTGTCAGAGAGTCTGAGAATATACCGCCTAAAGACTTCACCGAGCTGCGCTCCAGAGTCACGAAACGAGCGCAGTGGGATAGCAACAGCACGCTGATTCTCTGATTACCTGTTTAGTTTTAATGAATGCATAACTCTGCCGTTTACGTTATTTATGTGATATACCTAAGTTTTAGGATACGTTGTAAATTTTGTATTAGATGTTAATCTTCAGTTATCAGTAATGGGTGCCAATTATAATAACAGTTCGTGTATTTGTTATTTCAATAAGCGTTGTTCTGTTAGTAGTGGAACTGAATTAAGTTAAGGCCATCGAGCGCTACTGCAAAGAGAAGCGAAGCGCGGCGAAGATGAATTTTTCCATTACACTTTTTGAGAGAAGTAATCTGTTTCTCTCAAAAAGAGTAATGGAAAAATCTTTGCTGATGTTTCTTATCCGTAATACAAGTGCAGATGTAGATGCTCAGATGGAACCAATCCAAGTTACTGTTACAATGACTAAAATATTTGGAATATGTTACATTTGAAAATGTTAATTTTGGTGTTTAAGATGCAATGTCCTTACTCAATTTTCCTTACAATTTATTAAAAGAAAGGTTCATCAATTTTTTATAGAAAATTATATGATTTATTTTTGAAGCCATTACTGTGCGATACATGTTGAATTAAAACACTTTGCTGGTATCACGAATTTTTCACTTTATTGTGACTAGTTTCGTCCTATTCGGAAATTATCAAACAATGTTTAGTTTAGTTTAGTTTATTTATCTTTGTTAGTATTGCTTTCAAAATAAGTATAAAATAATTTGCAAATACATATAAATTCATATACAAACAATTTAGATCGCAAGCCTAACGGGCGGAGTTCACTCTTCAGAATGGTCTTCCGCTCAGACCTAATCTTCATTGGCAGTGACTTGATAATTTGTCCCAGCTTCTGTATGTACCATGTTTAAGTATTTTTTGCCTTTATGGCGTATTTAGAATCCTTTTTTAAAGAACATGTTACTTGTCAGTTTGACATATTTTTATATTATTATTTAATGTGATTGATAATGTCCGAATAGGACGAAACTAGTCACAACAAAGTGAATAATTCGTGATACCAGCAAAGTGTTTTAATACAACCTCCTTTGTAAAAATAATTAGTTTAATCCGTCTGCATTTTAAGATTATTGTGAATAATTGCGAATGCGAATGGTTTTATCTGTTGATGCACCTTAGAGCCAAATTAAATGATAGCAAATATTTGATTTGCAAACTTTTTTCTTTTGCTTTTACCACAATTGTTTCAGGCGAAGAAATGTATTTGAAAATCTCATATTCATTACTCAAATTGATATGGATTTTATAAATTCGTAAATTACATCTTAGGTTTTTATGTTGTTAACTAACAGTAAGCCAAAATTTTTGATGAAATTTGACACTACCTCTGTAAATTTATCACATTACTTACACAATAAATTTATTAACAAAAAAGTATTTTTATTTAACAGTCTGAACAATAAATTATGTGATGAGTTCATCTAATTTCACCATAAATAACAAACTCGGTGCACGGGGTTCGTGGTAAATAAAAATGTTTAACACCTACAACAGGTAGGCTGTATTACATTTACAAATTGTATAAAAAAAATCACAAATGTGTTCAATTTTGGATATTTTAATAACTTATTCCATTACTCATAATTATGTTTTTGTTTTGTAATCTTTGGTCTAATAAAGGACTTGCAAAATCATTGAATGCTCATAATTGGTAGTTTTAGTGCCTGTTACAAATACAATGTAATTAAAAGAATATGAAATTCATAATTTATGGTTTTTAAAGGTGAAAGTTATTTTTAACCTTCATTTGTTTTTGTCGTGGTGGTGATTACTGTTTATTACTTTTGTTTGTAAATATACAAATTGTGGCCATTTGTCAAAAGCAGATATGTCGACTAAATTGGGTTTTTTTTTAATAAAAAATATTGGTTTGAAAGGATTAATTATAATTATATGTAAACGAAAGTAGACAATTATACAAATTTTCATTTTAAAACCAAATGTGAAATTTCTTTAACCCTTTCAAGACGGGTCACATCAATAAGCTTTTTAACGTAACTTCTGCGATAGCCGGATAGCATCAATAAGCGTTCTGATGAATTTACTTGTTTTTATATCCGAATAACGCTCATCATTGACGCTGCAGATATGTTTTTAGTTTCGGAGCAAAATCCAACACTAAAAATCGATGTTTGAAAAATGGACATTTTTTACGTCCGTCGGGTGTGATATTGCCAGATATACCGGTACCGAAAGGGTTAATTATGATTTTTAGGTTTGAACAGAAATTTGTTTTTGCTCTCTAGAAAAGTAGCAAAAATGGACATATCTGTTTTTGGCAAACACCCACAGAAATCGAAACTGTTTAGAGAGTTGCTTTTTCTACCTAAACCTTTTTCGTGGTTTTACTCCCTTACAGCTACCAACTAATATTGGAAAGTTTCTTATTCCATCTAAAATATTACAGCAGGCATAAGAGGTAGTGGCGTAACTTCAAATTGGAGGCCCTGAGGCGAACCTATATTTTGGAGCCCCTTTCATACAGTCTGAGTTTTTTTCGATGTTCTCTATGGGGATCTTGGAAACTATAAGAGATAGAGAAACGGTTAAATGGGCAAAGAAGTGCAGTTTTACGAGCCCAATAAAATAACACTTTCAAAGTTTTCAAAAAATTGAAGGGTTACTAGATATTTAAAAAAATGTAGTGACAATTTTTTCAAGTACATATATCTCGGTTATTATGACAGTTAGAAAAAAAAATGTGAAGGACAAAGTTGTAGATCATTTTACGCAGCTTGGCAAAATAAATTCAGAAAATTTTTAACGCCATTATTTTCCGAGATATGACGCAAACTTACATTTTTTTTAATGGAAACCATAGTTGGCTATGACCTCATTCGAAAGACTATTTTTTTCTCTTTTATCTGATATCACATATGGCATAGTTATTTCTAAAAATAAGTGAGTTACAGTCATTTTTAAGTTTTATTGTAAATCAAAAAATAGTTATCCATGAAAAAGATTAAAGTAAAACAATTGCAAATTTTGTTGACTCGATCCAACATAAAGGCATTAAAATTTGATCAATTCCCTGTGCAGAGCTCAACGAACGAAGTTCCTACGACGACTTGGCACCAAGTTATGGGTGTTTGAAAAAAAAGTGCATTTTGAGGTTTTTCGCATATAACTCGGCGACTTTTGAACCAAATTGAATGATTCTTTCGGGAAAAATTCCCATTTTGGCTCTACTTTAAGGGGGTAAACTCAGATTGGGATGATCCCTTCAACCCCCGAGCAAAAAAAACAATTTTTTGGCCAAAAAACGTCCAACTTTGGCAACGTGTACCGAGTTGGAAAAAATGTGTCGACTCGATCCACCAAATTGTTAATTACCTGTGAAGGACTCAAATACGAAGTTCCTACGACAAAGTTATGGATGTTTGAAAAAAGATACAAAAATATTGCCTTGCAGCATTGGTATACATTTTACAACCTTACATGGCTATATATGACAAAATCATTCAATGTTTTGAAAGGGGGAAATATGCTGTTGCAACATTCATTGACCTCACGAAGGAATTTGACTGTGTCACGCATAGGAATCTAATTGAAAAGTTAGGACTATATAATTTTGATGATAACAGCTGTCAATTAATTACAAGCTACCTGGAGAAAAGAAAGCAAGTAGTTCATATCAATAATACTCTATCGGATTGTCTACCGGTTGAATATGGTGCCCCGCAAGGATCCACGTTAGGGCCATTGCTTTTCCTTATATTTATTAATGATTTTCCTGATTACATTAAAGAAACTAATGTTGTTCAATTTGCTGATGACACAACGTTGATTGTTTCTCGGAAAACCTTAGAAGAAGCCAAGGTATTAAATAATACAGCGATGACTAAAGCAGCAGAGTGGTTTGCATGCAACAAGTTAAGTTTAAATGTTGAAAAAACTGTCACCAAAATATTTACACTAAATAAGTCAGGGGATATTAGTCACTCGCCGAATGTAAAATTTCTAGGATTAGTCATTGACCATACACTGCTGTGGGATGGGCAAGGTGAGGAGTTAGCTAAGAAATTAAACAAAACTTTATACCTCTTAAGAAACCTATATGATAACCTTCCAACAGCTATGGTTAGATCGGCTTACTTCTCATTTTTTCAGTCACAGCTACAGTATGGCATAACTGTGTGGGGTCATTCAAGTATAAGACACCGCTTATTTAATCTGCAGAGAGGAGCTGTCAGAATAATTTCTGGCATTGGCTTTCGTGATGATTGCAAATCAAAGTGCCATGCCTATACATTTTAGAGTGCTTAATGTTTATTAAGAAAAATGCCAATAGTTACATAAAACATAGTGGTATACATGATTACAGCACTAGACATATGGATAACATTCGTCCACCTAATCTCAGAATTAGTAGATCTCAGACAGGCATAAATTATTACGCTATCCATTGGTACAACATTCTGCCACATGGGTTTCGTAAACTATCTGTGAAACAGTTTAAAATTAAGATAAAAAGTATATTATTAACATATGCCTTCTATAGTTGGGATGAGTGCCTGTCCTTTGATTTTAACTCGTTGTGATGTGTAATATTCTTAATTCTGAATTTTTATCATTTTAAAGTTAATTTTAATTTGTTCCAGATATACTTATGCCCACTTGCACCACAGCCGATTAACTTTAATCAATGGTTAGTACCGGTTAGTACTTCTTTAAAACACAACAATTTTATTCGCAAATTGTTTAGACAATAACATATTAATCAAAGAGACATATTTGGGATATCTTACAAATTTATAACACTTTTATATTCCCAAATTTTGACTTAATCAGAGGCTTAATCGTGATTAACTTTTTAACCACGATTAAGTACCTGCGGTGCAAGTGGCCCTTACAGTATCTTTTTATGTATCTTATTACCAGTTTTATTCTGTGAACTGTATTGTGTAACCTCTCAAATTATTGGATGTGCCTATTTACCTACTGATTGTTATTTAATTACTGGTAATGGTTACAATTTTAATATGTTTTTTAGTTTAAATTTTATTTTACAATATTTTAGTATTTCAATAATTTAGTATTATGTGTGATATATCATTAATAATTTTTAATTTAATTGTTTGTTTTTATGTACACTCATCTGACTTGTGTAACACTAATGTGAAAAGCACCAATAAAAATTATTATTATTATTATTATATTTTCCACGATGAAGACAACCAAACATACACAAACTGACATTTACATTCCCAACTTTAATTTACTTCATAACCTTGATAAACAAAAATGAGAAAACTAGCAAAATCCCACATTTACAAATACAAGCTGGTCGTCATATCAGCACTGTCCTTCCTCTTCGGGTGCATGGTGGCGGTAAACCTGTACCCAATAGAGAAGACGTGCAAAATAGATGATGCAGACCGTGAGTACAACATAATGAACAACGCCAAACTGAAGAACCCCGACCTCATAGTCCTGATCTTGTCGGCGCCCAAGAACCTGGACAAGAGGAACACCCTGAGGGAAACGTGGCTGCAGTTGAAGATCCGCTTCCCCGACGTGACCGACGAGAACGTAAAGTTCAAAATGAAACACTACTTCGTGATCGGAAGTCTGGGCCTCGGGGTGGACGAGGTGCTTCATTTGAGTTCCGAGCAGTCGCAGTACAACGACATGCTCATCTTACCGATACAGGACAATTACAATAATCTTACATATAAGGTGCTGAAGGCCTTCAGCTGGCTGAGCGACCAAATCGATTACGGGCTGGGATTTAAGTACGTGCTGAAATGCGACGACGACAGTTTCGTGAGGGTGGACAGTCTGGCCCAGGAGATCATGCAGATGGAGATTATGTATTTGAAGTCGCAGCTCGAGCTGAACAAACTGAACGAGAACATGTCGCCGTATGTTAAGTTGGACGCGCAATTTAACGACGAGAAAGTGCCAAGTAGTAAGCTCAGTTTGTACTGGGGGTATTTCCACGGGAACGCCAAGTTAAAGTCGAGTGGGAAGTGGAAGGAGACCAATTGGATATTATGTGATAGTTATTTACCTTACGCTTTGGGAGGAGGGTACATTTTATCTAGGAATCTTGTTAAGTATCTCGCTTTAAATGCAGATAATTTAAGGTAATTGTAGTTTTAATTATGATTAATTGTTTTAACCCTTAGCGCCACCTGGGGGTATTTCAGTACACCAGACTTGGTGTACTTACAAAAAAATTGTAATTTAAACATAAACGATACTAATCGATGCATTTACGGATAGTGGGCTAATTTTTTCATGCGATGCATACTAGAAATAATTTAGCTTCAACAGCGCCACACGTGACAAATTTTTGAGCGTGTGGTAATTTTTGTTTTATTAAATTTATGAAATAAATATTCTACAGCATCATTTTTCGGGTCCAGGACAAACTGCCAAATGCCCAAAGTGCCGAAACGGTATTTAACCCAATGTGCCGAATTTTATAATACCGGCCATGCCCAAAGTGCCGAACGACGCCAAGCGACGTCGCTTCGTTCGTAAACAAGGCGTCGGAACTGAATGCGAATCGGCAGTTTGGATATTCGGTACTTTGTCCTGCGCCCAGCAATCAATAAAGCCCAAAGTGCCGAATGCAAGCCGATTTCGGCACTTTGGGCAAGTCCCCATTTTTCTATGAAAGTTAAATATATTTTCTGCAAGTATCTAAAATTCTAGCCGTTTATTTTTTGCATTAAAAGAGATTTTTTTTAAAAGATGCCATTTGTGTCCTATTTGCCCGGATATATTTTTTTGGGACTGAAATCAAAATATAGCTCATTCCAAACTGCAAATATAGTAAAAGTATTATATAGTATTATTAATGTTAATAATGGTCTATGAATTTTATCGCAACATCATATAGCATAAAAAAATTTTAAGATCGGTTTTTTGTGTGGGCTATTGACGTACCCCATATGAAGTGTGGCCGCTGAGGGTTAATATTTTCATATTTTTAAAAATAGTAATGGGCGGCCCGTTGGTGTAGTGGGTAGAGGCGAGCGCTTGTGCCGGCTGCACCGCGGCCTTGTGGATTCGATTCCCATCCAGGGCGAAAGATTTTTCGGCGATCGAGAAGTATTCGCTTGGGTCCGTGGTTGTTGTATATGTCTTACATTATTCATTTGTTCATTTATTCCCATTATTCATACGAATAAAATACAAAAAAAAAAAAATAGTAATATCGCCAACGCAATTGAGATTTTAGTACAGAATCTTTTCCCAGAAAGCTATAAATCGTTTTTTTGTCTCTCCTGTCAAATTTGGTTAATGTGAGATAGGCGGTACTGCCACTTCACCGATGATATGAAATATCACATAAAAAACAGTTTAGAGTCTGCATTTGAAAATTCGCTTGAAAATGTTCTGATGTAGTCTGAAACCAGTCTGCTTTTTGTCGTTGATGGAGAATGAAAATTGTTTAACCTAAAGAGGTTAATTAATTTTCACCTTTTTCAAAACTCTATTTTATTGCAAACTTTATAACATCATCATATTTCGGCGTGATTAATCCCGACACACTAAACTTTACAGGTTATTTAAGTCTGAAGACGTGAGCGTGGGAACGTGGCTGGCCCCCGTGAACAACATTTTGAGGATTCACGACATCCGGTTCGACACGGAATGGAAGACGAGGGGTTGCCAGAATTACCACCTGATCTCGCACAGCATCTCCACGGACGGAATCCGGAGGATGTATCAAAACATAATCGAGTCGGGAAATTTGTGCGACGAAGAGGTCGTCCTGAGGCCCCACTACCTTTACAACTGGCTGATGCCTCCCAGCAAATGCTGCAAAAATTCAAACCCGCACTTGTGATTAACTTAATTCATTCATCCCGACCAGAAAGGGTGGCGTTGTGTTCTTGCAATTTTACCAAATTTTTCAATATCTATTATTGCCGCAAATGTCCAGAATAATTCAAACCGGAAGTTCCCAATTTGTGGTACGCGAAGGTTGAACTATGGTGAATGGAATAATAATGAAAGAAATATTTTTGAGAGAGGTGATCACGTTTTTCCAAAAATATTTAACTTGAGACAACCTCACTTATTGCAGATTTATTGAATAAAAGTGATAAAGATGAAAGGTAGCCTGAAAATATGAATATTCATCCTGTTCGTGACTCAGCAACATTAACGGCCGTACTAATAGTCGCGGATTGATCCGGGATTGAGGATTAAATCTCGGATCAGGATGAAACGCATCCAATAGTCGATATAATCCTGGATTAATCTGAAAATAATCCTCCTTCAAATAATCTTCCATCAGCCGCGATTTAGCCCAGATTATTTGCAATCTGTCAATTTATTCATGTCACCAGAACAGCTGGTTTAATATAATAATCAATATTATAAACTTTATAATATTTATTTGATACTAACATACAATGGATGAAGCTGCCGTTCGGGATGAACTAGAGTTGCTAAGAGAATCTTTTCCATCTCCGTGTAATGTTTATTTCTGTCCATTTTAACTATTAGGTTAGGTTACTACTCATTACTACCAACACACATTTAGTAAAATTTTAATGTCACTAAAAATATTACCAAATCCTTGTTTCATTCTCGAATTCGCCGATCTTACCCGAATCCGTGACTATTGGATACGATTATAAATATCGACTAATCCAGGATTCTACAATCCGCGGATTGAACATTGTCTATTAGTACGGCCGTAAGTCTTACTAAGACTTGTTTCAATAAGTTATTTGTTTGTTTTCTTAGCAAGACTTAATGTTGTAGAGTCACTAACAGGCTGATTATTCATTTATTCGGGCTATTTTTCATCTTTATTACTAATATTTATCTACTAGTACTACAGTGAGATCAGAAAGTCGAAAATAGTTGGCAGCAGATTTTCTAAAAATAGGGGTAATAATTCACGTATTATGTTGGCTGCGTGGATCAGTGCAGTACATAAGGATTTTGTTTTTTTTTGACGTTTTGTGGTTTTTTGAGGTTACTTGTTATTAAAATTATTTTTTAAAACAAGTAACGTCGAAATAAATAAAATGCACAAGCACTGCACTGAAATAATTCAGGCAGCCAATATCAGATTACTTAAATTATTACAGGGATTTTCAGAAAATGTGCCGCCAACTATTTTCGACTTTCTGATCTCACTGTATATTATCTACTATAATAACAAATTTTATTGCCCAACGGAACTATATACCAGTATACATCTTAAAAAGATTGGGAACCTCTGATTTAAACCAAATAGTTTATTCAGCATTCCATTTTCCGATTTAGAGGCTTCACTAACAGAATGATACTAGACAAGCTTTGAAGCTTTTAAGAATTTGAATAAAAAAAAAACTTGCTTAATAATGTAGAAATCAGTTAAATTGTAAGAATATAATTTCACTCGTTGCACACATTAGATGACTAATTAAAATTCAGTTCGATCATATCTATACAATAGTACATTGTAATCCTATGCTTCAAACTCCATGTAAAGAAGGGCCATACTATTTTTCATATAGCCGTATAACCGGCGAGGAAAATGCTTTTGCATTGTTTACTCCTACTCTACTCTAGTCACTAGTTTAAGATTGGCGTAATGTTATTAACGACTGTACATCTATTTGCAGAATACTAGCGTCGTGACTCTTTACTGTAAGTGCAACCTATCGGTATGGAATCGTTTTTGCGTGCCGTTCATTTCTTGTATTATATTCTATTCGTCTCTGGGATGCTCTTTCGGAAATACTAAGTGCAATTATTTTTTATAGTTGTTCGATATATATATATACATATATTAGTGTAAGATTATTGTTTCTGCAAGTAGGTTCTCTACAGTTATAATAAATGTTACTATATTTGAATAAAATATGACATGGTTTTTAATATTGCCAGTGTTTTATGTTCATGCAATCCTAAACAAAAAAAAATGTCTGCTAATCAGTGGCGGTTCATCAACTTTTGTATAGAGGAGGCTAACACTTTAATCAGTGGTTAGTACCGATTAGTACTTTTTCAAAACACAACAATTTTATTCGCAAATTGTTTACACAATAACATATTGATCAAAGAGACACATTCGGGATATCTTACAAGTTTATAACACTATGTTCCTGAACTTTTACTTATTCAGATGCTTAATCGTGATTAACTTCTTAACTACAGTGCAAGTGGGCCTTGGAGATGTGTCTCAAATGGCCGGGATGCACTAGTTTTATAAAGGCGTATGTTTTCTTACGTAGCTTTACTTTTATGAGCCATTGCTGCTCATATAACTATTTTTTACTCTTGCAATTCGTTTTAAATCACTCGATTTGTAATGAAGGCCACTGAACCAGTGATAAAATAAAATGTCCATTTTCAGCTCTATCATTAGAAAAACATTATTTCATAGATTATTTTTGGGAACAATAAATAACATTTTATTAATTTATGTGGTTATGTTTCCTAACCTAGAAATAAATCAACCGTACACAAATGCCATGTATTAATACAAGATAAGATAAGGTAATCAAACAGTTCAATTATATTTAGCCTGACCGTTTCAAAATTGCCACCCACTTGATGTCATAATGAGGAATCTGCTCCTAATTTCTTCGTCTAGGGTTCATGGATGCCAATATATGGAGGCGGCTGAGGAACAAATTAAAGATTTCCTTAAATCGTACGTATGAAATATAAATGCACTTGTTCGAATTGGTTTTCCGAGTTTTTTCTGTTTTAGATATTTATTGTAAGTGATCAAGTTTAACGAAAATTCTAGCATTGCATATCGATGGCTTGGACTGCACATTTACTCCTTATTCAGCGTATAAAATAATTATTTTTCACTGTAATACTAATTATTAGTTGTAATTTCAAAAAATTAATATCATTATACTTTTAATTTTAGGTCATTTCTGGAGTTAGCAGGTTTGCAGTTTAAGCCATCGCTATATGAAGAGGATGGTTGCGACCATTACTATGTGGTAATTTATTTTTAATTGCCTCTTTGTGATTTCAGTAAAAATGTTACGTCTGTGCTCTTCATTCCATATGCGTCAAGAAAGCATGACGATTACTTGGCACTTGTTAGCCCTGTTTTTAAGAAATTAGGTACGTAATAACCCTCAAAACAAGAATTTAATCAGATAAACATAGTTTAATTTATTATGTCCAATAATTTAATGATTTGACTATTGCTGTACTTGGTGCTAGATAGTGTCTTTAACCCTTTCAGCCCAGGATTTTTAAATTAGAAAAAAAATTTTTTTGTTAATTATTATTGATGAGGAGCTTCTTAAGACCATAAATACCAAATTTGAACTCATTTGATTTATTAGTATAGGAATTAATTAGTGAGGCTTTGTTGAAGTGACATCTAGTGATAAACAGCAAAAATATGGATTGTCATAGTAAGTAGAGACATGTAAATGTTGCGGTGGCAATTGCCACCACCAGGGCTGAAAGGGTTAAGGATACAATAGAAAAAAATAATACATTTGCAATACGAACATGCATATACAGGGTGTCTACGCTAAACCGTTCATTAAAGGTTTACGGGGTTGCTGTTGTACTAAAAATTTGAAAAAAAAAATTGTCACATGGTTGAATCAGCTCTCCTCTCCTGTGAAATATTTTCTACTTTCTATTACTCACGTTCCTATAAAATATGTTGCAAGGAATCCAAAAATATAATAATAGACATTTAAAATAACAAATTTGGTGCTAATTCCGGTTGAACCGGGAGTTATAGAATGTTGAAAATATTTCACTTGAGGAGAACTGATTCAACCATGAGACGAGGAATTTTTTCAAATTTTTAATAACACGGCAACCCCGTAAAATTTTAACAAATGATTTAGCGTAGACACCCTGCACATAGAAGTTTATTAATAAAATTCATTAAATTATGGAATTTTTTTAAAAAATAATTTGTATTTCATCACAACTCACAAAGTTGCCTTAGAAAAACAAAATTATTAAGGAAATAAATATAGAAATCCCTCACTTGATGTAATCACATTTTTTAATTATTACGTTATTACTTTAGGTTTCAATATTAAAGGAATACATCAACACGAAGATCCCGTGTTGGCCGTAAATAAAGCCGAAGCGATTTTCGTGGGCGGAGGCAACACCTTCCTCTTACTGAAAACCCTCTACGACCAAAATTTGGTCAAAGCAATCAATAAACGCGTCTTGGAAGACGGTACGCTTTACATGGGCAGTTCTGCAGGAACGAATGTGGCAACGAAGAGCATAAACACCACAAACGATATGCCCATCGTGTATCCCCCCAGTTTTAGCGCCTTGAATTTGGTCCCTTTCAACATTAACCCCCATTACATCGAGGCCGACGCCAACACCTCCCACATGGGAGAGACGAGGGACCAACGGATTAACGAATATTTGGAGATGGAAGATTCCGGTCCGGTCTTGGGATTAAGAGAGGGATGCATGCTGCGGGTGACTGGTAACAGGGCTGAATTGAAGGGAATCATGGGCGCTAAACTATTTACACCGTAAGTTTAATATCAAATATTGTTGGTTGTCGGACCGTACCACAAAAACCTGGTATAAAAAAGACAGGTGTAGAGACAAACTAACCTTCCGAAGCAACTGTAAAGCTAAAGGTCCCTCTTGAAAGTGTGGAAATTGTCGCAAGAGTTTGGACCTTCACGATGGACCATACTTCGCAAGTTAGGAAGCATAGCGGCTTATCGAAAAAACTTTTGCACCGTCCTATTGTTTAATCTGGAATTATACAATAAAAACGATTCATTTAGTATATCAATAAATAAAATTGAAAATGTTTTAACTGAAATAACTTAAAATTTAATTATTCACTTTAATTTTCTATTTATTTATTAAATTACATTTATGTTTGTTTTGCAGAGGCAAAGAACCAAAGGAGTATGAGATAAATTCCGATGTAAGCTTTCTACTGAACGAACAATAAACTTCAACATGTTTTAATTACGCTTACTTTAATAAAAGTCTTGAGAAATTCTTTTGAACACCATTTTACTGACCTTTTTTAAATTACAAATTACCATTTCAGCAGTTGAGTTTGCAACCCAAATTATTTTAGAGTAAACGTGCCTACATATAGGTATTTTCTGAACCAATTCTACACCCTGTATGAACATTTTTTTTTTAAATTTAGTTTCCAAGAAGAATTATTGCAACATTCATGGGTTAGTTCTGTGAATTAACGCGCGAATTAGCGTGAATTCGTGAACAAAAGCTTTTAAACATTTTACATTCGCATTTCTACGCCTCGTCGCCATCTATTCGACGATGGCTGAACTACTAAGTGATGTTTTTGAACAGCGCCAAAATGCTCGAACTTTATCCTTATAATCAAAGTGTTAATATTCAGCAATGCGCTGTACACGAAACGATGGACTATTTAATTCCGAATCGAATGGTGTATAAAATAGCTGAGGCAATTTAGCGGTTTTCTTGTAATTTGCGAATGAAAATTAAGCACGACACACTTACCGACATTTACAGTTCACTGTAAATTAAAACCTAAATGTACAACAATTTGATATATTCTTCAATGAAATACGGGTCCCAATACTTATTACTGATTATTCAATTAACTTTTTATATTAATAATGCATTACAATAAGAGAAATATATGAGGAATCCTAAACTTCATAGAGGGTACCCTCTGTTATCGTGGGGATAAACTACATTTTCATTTGTGGATTTAATAATTGTTTTAATATTGAAAGAATATTTAAAAAAACTTAGGAAGACTGTTATCTTATAATAAAATAAATGTACTTGTAGATATTTTCGTATTTAAATTGCAGAAACAATACATTATAATATATCCGCCTAATTACAGGCAACCCAATAAACGCATAACTACTATAAAAAACTTTCAATTTTAAAGGTGACAGTGACAAAACCATAAGTGTACTCCTCAGTAAAGCTGCAAAAATAGTGCAAATATTTAAGTATTTAAATTGCAGAAATAATTATATTACATAAACGACTACTTACAGATAATGCAATACACGCATACATAATTTTAATTTATTACTAAAAACTTTCAATTTTAAACGTGATAGGGACAAAACCGTAAGTATAATCCTACGTAAAGCTTAAAAAATAATGTGAAAAGTATTTAAATTGCAAAAATAATTATATTATCTAAACGCCTGCTTACAGGCTACCCAATACACGTAAAAGTAATAATGATTTATTATTTAAAACTTCAAATTTTAATTGTAACAGGGACAAAACCAAAAGTGTAATATTTTTAAAGCGGTGCTAAGGAGTACACTCATGCTTGTGTCCCTATTATATTTAAAATTAGAAGTTTTTAATAAAAAAATATTAGTTATTGTATATTGGGTTGCCTACAAGTAGGCGTTTATATAATACCATTGTTTCCGCAATTTGAATACTTAAATATTCCCACTATTTTTGAAGCTTTACTCAGAATTACACTTATGGTTTTGTCCCTGTTACGTATAAAATTGGAAGTTTTTAATAATAAATTAATTCGAGTTATGCGTATATCGGGTTGCTTGCGATTAGGCGTATATATTATAAAATATTGTTTCTGCAATTTAAGTACATAAATATCCACAAGTTAATTTATTTAATCATGAGACAACATTCTTTTTAAGTTTTTAAATATTCTTTTATTATTACAACAATTATTACATCCACAAATTATTAAGTAGTTTATCCCCTCGATAACAGGTAGAGCCCTCTACAAGATTATGATTTCTCGTATATTTCTCAAATTGTAATGCATTAATAATATAAATAGTTGAATGATTAATCAGGAATAAGTATTGTAACCCGTATTTGATTGGAGAATATAGCAAATTTTTCTTTATTGAATTTTTATGTTACAGTGAGCTGTAAATGTCGGTAACTGTGTCGTCCTTAATTTTCATTCGCAAATTACAGAAAAACTGCTAAATTTCCTCAGCTATTTTATACACCATTCGATTAAAAATTAAATCGTCTACCGTTTCATGCACAGCCCATTGCTAAACATTAACACTTTGACAATAGGTATAAAGTTCGAGCATTTTGGCGCTGTTCAAAAACATCACTTAGAAGTTCAGCCACCGTCCAATAGATGGCGAGGTGGCGCAGAAATCCGATCGAAAAATGTTTGAAAGCTTCTAAATAGCAATTCTAAGGGATGATTTTGATAATGTAAGCATTAAATGACCGCCAAACATATAATCCTTTAATCTTTTGAAATAAAAGTGCTGTAAAAATCCTGCAATAATAAATATTGCCGCAGCAATTTTTTAATGGTTAAATTGATTTTAATGATTCAAATTGTAATTTACAGAGGTGTATTAATGGTTTAATAATAAATAATAATAGTATATTGTACAACGAGCATATAATGATTTGTTCAAACGATTTGCTCCACTCGCCTACGGCTCGTTCCGCAAACTTCGTTCTTGTGATTAATGGCCATTATATGCGAGTTGTACACTATACTTTGTTCACGAAAATTAAAATCAAGATCAAAATTTAATTTAAAATAACAATCAGAATCCAAATTAAAATCAAAATTAAAGTTGTAATTACAATTACAATTGAAAAAAATTTAAATTCAATATTAAATAGGGTAAACAATATATTATCATAAATCGCGTTCTGTGAATCAAAGTGCGAATTATGATAATATTTTGTTTACCCTGTTTAATACTGATTTTAACTTTGATTTTTAATTTTTTTCAATTGTAATTGTAATTACAACTTTAATTTTGATTTTAATTTTAATTTTTATTGTAATTGTAATTTTAAATTTAATTTTGATTATAATTTTCATTTTCGTGAACAAAGTATAGTGTACAATTCGCATATAATGGCTATTAATCACGAGAACGATGTTTGCGGAACGAGCCGTAGGCGAGTGGAGCAAATCGTTCGAGACATTATATGCTCGTTGTACAATATACTATTGTATATTGGTTTGCCTAAGCAATAAAACAAAAATGTTATTTTATGTTATCTTATATTTGATCAATTATACCGACTTAAATATTTCATTCATTTATTTTCAATTTAAATTAGATTAAATAATAGTTTTGATTATACCTCATTTAATTATTGCCGTTTCACAACCCGAGAACGGGAACGAGAACTAAAATATATCAAGCTTCTCGTTCCCGTTAGTTATTAGTTGTGTATGTCAACATGCGAATCATATCATTTAACTTTAGGTTACCGTTCTCGTTACCGTTCCCGGGTTGTTGTGAAGCGGCCTTTAAAGCCTCAACTCGGGAAGGGTACCGAAAATCGGAACCAAAAGTTAAATGATGCGTTTCGCATGTTGACGTACACGACTAATAACTAACGGGAACGATAAGCTTGTTATTTTTTCGTTTTCGTTACCGTGCTCGGGTTGTTGTGAAGCGGCCTTTACCTTATTTTCAGTACAATTTCATTTTCCTTGCGTTGGTATTCCCATCTACCAACCTGAAAGAAAGTAATCAACTGGGACGCCGTTCGAGCACGCTCCGTCTTTTTCACTGTGACAATGGCGGACAACACCAACTCCTTGGCTGCTGCCGTGATATTTGACTATTTGAACAAGAAGGACAAATCTGTGGCGAGTGTGTATCAAAATAAACTAAAGCCGGTAAGTCGTTTAAAACAATCTGCACGCTATGTACCATTTTGCATTACCGAACGTGTACGTTATCGATAACGCCGTAAACCTCACCCACGTGGTGAAATACGTTTTGCGGTTTATTTATACTTCCACGCCGTGTTCTTTCATTTCGGTTGATGGGCAACGATTAGCTAGATCTAATGGGAGCTGTTTGGAAAATTATGCAGGCGAATAATTTCGTTTTAATAGGAACGTCCATGAACGATTTGCACGTGTTTTTTTTTTGTTTCTCATTTTTGTCTACTTTGTTGTATTGGCCGAACTGTTGATCAAATGATTATAATTGGGTTCTATTACACTGTAGGATTTTCTTCAAATTCATATCATGAATTTAGCCTGCTTAAGTTTATTGTCTCGGGGCCACCCTATTTAAAATCGTGAGAGCGAATTAAGACTTGGGCTTTTATAGTAGCTACCACAAAGAAGTGCCGATTATCCAAGCTATTGAGGATTGGGCCTTCTTCAGATAATGGAGCGATGAAATAAAATTTGACGTTGCTTCACAACAATCCGGGAACGGTAACAAGAACGGGAACCAAAAGTTAAACGATATGATTCACATGTTCACATACACAACTAATAACTAATTTCCGGTGACGGGAACTAGTAGCTTGGTATATTCCCGTCCCTGTTCTCATAACTGTTCCCAGCTCGTTGTGAAGCCATCTTAATGTTATATGCACGGGTGTGGAGCAGGGGCGTAGCGTATAGGGGGCTGATCGTCCCTAGTTCATGGCACCACACTTTTCAATGACAGCCGGCGCCTTAGAAAAGCTTGCCTTCTCACCCTTTAACCCACGCTACGCCACTGGTGTGGAGTCGTTACAAAAAAGTAGCAACTCAGGCTCCGATTCATTGACATAGTATTGATTATACATGATTAAGCCCGGAATTTTTGCATGAGTATGTTTGTATACAGATGCACCATTCTTCAAATTTTCTTACCTTACCGAATTTGTTTTGCTGAACACTTTGTTGTAGCTCTCACAACGTACCAAATATTTTATAGGTTATCTAGTCGAAAGTGTGCATTTTGCAAAACTGCGATTTATTATTGGAAATTCCGGAGAAACCATTGATAATTGATAATTTTTCTTTTGTACGTACATATAGGACAATAGTCCGTAATTTTATTTTAATGTTTCTTCTTTTATAACCTTCAATTAATTGTAAGTAATGTAATTATTACTTTATTTCTAGCCATCTCTGGTAAAAGGATCACCAACCTTAACGGAGATACTTACACATTTCATCAAAACAAGCCAGAACGCTAGAAAGTTAAAATTCAATTCGGTTGAGTCCGAAAGCAGTAGTAGTGAGGAGGATGAGCCTAAGAAGGTAGCCCCTCAAATAAACGGAAAAGACAAAGCTGCACAAAAGAAGGCTGAGAGCAGCTCTGAAGAGTCCAGTGAAGATGAGACACCAGCGCCTAAACAAGCCCAAAAAACTCCAGCCAAACAGGCCCAGAAAACTCCTGTTAAACCAGTAGCCAAAAAACAAGAGTCTAGCTCAGATGATGATTCCTCCGAGGAAGATGAGCCCCCTAAGAAACCGGTGGCCGCTCCGGCCAAGAAAACGCCGGTTCCCGCTAAGAAGCCAGAATCCAGTTCAGACGATTCTTCAGAGGAAGATGAAACACCTAAAAAACCGGTCGTAAAGACACCCGTGGTGAAGACGCCGGCAAAGAAGGAATCTTCGAGTTCGGAGGAGAGTTCAGAAGAGGATGAACCGGCTGCAAAACCGACGCCGGCTAAGGCTGCCCCGAAGCCCGTGGCCAAAAAAGCCGAGTCTAGCTCTGAGGAGAGTTCAGAGGAGGATGAGCCTCCTAAGAAAGTACCGGTTAAAGCCGCTCCGGCTAAAGCGCAACCCAAAAAGGCGGAATCCAGCTCCGAAGATAGTTCGGATGAGGATGAGCCGCCCAAGACGCAGGCTAAAGTAGTGCCTCAAGCTAAGACGCCCGTTAAAGCTGCTCAGGCTAAAAAGGATGAATCCAGTTCTGAGGATTCGGATTCTGATGAACCACCAGGTAAGAATCGCTTCTTTTTTTAGTTTAAATTTGATTTGATTTTGATTCTTTGCAATGTTATCTATGATATATTTTCTAAGTAATAAAAATCAAATCATTTATTCGGCACGGTGGAACGATTTGTGTGTCGTGATGACCACAATCTTGTGTCAACCAACATCACTAATTAAAACAAAATTATGTTACGAATTAAAAAATATTTAATTTTTACAGCTAAGAAACCAGTAATTCAAAAACAAGTAGCTAAAGTTGTCGCCAAAAAAGACGAGAGCTCTGACGATAGTTCAGATGACAGTGATGAAGAGGCTACTGTAAAGTTGCCGCCTAAACCATCGGGTACTCCGGCTAAGAAGGCTCAAAAGAAAGAAGAAAGCTCAGAAGACAGTTCTGATGATGAGGATGATGACGAAGAGCCAAAGAAGGTAAAAATATTAAACACTATGATTTAAAATCGCTTTATGTTTTAGTTTGTTTCTAAAATAATTCTTGTCATAGAGTACCATACATTATTTTAAATATTTATTATAGGTAGTAGCCAATGGTGCATCTGAGGGCAGCGTGAAGGGAAAGAAACGTAAAGCCGATGATGATGAAGAAGGAGAAGAAGACTTCCAGGCCAAGAAGCCAAACTACAATAACAGTTTCAACGGCAACGACTCGAATAGGGTAAGAATGAAATCTTCCCACACGTAAAAACAACAAATTTAAATGTTATTTTAACAGAGGACCAGTACTCCTTTCCGCCGAGTTAAGGAGGAAGAAGTTCAGATTCTCGACCCCCGTTTAAAAGATAATTCATTTGATGCAAAGGTATGTGCGATCTCAAAAGAATGGTGCAGCAGGTACGCAAGTTGTTTTGTTTCAACTCGAAGCGGTTTTTGTACAATCTGATGAGTTCGCACATATCCGTCAACATGCCTGCCTGTTGTACTAATTCTGTTTTTCTTTCCATATTTGCTGTGCATGTAGGGTGAAGACGGCGAAGGAAGGCAAGGTTTCCGCGGTAGGGGCGGACGTGGAGGCCGCGGGGGCAGGGGCGGTTTTGGAGATCGCGGCGGTGGCAGGGGCGGTTTCGGGGACCGTGGCGGTGGTAGGGGCGGTTTCGGTGGCAGGGGTGGACGTGGGGGTCGCGGTGGTTTCGGCGGAGGCCGTGGAGGCGGAGGAGATCGCGATGGTTACAGGAACTCATATGGCGGCGGACGCGGAGGTGGTGACCGCGGAGGCCGTGGTGGGGGCGATCGCGGTGGTTTCAGGAAGTCGTTCGGCGGTGGAGACCGCGGGGGTGAACGCGGTGGATTCAGGAAGTCCTTCGGCGGCGATGGCGGAGGCGGCAGGGGTGGTTTTAGGGGAGGCCGAGGGGGTGGAGGTTTTAATAAACGTGACAGTTTTGGGGGGCAGGATGCTGCCCAAAATACTAAAACCACATTTGATTGAATAGTCTGACGATTAAATTGTTGTATATAGGTAAGATCACTGATAGAAATTAATTATTAAGGAAAATGGATAAAAAACTCAATGCCTCATTTTTTAATGATTGCTCTTTGTAATCAAAAGTAAGGTTACCGAGTTTTATAATATCGTGTGAGCCGCAAGATTTTGATCCAGAGTTGGCTGTGAGATAAATTAGAAATGTCGCATATTAAAAATTAGGACATTTAGTCTACAGGCTATTGGAACTAATATCTACAAAAAAAAATAATGATGTGGCCATCATGTTACTTTCTCTGATTTGATGAAAGGTTACCAAAAGTTTTTCAGTTCGTAAATTGCCAAATAAAGCTCATATTTAAAGTTTCATTTGACAATTATTAGTAGTTTTTGAAATACAAACAATTTTCAAAAATGGTCGGATATTCCCATTGAAATTTCGATTTCAATATTTTTTATAATTTCGTACAGAGAAGTACAAATCATGAGAGTGGCCAAAAAAGTGCATTAAAAAGTTTTAGCAAAAAATCTAAAATATTAATTTAAGCTCTCCCAGCACCCAAAATTGGCTACAAAAATCACTTTTTTTAAATATAATTGGCTTAAGACCGGCCTTGGTATTAATTGGCCACTTTTTTGATTTAAAAAACCTTGAAAATACAGTCCGAAAAAATCAGAAATTTAGGTTGCAGAATCTAAAATGAAGGACAAAAAATCAAATTCTTGGGCCAAAAAACTAGAAAATATTAACAAAAAATAAAAAAAATGGCTCATAACTATTTTCAATTAAAGTTAAAAACCTAAAATATTAACCATAAATCCAAAACTGTCAACTGAACAACAAATTTTGTCGAAAATCAAAAATATTTAGGGCAAAACAATCAAAAATTTGGAAAAATACAGGTAAAGATCTAAAGTAATTTATTCATGCTAAAACTATATGGTTTACACAAGTAAGAAAAATTGAAAATTCCAGTAAAACCAAAATAATTTGCCATTTTAAACCGCAAAAATAACTCCTTAGTTCAAAATAAGTTTCCAACCAGTAAAATGAATAGCCAAAGTCCAAAACAAAATGCAAATAAAAACAATTCAGGTAAAGAATCTAAAATAAAAAGCAAAAACAGACCAAAAGAACTTCAAAATACTGACAAAAAATTCAGGCATAGAAATCAATAATTCACGTTAAAAAATCTAAAATTGCTCTAAAAACCAAAAATTTAATCCAATAATTCGAAAATTTAGGCCAGCATAAAGGATATTTAGCCCAAAAATTCTAAAATTTTGAATGAAAACAGAATTACAGGTCAAAGATAAAATATCGATCAGAAAATCAATAAAACTAAAAATAAATGCGGACCAAAAAAAAAATAGAAATTCAACAAACAAATCAAAAATTTTGTCGAAAATCACAAATATTTAGGGCAAAACAATCAAAAATACAGGTAAAGATATTTAGTAATTTATTTGTGCTAAAACCATACGGTTTACACAAGTAAAAAAAAAATTGAAAATCCTAGTTAAACCAAAATAATTTGCCATTTTAAACTGCAAAAATAACTCCTTAGTTCAAAATAAGTTTCCAACCAATAAAATGAATAGCCAAAGTCCAAAACAAAATGCAAATAAAAACAATTCAGTTAAAGAATCTAAAATAAAAATCAAAAACAGACCAAAAAAAACTTCAAAATACCGACAAAAAATTCAGGCATAGAAATCAATAATTCACGTTGAAAAATCTAAAATTGCTCTAAAACCAAAAATTTAGACCAATAATTCTAAAATTTAGGTCAGCATAAAGGCCAAAAATTCTAAAATTTTGAATGAAAACAGAATTACAGATCAAAGATAAAATATCGGTCAGAAAATCAATAAAACTAAAAATAAATGCGGACCAAAAAAAAAATAGAAATTCAAGGAAAAACGATTGCCATTTTCACACCGAAAATAACTCGGAAATAATAGCAAAAAAAAACTAACGCAATAGAATTAATAATTCAAGTTAAAAATGCAGAATCAAAAATTTAGACCAAAAATCGAAAATTTGCAGAAAAAATGCAGATTAAAAAATCAAAAATTTTTAACAAACAAATCGAAAATTTCGTCTAAAATATAAAGATAAGGTAGAAGATCAAAAATTAGACCAAAAAATGAAAAAAAATGGTGATGTGGCTATCATGTTACTTTCTCCGACTTGATGGTATCATTTATATTTACGCTTTCATGGTTTATTTTTAATTGAAATCATATTTTAAATGTACATCGAACGTTGCGTAAACTCAGATGAAACTGAAGTTAAAACGTCAAAATTATGAAATATTGAAAAATTATACTTCAAATTCAAAAACTCAGTTTACTCAAAAACTAAAGGGATTTCGAAAAAAAATAAGTTGTTCATTTTAGCATTATCTACAATTATTATTAACATAAATTTGCCGTAACTATTATTGTTTTATAATTATAAACCAAGAATTTAAAAAAAAATTAATAATAAATTTTTTCTCGAATAAAAATGATTTTGTGAAAAATCAAAAGACGTTCATTTCTTTGTTGTCTTCAATGTTTGTTTAAATGTTTTTGTGATATTTTTCATATTTAAGAAAATATTGGCAAAAAACAAAAAACACCCACTTCCGGCGTTTTATAAATATAAACCAAAAATAAAAAAAAAATAGTAAATTTTTCTCTCGAATAAAAATGATTTCAAGCAAATGATGTTCATTTCTTTGTTGTCTTCAATGTTTGTTTAAATGTTTTTGTGATATTTTTCATATTTAAGAAAATATTGGCAAAAAACAAAAAAAACAGTTAAGGTAAACGCCCACTTCCGGTGTACGGAATTTTACCAAAAGCTTTTTAGTTCTTCAGATTATCAAATAAGACGGATGTTCAAAGTTCATATCAATTTCTTTATTAGTTTTTGAGATACAGATCGCACAGATAGACAGACACAATTTTTATTTCCAGAAATTGTTAAATTGGCATCTAGGGACCCCAAAACGGATATTTCCGTAAAAGAAAATTTTGAAAAAAAAATCACGATCACAATACTTTCTCATACTTCGTAACGGAGAAAGTAAAAACCTAGGTCAAAAATCTGAAATGTAGGCCAGAAATAAAAAATGGAGATTAAAAAATCGAAAATTTAGAGCAAAAATTGAAAACTTAGACCTAGAAATAAGAATGTGGATCAAAATCGGAAAAGCAGTCCATATATTTAAAATTGTTATAACTTAAACTGTTAGTTGTGTATACTTGTCTAAGCAATTGACAATTAACGTCATAAAAAACTGAATTAGTTCAGTTGAAAAAAAACTGGTTAATTTGACAATTAACGTCATAAAAAACTAAATTAGTTCAGTTGAAAAAAAAGAAATCATGACTTCTATGTTTCTCTCTCTCAGGCATGGCCATCTCGGCAACAAAATTCAGTGGCTCACGCCTTATAATGTAAAACGAAATATATGTAATATATGAAAGTCTTGGTTAGACACTATAAAGTAAATTATCTATTGCAACAACTACTTCCATGGTTGATATTACGACAGGCATTTACGTAATTTAAGTTTTCCTATACAAGGGAACATAAAATCACATTTTCCATAATGTATAACTTTCACATTACTAATTTTATTACAGTAGTGTTCATAATAACATTCTTGTGCTTTACAGAAAAATTCAAGGGGTTCCTGGGGGGAGCGAGCAAATCACGATTTGAGACACACGAAAGGCAAATCCTTCAGACACGAGAAGACCAAAAAGAAGCGCGGTTCCTACCGAGGTGGACCCATCGATATGTCGGTGAACTCCATAAAATTCGCTGATTAATTGCCGCCCCGTGAACCCTTTATATATAAGATTTATATATGTTATTTTTATACTCGTAAGATTCGTTTTTTTTTTTGGGATAAGAAGTTGAATTTGAGTACAACTTGTAACGGTAATGCTGTTCGTTCTAAATGTTTTTCTTTTTTCTCGGTTTAACGTGACCTCTTTTTAGTACCCGTATAGATTTTGCGTTAGGTGTAAGTTATAGTCGTAAGTTTGAAAAATCTGTGATTGTACTAAAATGTGGGCACATCACCGATCGATTTTTAATTGTATTTTTAGATCCGTGTTCCTGTACATAATTTAATCTTTTCACTTTACCGTTCAACCAATGAGAATGTCACATTATTATAACTGTATATTCCCGTATGTTTTTCTACTTAGTGCAGCAAGATGCTCGAGTGCTAATTATATGACTTAAATTTAATTGTTTTTTTTTATCGGGTTATTGAATCATTTACCTATTCCTTTTTAATAAGTACAATTTAACACATTGGTTGCCAATAAGTATGTTTGTAAAATGTCAAAAAAAGTTTTCTTTGTTTTAAGTTTTATTTTATAAAATGAGTAAGAATATGCTTATTTAATTTAACTCGTGACTGAGAGCACTAAATAGTCGGTTTAAAGTAGGTACTCACTGTCAGTCACCTGTGACTGACGTGGTCCCACTGGAAAACTTCAGTGTCAGTCATGACTGACAAATCGGTCAACGTGTTAAATATTGTGGTAAAAAACATAGTGTTATTCAGTGAGAATACAACTCGTGGCCTACTAGAACGTATTTTGAGACAATCAGATGCAAGGAAATGCATAGCAGCATGTGTATCGCCACGATGATAAAAAACAAAAGTAGCGGTGATATTTTATTGTGGTCCTGTCAGAATTTTAAACCTCAAAATGGACATAATAAATTATTGGGATGCAGTTATAACAGTGAAATCAGTGAAATGGTGAAAAATACGACGCCCAGAAACACCACGAGGAATAAAGAGTTACAGTGCCGACAGTTTACGGAGTCTTTGTGGTGCAAGAAATTACAAGACTAATTAAAACATTGCAATATGTAAGTTGTCATCAAGATTATAAAATGTTATTCGTTATATTCTCTCACTAAATATAACTCGTGGGATGATTAATAACCGATGATATTTAGTCATTGAAACCGAAGCAGCACATTCAACTCGGTTTCAACTTCACAATATCATCGGTAATAATCATACCACTTGTATTACGGCTGATTATATTTGGATTGTATTGCTTTTTGGAACCAGATACCATTTTAATTTAAATAATATTTATTAATAAATAATATATAATCCTTAAAAATTACTTACACAAAATCGTTGCAATATAAATATCTTTACACGTAATAAATTATAGAAGTAATATAAATATGAGCACATTAAAACTTTGTGACCTCGACGACGCACACTTTTCAGAAATCAATGTACAAAAGGTGTTCACGTGCGCCAGTGGCAATGGCCAGACCGCTTTCCGTCATCTATACTCTGGGTATTGCAGATATCGCACTCGCCTCGGTGTTCGATTGCGTCGCGTACTTCGGCCTGCAAACGCATCCGCTCTCCACGAGGACGTAGTCTTGGCCTGTTAGTGTCACTGGACCCAGGGGAATCACGAGGAACAAGTAGGGGACGTACGTTTGTGTGCATTCTCCTCGGACCACATCGCATTCGTTGCTTTCGCACACCTGGAAAAAAGGAAATCGATTTATTTATTCGTAAAGCACTCGCAGGCCTATTTGAATAGTATTTACCTCGAAGACAACTTGCTGTAAGAGATCGGGAAATTTTTGTACAATTGTAACTGGTTGTCCTGAAGTCAGAGAGACTCCGTACATTGGTGCCGTGGTGTTGTACCTCGTTTTACAGAGTCTGGAGGGTGTCGACGTGCAAGTGGGCACACTAGCTGACGAGGATGTTGCTCTTCCTGAAATGTAAATTATGAGTTAGGTTCAACATTTATCAATCAATTCTCTAGAGCAAGCGTGATTCGCCTACCATCTGTAGTACACGTCCATCCAACAGGTGATGGATTTTACAGTGATGAACTATTAAATATATTTTAATAGGTATATATCGTATTGTATATTATAATGTTAAAAATTCCCAAGAATAAATTTAATGAAGACGACATACAGGGCGTAGTGGAACAAAACTGAACACAACAGGATTTTCAATGTTAATTCCTTTTTACTGGAATATTATCTTCCCTGATCATTTTAGAGGAAACATGTAAATAAATGTTTTATAGAGTAAAAATTCCTGCATGCAGTCATGCTATTATTTATTTTTTAGCATTCGTGAAAACCCTAAAAAATGATAAAATAAAAATGATCATTTTCACGAAAGTAATGGTTGCCATGAAATTTAACAAAAACGGTGCACTGTTGATTTGTTGGCTTCTGTCAAATTCATTGAATATTTCATAAGTTTTTTCATTAAAAATATAGTGGTGCTATGCTGGTAGCAGTTTTCGTGAAGTGGGGGATATGTTTGACGTCAACCATCCCAACCCTCCAATACAAAAGGTTGACTCATAAATTTGAAAAGACTGGCTCAATATTATGGAATTCTAAGAGGACATCAAATGCAGAGCAGAATATTTACCTGTTAATGAGAAGTATGGCGAGTTTATGGTCTTAGCTTCTGTAGTAGAAGATCCAAACATAAGCTTAAGACAAATTGTTGACAAGTGTGCAATTCACTATACGACTGCCCAGAGGTATTTAAAGAAACATCATTTTCACTCGTACAAATACCAGTGCCACCAAGAAATATTACAACGTGTAACCCCCACTTCACGAAAACTGCTACTAGCATAGCAATTCACAATTTGAACTTTTTCTTGAATATAATACATTTTTAATGAAAAGACTTGTAAACAGTTATGAAGTGTTCAATACCTTTGACAGAAGCCAAAAAATCAACAGCGCACCGTTTTTGTTTAATTTCATGGCAACTATTATTTTCGTAAAAATGATTATTTTTATTTTATCATTTTTTAGGGTTTTTATGAATGCTAAAAAATAAATAATAGCATGACTGCATGCAGGAATTTTTACTCTACAAAACATTTATTTACATGTTTCTTCTAAAATGGTCAGGGAAGATAATATTCCAGTATAAAGAAATTAACATTGAAAATCCCATGTTCCGTTTTGTTCCACTACACCCTGTATAACTTGAATATGTGAATATTCAATCTTCTCGTGATTGCAAAATTAAGTGGGTAGAAATAAACGATTTTAGACCAATACAAAATTAAGTCTTACTAAGACTATAAACAAATAACTTATTGAAACAACTAGTCTTATTAAACTTAATTTTGCAGAGCCACGAACAGGTTGAATATTCAGACTATATTTCATCTTTATTAAACAAGTGAGGTTGTCTCAAATTTATTAATTCCCAAGAAAATACGGATCAGACTTGAAAAGTCTCACAATGGGGAGAATATCGTTTGCAGACGGCGCGTTCTAGGTGCCCTTCTCCTTTGAATGATACAAATTTATGAAAAATGATGAAGATTGCTAGTTTATCATCGTTAGTGGCTGAATGGTCAAACCTATGCCAAAAAAAAAAAAAAAAATTGCTAGTTAAACTTGAACCCACACCGTCTCCCCACAGCTGCTGTTTAAATCGTACATTTAATTTGCTGCTTTTCCATTCGATACTACTGGAGTTAATTTATTTTTGTTTACTATTTGTTAAAAAAAAAGTTTGCCGTCAGCTAACAATTGCAATGGCATGTATATTGAAATAGGTTATCGAGTCGCTTTCAATATTTTATATTTACCTGATCTTGAAGACACAATTGGGTATTGAGCATTACCACCCAAGTTCTTTTCGTAAGCAGAAAGAAGGGCTTTCCTCGTCAGCTGTGGGTCTATCGTGTGCTGCGACCTTCCCGTCCTCGCACTCCCCGTCCACATGTTGGAGCTCCTGAAGCTTCGTGATATTGCTGCACTGCAAAAAATCCGATTAGTTATTTTGTTACACGTGTTTTACCCAAATTCAGTCAAATGATGCATTTAAATTAGAGATGGGTAGCTCATGAGTGAGTCGACTTATGGAAATTAATGTTTGTAACAATTTTTGTTTTGTCGATGTGTTAAAATATACATTTTTGTAGGTGTTTTTGCTTTTCAACATTTTTGTAAATGATGACCGAGTCGACTTACAAAAAAGAATTAAAATAAAAACGAATAACTTTGTTGGGTTCACTTAATTGACTCTATAGTGACTATAGTTTCGACAATTTTAGCTTGTCATTATCAGACATCAAAGTTATTCGTTTTTAATTAATAAAATAAAAGTGGTATAAAAAAGTTAAGTGTTTTCTTTATATCGAAATTGAAAATGTACCACGAAGTGAACGCCTCCAAGATTCAAGAATTATTCGTTTTTATTTCAATAATTCAAAATGTATCACAATAACTGTTTCATTGTTTTTCTTTGATAATTCAACTAATGTATAAAAAGGTGCATTTAAAACGGCGGACAAACAAATTTGCAAGTAGATAAAAATTTATTTACCTTCACCATGACAACGACCTTTATATTAACAATTTTAGGAAACAAGTAACTTCAGTTGAACAGTGGTCGTTCATGTCAGTTCTGAATACCTCTGCAGTGAAATATAATTGAAATCCGTTTCGGACACGCCTCTGCGTGAAAAATTGTTCACGATTGTCATTCCGGTCCATGTGCCAGGGAGGTAGATATTGTCTTTTTCCAATTACACTAGCCAACAAAATTTGACTTTTTCTCTGTCCTTGGGACTAGACCGGAATTTTTCGATTGCTTGGGTGTAACAAAGTATCGAAATCGCGATGAAACCCCCGAGACTTTGGCTTTGAGGTTAGGATTCGTAAATACCTCTTTTTACTTTTTTCGCTATAACTTCGGAACAACGCAAGATAATTTGAATCTGAAAATACTGCTTCAAAGCTTATAAACAGGGCTACATTTGGTATATAAATGACCTTGGTAGCGTAATCAAAACCCTAATAAAAAAAAAACAATCCGTAAAAAATCGCGTATTTTGAAACATTTTTGCGATTTCAATCGATTATAAAAAACGACATTAGATAGCTCAGATCAGTTTCGTTGACCTGAAAGCTTATTAAATGGGCTACAATTTATGTATGGCACACCTATGTGACTTAATGAGGAGTCTTCCAAATAATGGGTTTTGTTTGAAAAAATCGCGAATTTGCAATTTTTTCGGCCTTCTTTTCTGATCACGTAACAGAGGTGCGCCATGTATAAATTGTAGCCCTTTTAATAGGCATTCAAATGCATACAACAGATTTTAAATGCGTTGTGGAATTTTATATTTGCAGGGGTCAGTCAACAATAACATAATAGTGCATTATTATACAAGTTTAATAAGAGGGTATATTGTGGCACGAGTGAGATTCCAATGTAACGAGTGCCCCACAATGCCTCTTATTAAACAAGTATAATATACTATTTTTTTCTACTTTGGTTTTAGTTAAGGAATTATTTCTAAAATAAAATATATACTTAAACCTAGTGAGTTTTATCTTTTAACATTTGGCAGCACTAAAAACATTTGACATACGTATTTCTACGGCGATTTCAATAGTTAACATATTAAATCAAGAATATTACTTACACACCTCCAAAAATAAGGAAGGTTGCCAAGGGTGCGACAAACAAACCATTTCCACGTAAGTTGTAACCAATTTAGCTTATAAAATAATGCAACTCCTAAATGATAATCGAAATTTAAGGTTATGTTTACATTTGTTTCTCGTTCCTCGTGTCAGGCATCGATCGACGCTAATTAAAAATCCACACCGACTCAAGCGGCTCTTTTTCGCCGCGAATGAAACATGCATTATACTCTCGCTGTTTCTTCCGTGATATTCGTTTTGCAAACAAAGTGATAATACATATAATAAATGTCAAGCTTTGCTCTGTGTATGTTGTGTTGCCTAAACGTCGTCACCGAGTGCCAACTGAATTCATGCGTCCGGCCATTGTCACCGAGTTCCTACATTTTCCCCGTGGATAAAAAGTGAACAATATGACGCCTCCGTTTTCTTTAACCTTAATGGTACTGTTGGCGAACTCCCCAATATGCATTCGAACATATTCAGTGTGCAACGCATTGGACGGTTCCAATTATCCTATTAATTAACGGCAATTTTACATTTTGATGTCGACACGTCACGTTTAAGTACTGCCAATCGCAACAACTAAAATGTTACCACAAACAGTTTAATAATGAGCAAAACTGTAAAATAAAAAATCTCATTATTAAACTATTTTTAATATAACAGAAGGTCGATTGTTAAACCAAAGTAGAAAAAACTGTTTTCGTGATACTTCCCTGTAATTATACATCATCAGTATAAAACATACAATTTATTAACAACCGAGAAACCATTCGCATTAAACAATTACAATAACTCATGCACTCGACATCGATGTTAGTTGGTCAGCGTGAAAATCGTCCTCGACTTTCGCTTCATCAATTTTCATCGTGACGGTAATTAGCGGGTAATTTATATAAACAAGGAAATCGCTTTCTTGGCAGTTGATCCAATTGCGAACCGATCGCGGTTTTTCATTTCAGATCCGGTGTACAGCTGCATGGCGGTTGAATATTTTCTGGCCGTTTTTCAAATTCCGAGACGAAAGACGGTTACAGTTAGGAACAGTGTTGTGAGTGGGTCGTGTGAATAACGGAAAAAAAATGGAATGTTATATTTGATATTTGTTACTAAGAATCGGATACATATTTGTTAAATCTTTAAGCGTTGGCCGCGTGACTGGATTATTGATGTTCTGAATTTTATTCGTGGGTACAGGAAACGTTGAAAATTTATATTGAAGTATAGGTGCGTGAAATTTGAATCGAGGAAAAAATACTAATTGTAATTATTGCAAATGGTTAATTATAGACTTGCAAAAGTAATTAATTTTGTATTAAGTGCGCGAAATTGATGTTGTGCATGAGAATGTCACTGTAACTGTTTAAAGATGAATAATAAACCTAAATATTGAAAATGTGGGTAAGAAATTGTTACTTTCAGTAAAAAAATATTTTTCACAAATTAATTTAACCCTTTCGGCCCTGGTGGTGGCAATTGCCACCGCAACATTTACATGTCTCTACTTACTATGACAATCCATATTTTTGCTGTTTATCACTAGATGATACTTCAACAAAGCCTTATAATAATCTTATACTAATTAAGCAAATGAGTTCAAATTTGGTATTTATGGTCTTAAGAAGCTCCCCATCAATAATAATTAGCAAAAACAATTTTTTTTTCAAATTTAAAAATCCAGGGCTGAAAGGGTTAAGTGAATTATATTTTATTCACAACCGCATATGTGCGAGTAACTACTACTTTCCTTCTTCATGTCATCAACTGACGTTTATTTGATTTGACTTCATTTGACGTTAATGCTATAACAAACTGCCTACTAGATGAATTAAATTTTAAAAGCGACAAAATTTACCCCAATTTTTGGTACGGTTGTAAATAAAATAGTATACAAAACTCTTTGAGAATAGTAAAACACTTTCCACCTCGGTATGCAATATACTATTTTCACATGTGAAAACATGCTATTTTTATTATTCACTCATTTCCATGGCTTTTTTGACGTGTGCAAAGTTGTCAATGTCATCCTTTTCTGATTGTTCAATTTATTTCGCCGTATTAAAAGATTTCCTTGGCATAAAATTACTGATATGGTTTGATCAATGGATCTTTGAGTGTGCGTCATTACCGAAGATTGAGTTTTCTCGCCTTGGATGACATACGTAAGCAGATGATTGGGCCTAATTCTACTTAGAGTAGAGAGAGTAAACGCATGAAAATGACGTGCACGCGAAGATCCGTTGATCAAAGTATGTATATTTCTGAGATCACATACTCCAAGCTTGAACCAATCAAATATTTTTGTACTTACTTTGGATATGGTAAATTATTTGGTCCTAAGCAGTCTGGGGAGTCCGAGAGGGCGTCTCCCCAAAGGTACTGCAGCCCCCCGCCGCCCTCACATTTGGATGATAATTTCGCACACGTCGAACTTAAAACGACCACTATCACCTGAAACCAGAAAGGGAACATTAATAATTCATAGTGGAACTTTCATGATTAAGGCCAGTCTACGGTTATGTGAAAGTGCGGCACATCGCGCTTCCCGTTGTTCATTAATTCGCACTTTATTAATATACATACAGGAGGCGCTTTTAATTATTTTCATCAACTTTCCTCACCATTAAATCAAATAAATTACCATTAAATCTGAACAGTTATACAATTTTTTGGTCTAAAAAGTTATAAGTTATAAAACGTACGTTTTCATTTTTCTGAGCCCTTTGCTGCATATGGGACTGCAATTTGAACCACCAAATTTAAGCAAATTGTGACACATCGGTCCATAAAATAGACCACTTACAAATCTGAACAATGACGCGAATTATGAACCACATATCCTCATCTCAATTTAACATTTCTAGTGCCAACTGAGAGAAGTGCACTTAGGTCCTTTAATAATAATAATAATAATAATAGTTTATTCACGTTAAGACTGGAAAAACAGTTTACATAAGTCAGAAAGTAGAGAATAAGATTGTGTATATACTATTTGAAATGTGTGAGATCTCGTGCAGCAAAGAGTTTAAAATATTTCTTTACATTAATTCTCCAATACTTTAAATTATCCAGGAAAATGTATGTATACTTACAGCATAGAGATGGACGAAATTACTCTTTTTGTGAGTCAGCTCGTGGTAAAGAATCGACTGATAAACGATAAACATTTTTCATAGTTAGTGGACCGGAATTGCAGAAAAAAATCAAATTGATATATTTAAGACCACACAAAAGTCAGAGAATGGTTGCAACCGTTACTACGTGGTAATCCATAATTAAACTGAATTGAAAAATTCAGAAAGACCATGGTCGATGGCTCTTTCAGAAAGATGCATTGAATCAATGTATCTGTTGCCATCGATGCCATTGATGGCAACAGATACAAACACTAATTTAATATACTGTTTTTCCATTATCTACATTTGAATAAATCGATTTATCTCTGTTTAATGTACAGAGAGAACTGAAAGTGCTGAGTCATAATTTATAACAATACAAACAATTAAAGAAGGTAATTCAATCTGACATTCGCAAGGTCATACGGGCTTTTGATACGGCTAAATCAATAACTTAATTTAGAAAATTGCAGACATGAAAGTGTAGAAATTTCATCGGTATTACGAAAAATCCAGAAGCAGTGGAATAAAAAAAAAGAAACGAGTATTGGAAAAAGCAAGATTAAAAAATCAATCAAATATTTCATTCAAAATA
Source organism: Ocypus olens (assembly GCA_910593695.2). Taxonomy (NCBI): domain Eukaryota; kingdom Metazoa; phylum Arthropoda; class Insecta; order Coleoptera; family Staphylinidae; genus Ocypus; species Ocypus olens. The sequence continues at coordinate 11,151,674 of OU343048.1, forward strand.
TGCATGTGTCATGGATATTGTTTGTGTAGCATCTACATTGAAAATCTTTTAACCTTGTCCTTTAAAATCCTAAACGCTTTCTCCATTTTTACTGCAGAATTGACTGTTTAAACAAAAAAAAAAGAGTTAATTCGAGCGCGCCAAACGGTAACACTAAAAAAAGTGTGCGTTAAGGGGTTAAGGAATGTTTATTAGTAATAAAAGAACAGATCTCTCGAAATTGTTTTTTTAGACCAAAAATCGGCCGTACAATCCATACAAAGTACTCAGTGACGGTTCGCGGGTTTTTTTCTGGTACGGCCGAGGAACAAGAGGTGGTAATACAGATAGGTAGGGTCAGTTGCAGAAACGACTGGCTGCGTGACCGCACCTATCTGTATTACCACCTCTTGCTCCGTGGCCGTACCAGAAAAAACCCGCGAACCGTCACTGAAAGTACTGGTATTAATCAACATAGATCGCCCTTGGATGGCGGGAAGATAATTGTCTCCCGTGTACTCCGCGGTCTAAAGAAGGGGTCTTAATAATTCGAAGCTTCGCAACTTCGAAGAATCTGAAGAAACGAAGAGTACTTCGAATATCGAAGTTTTTGAATTTTTCGAAGTATCGAAGTTGTGAAGTTTCTAAGTTCGAAAATCCAAAATCCTACACAGGGATATACACTTTTATGTAATTTCAAAATTTTTACCTCGAAAACCCAAGACTTCACTTGCGCATGCTAAGTTGCTGTAATAATAAATTAATACCAAAGTAATGTAATGGTAGTGTAAACACAATAACGTATCTTCCAAAATTAATAATTTTTATTCGTTTTGAAATAATTTGCTATAAATTAACTTTTTCATTTGTCAATATTCTTGAAATGAAATTTCGAAATCTCAAAACTTAAAAAATTAAAATCTTAGAAACCTCTAGTGTATCTTTGAAACTTCAATTTTCGAAGATTTTCTATGAATCTTCGAAATTGGAAATCTTCTAGCCGTAATCTAAAATCCAACCCATGGTCAAAGATTACATTATGTGCCTTGACAGTCACGTTCCATTTCTACAATCTTCCCGCTCTGTCGTTTTCCAGTTGATTGATGCTAATCTTGTAATTAATAATAATAATAATAAATCATTTATTTCCGTGAGACAATCTATACAATTACTTGGAAAATGTCAAAAGTAAAGTCAATATAGATATTAATTAAGTCAGTAGCGGCTCGTGGAACATGTTGATGGTGGAGCCACTTTTACAATTTATTAGATCATCATACGATCTGGCGTTTGAAACGTCAAAATTATGAAAGATGGAAATGACAAATTATACAAATTAAATACCGGCAAAAAAATCAAAAATTTGCATATAAAAATCAATCACCTAAAATACGCTCTTAATTAAAGTAAAAAACTAAAATATATGCCCAAAAAATCGAAAATTTAGACAAATTTCGAAAATTCGCGGTTAAAAAGATGCAGAAAATTTCCGCAAAAAAAAAATTAAAAAAAAATTGGAAGGAAGAAATGAAAAATACAGGCCATAGATCTAAAATATAGGCCAAAAAAATAAAAAATGCTGGTCTAAAAATAAAAAATTCAAGCCAAAAAATTAAAAAATCAAGGAAAACGAAAATAATTCGCCATTTTCAGCCCCCAAAATAACTCTTTAGCTCAAAATAAGTTGCCGACCAGAAACTCGAAAACCTTCCACAACAAAATTTTATGGACAAATAGTGTGTTTTTACAAATTTCCAAAGAAAGCAATCGCAAGTTTACCACAACAAAAATGGTTGCACCAAAAAGAACATTTTGATGACCAAAAAGGCGCATTTTTCGAAATACAAGTAGGGATTGCACATTTATTTTAACAGATGGTTGAAACTTTGACTGACTAATTCCGAATAATGCGTCTTTAGAAATTTTCAAGGAAAATCATCGCAAGTTTACTACAACAAAAATGGTTTCACTAAAAGGCAAATTTTAATCACCAAAAAGGCAAATTTTTCAGAAATTCACTTGAGAATTCCACATTTCTTTCTAGAGATGGTTGAAATTTTGACAGACCAATTTTGAATAATGTCCCTTTATAAATTTCTTCAAAAAATAGTCACAAGTTTAGCATAACAAAAATTGTTGCACTAAAAAACAAATTTTGATGACCAATAAGGCGCATTTTTCAAAAATTTACATGGGAATTCCACATTTACAGCAACAGATGGTTGAAATTTTGACAGACTCATTTTGAATAATGTGTCGACAAATTTCCAAAGAAAATATTTTTTTTCTGAATTTTCGGTTTTTTTTTGTTAAAATTTTCGGATTTTTGGTCCACAATTTTGATTTTGAGGATCGAATATTTGGTCAAAGTTTTTAATTTTTTATTCTATATTTTAGATTTTTTGCTTTTTATACGCAACTTTTTTATTTTTTAAATTAATTCAATAAAACGAAATGTAGCCTGAATATATGAATATTCAGGCAACATTTCGTTTTATTGTATTTATCTAATACTTTCTGCAACAAGTAAGGTTGTTTCTAATTTATTTTATTTTTTTGCCGATATTTTCAAGTACAGTTTCTAGACTTCTAGCTCTTCATTTTAGATTTTCTAACTTAAATTACAATTTTTTTACTTTTTGACTACCGTTTTCGAATTTCTGGTCGGCAACTAATTTTGAGCTAAAGAGTTATTTTAGGAGCTGAAAATTGCAAATTCATTTTGTTTTCCTTGATTTTTTAATTTTTTTGGTTTCATTTTTTATTTTTAGACCAGCATTTTTGATTTTTTGGCCTACATTGTAGATGGTTGACCTGTATTTTTCATTTCTTCGTTCCAAATTTTAGAGTTTGCGCCCGAAATGTTCTTTATTTTGGTTAAACTTTTTGATTTTTTTTTGTTGAAATTTTCGGATTTTTGGTCTGCATTTTTTTAACCGCGAATTTTTTATATTTGTCTAAATTTTCGATTTTTTGTGCTTATATTTTAGTTTTTTACCTTAATTAAGAGCTAATTCTGCAAGTGATTATTTTTTTTACGATTTTTCAAAACATTGAGTGCAATTTCCGCTCCATTCAGTGCAGTTTTGAGTCAACTCCTGTTGTTTTCAGTAGCAATATTGCAAATATTTTTACAAGTAATGAAAAGTACACTCTTTCTGCACAGTTTTAGTAATTTTGGAGCTAATTCTGCAAGTGATTAATTTTTTTACAATTTTTCAAAACATTGAGTGCAAATTTCCTTCACTACAGAGCAAATTTTGACTTTATTCCCTTGTTTTCTGCAGGACCATGCCGTTGTTTTCAGGAAATTCAAAGTAGATTATTTTTGAATAATTAAAGTTTATTTGAAGCGAAACCCTTAAGTAATAAATTTTTAAAATTTCGCTACAGAGCAAATTTTGAGTTTTTTTTCCTATGTTTTCTGAGGCTAATCACCCCGAGTGCTGAAAATTGCAATTTTCGTAATTGAATTTTCAATCTTCTTGTTTTCATTTTTTATTGTTAAGCCCGGATTTTGGTATTTTGGTCTAAATTTTTAATCTTAACATTATTTTTTTTCTAAATTTTCGATTTGTTTGTTAAAATTTTCGATTTTTTGGTCCGCAATTTAGATTTTTAGGATTGAGGTTTTGAATTTTTTATACTATGTTTTAGATTTTTTTTTTAACCTAAATGATTGATTTTATACGATATTTTCAAGTTTTTTTTATGGTTTCTGATTTCTTGCCCTTGATTTTAGATTTTTTAACTTGAATTATTATTTTTTATGGGCGTTTTTTTTTTACTTTTTGGTTACTTTTTGACTAAAAATTCGATTAAATTTAATTTTTCTTCAAAATTTTTTTTTTCATCGCTGAGACCATTATGAACACTATCTGTCCATAAAATTTTGTTGTGGGACTTCTAGCAACTGAGGTTTTCCAGTTTCTGGTCGGCAACTTATTTTGAGCTAAAGAGTTATTTTGGGGGCTGAAAATTGCGAATTATTTTCGTTTTCCTTGATTTTTCAATTTTTTGGCTTCAATTTTTTATTTATAGACCAGCATTTTTGATTTTTTTGGCCTATATTTTAGATCTATGGCCTGTATTTTTCATTTCTTCGTTCCAATTTTTTTTTTATTTTTTTGTTGAAATTTTCTCCATTTTTTTTTTTTTTTATAATAAAGGAAGGATGGTTGATGGGATTTCGGGTTAAGGAGAGTGAATGATATTAGGAAATTTTCTCCAATTTTTTTAACCGCGAATTTTCGAAATTTGTATAAATTTTCGATCATTTGGGCGTATATTTTAGTTTTTTACTTTAATTAAGAGCGTACTTTTTATTGGTCTATACTTTAGATTTTTAACGTGTGTGATTGATTTTTATGTGCAAATTTTTGATTTTTTTGCCGGTATTTAATTTGTATAATTTATCATTTCCATCTTTCATTATTTTGACGTTTCAAACGCCAGTATCATCCGATCTAATAAATTGTAAAAGTGGCTCTACCATCAACATGTTCCACGAGCCGCCACTGGTACACACATTGAAGTTCCTCGTTTCGAATGTGCCAAACGAAAATAGGAAGTAGATAATGTTATTCTGAACAGAATAAAATAAGAATAACAGAGCAACCTGTCAGTTGCAGTCAATTACATGGCCCTAAAATACTTCCCTGAGGAACCCCAGTATTGCTTAGCTTTGAAAAGCTGCTCAAGCAGTATGACACTCATAGTTGAAATAAAATTACTTTTTGTGATACAAAGCAAGTGCACACAGTTTATTATTAATTCGTATTAAACAAAAATGATGCACCACAGCGAATACATAATTTGTTCCAGTTCATTGGATCATCAAATTCAGAAAGCTTTTTTTTGTAATGGCCATCATCTTCAAAGAAACTTACGTTTTCATATTCATTTTTCAAGAATATGCTGCTGTAAACGAACTTTAAGAAGGCTACGCATTTTTTTTTGTGCAAATATCATCTTTAAAGAAAGTTACGTGATTCCAGATTCATTTTTCAAGAAATTTACAACAGCTGATGATGTGTATGTAAATGAGTTTCAATTATCCAGTTTCTCCGTAGAGTTTACCGACGATTGTGCTTGATTTGTAGAAACCTTTGCAAAAGTGGAGTATGTTAAAAACCAGAAGCAAACCCCCGCTTTCTCTGGAAACACGTTCGAGGGGAAAATCGAAATGCGAATGGACGGCCGCACAGATGGCATTCTAGGTAAATGTTTCGATTTTTCAAGAATGCAAGTTTAACGGCGGTAATTTTCCACCTGATGGCGGCGAGCGAGTGCGTTTATGTCTTCATTAACGGCGCGGAGATTTATAGTTTTTGGTCTTATGAATTGTTTAAATTGTATGTTTTAATATCGTAGATTTTTTATTTTTTATTATCTTGCTTTACTAATTTTAGTAGGGCATTTATGAAACAGAAAATGTCGATCAAAATTCAAATAAAATAAATTCAGTAAAACCGAAATTTAATATTTTGCTTATAATGTAAATCAACAGTAGTATACTTGTTTGTATAAAAGTATATTATGCAACAAGTGTTATAAACGGCACTTTAGTCACGAGTTAATTAGGCAAGAGCGGAGTGCAGCGAAGCGAGTGTTTAATAAAACGAGTGTCTAGAGAAGTTTATAACACGAATTGCATACTATACTTTTTCTACGACTAAATTGGTACAATTTTGAAATTATTCTATTATTATCTTAAATGAACATGGTAATAGTACAATATTATTAAATTGGTCTACTTAGGTAAATATACATTAACAGTTATGTTAAAGACATTATGGCAATTGCTAAAGAAATCATTGATTCTCCTAAATTTCTTTGATGTTGTTTATTATTTATTTGATTTAAGTTGAAAGTATTCCTTGTTTCATTTATTCATTCTTTATTCTGACAGATTGTTGATAAATGATAACTAACTTGATTTTGAGTTTTAATTGATTTTAGCGATTTAAAGATCTGGAGCTAACTTCATCCATGAATAAAATGCACAAAGTCACAGTTTGTCCAGGTGTATTTAAAGAATCACTTGGCGTCGTGGAAACATATGCGATAAATGACATTATAGAGGTGGGAGTAGAAAAAATCATTATTACTATTACACGTATCCATCCCACTTGGTTTGGAAGGATACCTACTCGCCCATGCCCCATCTGTATTCGTGATGTTTAAAGAGATAATGAAAATATAATCAAGATGTATCTGGAGCGAGCATGATCCAAAAATTACCTACGGATTGGCATTTTTGGGCCCAGTGCTCCACTTAGAAGAATGCCTTTCTGCGGTCCGCGTGAGAGCTCCGAGCATCGCAATCGCGGTGTGAGATAATACCCGAGAGGATAATGACACTGCATGAACCGACAATGTCATTGTCATTGCTCTTGCGAAAGTGTTATTAAAATGGTTACATACATCACGTAATAACCGTAAGAAAATAGAAATTAATTATACCCATGGCCGTTCCTGGCGGGGGCGCAAAAGGTGCATCCGCACTAGGGCAGCAGAAAACAAACAATTGAAAGGGATCTTTTAGAATTGTAGACGATTGATATTGAAAAAACTGACGTCAAAAAACGTATAAAAATTTTTCTAAACGAACATTTTGAATAAATTCAATAAAACGAAATGTAGCCTGAATATATGAATATTCAACCTGTTCGTTAATTTGAATTTATTTAATGCTTTCTGCAACAAGTAAGGTTGTTTCTAATTTGTTTGAACATTTTGAAATTTGCAAAAATTTCTCGAATTTTAAGAAACGAATTTTTGAAAATTATTTCAACCACTGTATAAAACTGAGTTTTTTAATTAAATCAAATCTCTTAATTTACCACATAAAATACATTAAAATGAACACAGGCTAATTTTTTTTTACAGTGGATATAAGCGTCAAATAACATTAATAACACAAACTTAGAGAAAATGGCTTCTAATTTTCGTAAATATTTTTTTGGTGAATTTGAAAAGGTTCAAGCCGATTGCAATTGTTTTTATATTTTTCTCCAGTGGACGAAAATATTACAATTTTCTAGAAAGTGGGATTATGGGGTTTTGCAAGGTTATGATCTAGAATGAATTTTTAGTAAATTCGGAAAATTTGAAGCCGACGGCAATTGTGTTTATTTTTATTTTCTACAGTCGACGAAAAGATTGCAATTAAAAAAAAAATTCGCTGTCTTCAAACTGGGCGTTTGCAATTTTTTACAAAACTTATAGCCTAAAATGAACGTTGAGTGAATTTGCAAAGTTTCAAGACGATGGTAAATGTTTTTTATATATACAAACATCTTTATTAGAAAACATATTTACAAATTTTGCTTTACATAAAAAATGAACAATTGAAATTCGTGAAAATTTCGACCATTTTCAAACCGCCATAACTCGGCGAATTTTCAATCGATTTTGATGAATCTTTGAGGGTAAAAGACTTTGAAGTGTCTTCTTTAAAGTCATGCATTCAGTTCATTAAGCATAACCCCTTCCGCCCCCTCTAGCGCCCCTGTGAAAAAAAAAGTTTTTTTCTGGAAACCATGTCCAACTTTGATAATGTCTACGCAGTTGGAAAATTTTTTTCGGCTCGATCCACCATAAAGGCATTAAAATTTGATCAATTCCCTATGCAGGACTCGAAGAACAAAGTTCCTACGACGATTTGGCACCAAGTTACGGGTGTTTGAAAAAAAAGTGCATTTTGAGATTTTTCGCACATAACTCAATGACTTTTCAACCAAATTTGATGATTATTTCGGGAAAAAATCCCATTTTGGCTCTACTACTCAGATTGGAATGATCTCTTTTCGACGCCTTCAACCCCCGAACAAAAAAAACACGTTTTTGGGCAAAAAACGCCCAACTTTGGCAACGTGTACCGAGTTGGAAAAAATGTGTCGACTCGATCCACTAAAAGGGCATTGAAATGTGTTCAATTACCTGCGCAGAACTCAAATAACGAAGTTCCTACGACGATTTGGCACAAAGTTATGGGTGTTTGAAAAAAAGCGAATTTTCAATTCACTCAAGTTGTCAAAAAATCTAATCTATGAGTAGATGTAGTATATAACTATGGTCGCAAAAATAAAATAAAATAGTGTGTGATACCAACAAAAACTTTTAGCTTTGTGTCCCGGAATTAACAATTCGTTGATTATCAAAATAATTTTAGTTTCTACGCTATTTCCACGTATTATTTTCGGAGCATTAATTCAGAGAGAATTTGCTATGATGGTCATTTGGTAATTTGTGACTGAAATATTATGTCGATAAAATTTACTGAGCATAGAAGAAAAAAAAAAGAGAATTCAGAAAGAAACACAATAAAGTGCATTTTAGGTGAAATACTTCAAGCAACGAAGAGAAAAATGCGATGAACTTTTTAAAAAGATCATTTAAATAAAATAAGAATATTGTAATATTGCTTGCTTCATTAAGTATATTTTTTTTAATTACTAAAACTAACTCTCCACCTTTTTCCTGCCAAGCGCGGGATTGCACGGCAGAAAACTGCTAAAAACTGTTTTTATTTCTTGGAGGCGTTCACTTCGTGGTACATTTTCAATTTCGATATAAAGAAAATACTTAACTTTTTTATACCACTGTTTTTACATTATCTTTATTGACATGATTATACTTTTTACTTTCTCCGTTACGAAGTACGAGAAAGTATTGTGATCGAGATTTTTTTTTCAAAAAATTTTTTTACGGAAATATCCTAGATGCCATTTCAACAATTTCTGGATTTTGTGTGTGTGTGTGTGTGTGTGTGTGTGTGTGTGTGTGTGTGTGTGTGTGACTGTCTGTCTGTGTGCGCTGTATCTCAAAAACTAATACAGCAATTGATATGAAACTTTCAACATAGGGCTTATTTGATAATCTGAAATGGGTGTTTACCTTAACTGTTTTTTGTTTTTTGCCTATATTTTCTTAAATATGAAAAATATCACAGAAACATTTAAACAAACATTGAAGACAACAAAGAAATGAACATCTTTTGCTTGAAAATATTTTTCATAAAATCATTGCTATTCCAAAAATTTTTTTTTTTTTTAATTTTTGGTTCATCATTATGAAACGATAGTGTGAATAATAATTGTAGAGAATACCAAAATGAACAACTTCTAAAGAATAAGTTTTTTTTCGAAATCTCGTTGGTTTTTGAGTAAACCGAGTTTTTGAATTTGAATCATAATTTTTCCATGTTTCATAATTTTGACGTTTTAAACGTCAGTTTCATCCGAGTTTCCGCAACGCTCGATGTACATTTAAAATATGATTTCAATAAACCATGAAAACGTGAATATAAATGGCTATGACACCATCAAGTCGGAGAAAGTAACATGATGGCCACATCACCATTTTTTACATATTTATCAAATAAACTAGACTGTCACGTGGGCTGTCGACCTAAGGTCTTTCGGCCCTACTGTTTTTATTCGATAGCGCAGTATTACTTTTGGATATAATATAATTTTAGACTACACAATCATGAATGCACCACTTGCAAGGTCGAGCTAACTCTTTAACACGTCGAGTCCCGACCACGCACCATTTGCGTGGTATTGATTGCAACGCGGGCGGCCGACCACGCACCGGTTGCGTGACACGTTCCTCGACATTGAACCTTACATGCAAGCGTCAGCTTGCCTGGCAATCAGTTTATCCCGTGTTGGCGTTGCGAGAACGTTAGCAAGAAGTGATATTCGGTGAACTCCTTAGTTTTACGTGTATTAATATATGGATCAAACAGACATGCCGGGACCTTCTGGTGTAAAAAGACGCCATGATAAATTACCAGACGCAGAAATGGGGGCCGCTTTTGAAATGTCAGATTACAGTTCCGATGACGTTGATGAAATTTATGACGTATCCGAGAGTGAAAATGATAGTGATATGGTCGAAATTGATGATAATTTCGATGCCACAACGCCAACGATTGTTTGGACCGATCCCCCGTTAATAAATCGCCAAAATCTGTTATTTCAAGGACAACCGGGATTGAAGCAACTGCCAAAGGGAAACACGACCGTCGACTATTTTGATTTACTTGTTGACGACAGCTTCTACGATTTAATCATTGAACAGACCAACGTTTACGCCGAGGAGTTATTTCTGTCGAGCGGTAAAGAAAGAGCACGTATAAACGACTGGAAGACTCTTACGAAAGAAGAATTGCGCGTATTTCTTGGCCTTTTTCTACACATGGGGCACATAAAAATTAATCGAATACAGGACTATTGGAGGAAACACCGCTTGTTCAACCTAACCGGCTTCTCTGATTATATGGGACGAAATCGATTTTTATTAATCTTGAGATGCCTCCACTTTTCAAAAAATCCCTCCCTAGATGATGATAAACTCTACAAAATCAGACCCATCATTAACTATTTCAACGAGAAGATGTTAACCGTCTACTATCCCTGCAGGGAGTTGTCATTAGACCAGTCGGTGATATCCTGGAAGGGCCGCATGAGTTTTCGCCAATATTTACCAGGGAAGCGTCTCAAGTTATACCTGTTGACAGAACCAAATGGTGTTGTACTAAAACAAGTAATTTATACCGGGGCCAAAAACATGCCAGGTGCTGTGCTTCATTTAATGGAGGAAAAGTTAGACAAGGGGCATGCTTTATTCATGGACAATTCTTACAACGGTCACTCGTTAGCGTCAACTTTGCTGAAACGCAAAACTCATTGTACGATTCGAGCTAAACAAAAAGACAACTGCGCAGATGTTAAAAGAAAATTGCTCGAGGGTGAAATTATTGAAACATGCGATGAATTGAATGGGATAACAATGGCAAAATGGCACGACAAGCGTGACCTGAATTTTATTAGCACCGAATACAGCGCATCTCTAATGGAAGTGCAAAACAAACGTGGCGAAGTTAAGTTAAAGCCTGAGGCATTCATAGCATACAATAAATACATGTCAGATCGTAAAGACCAGATGCAGTCATACAACGCCACCGATCGAAAAACCTTACGATGGTATATAACAGTCTTCATTCAAACACTGCAGACGCTTTTGGTAAACTCATGGTTTTTATATAATAAACATTCAGGAGACAAGATGAATCTTTACGATTTCCGACTGAACATCATCGAAGATCTTGTACCACAAAAGACGTTCACGCCAAAGAAATCCATCAAACCTATAGAGAGCGTTCATTTGCCATCGATGCTACCTAAGACATCTGGCAAGACTCAGCGCAAAGACTGCAGAATCTGCAAGAGTCGGAAGAATATTCGAAAGATGACGCATTACGGCTGTAAAATTTGTGCCGGGAACCCGGGATTGTGTTTGGAACCTTGTTTTAAAATTTGGCATGAGAAGTAGTTTTAAATAAAGTTTTGTATTACATTTCTTACTGGAGATTTATTCTTGCCTCTCAAAAAAATATCACGTGGTTGGCCTTGGTGCGAATTATTTTTGTTACAGTTGTAACTAGCACTCGAGACGTGTGGAGGTAAAGTTTGCGCAGAGTGAGAAAGTATTCGGAGCGAACGCGACAACAAATCTCCGGCGCTGATTTAAAATGGTCGCTGCGCAACACGCCTCTAGTGCTTGGTACAACTATACGTATGCGTATTGGAGCTTTTAACCATAATTATGCCAAAATCATGGCAAAAACTGATTTATTGATAAATGCAGATTTCACTCACTCAAATTCGAGTTCAGAGTGCCGCGATTCTGTTTACAAGCAAGGCGCGTCAATTATTTTTTGGTATGTTAAAAATATGTTATTTCTAAGCAGATTTGGAAATTTTGAAGCAAATCCTGCGCGTGATAATTTTTTTATAATTTTTTTAATCACGAGGTGCACATTTCACTCACTCAAATTCAAGTTCAGAGTGCCGCCATTTTGTTTACAAGCAAGGTACGTCAACTATTTTTTGATATGTCAAAAATATGTCATTTCTGAGCACGGTTGAAAAATGTAAAGGTAATTCCGTGTGCGATAATATTTTTAGAAATTTTTTAATCACATGGTGCATATATTTCAGTCACTCAAATTCAAGTGCAGAGTGCCGCGATTTTGTTTACAAGCAAGGTGCGTCAACTATTTTTTGATATGTCAAAAATATGTCATTTCTGAGCGCATTTGAAAAATTTAACGGTAATTCCACGAGCGATAATATTTTTAGAATTTTTTTAATCACATGGTGCATATATTTCAGTCACTCAAATTCAAGTTCAGAATGCCGCCATTTTGTTTACAAGCAAGGTACGTCAAGTATTTTTTGATATGTCAAAAATATGTCATTTCTGAGCGCGTTTGAAAAATTTAAAGGTAATTCCACGAGCGATAATATTTTTAGAAATTTTTTATTCACATGGTGCATATATTTCAGTCACTCAAATTCAAGTTCAGAGTGCCGCAATTTTGTTTACAGGCAAGATGCGTCAACTATTTTTTGATATGTCAAAAATATGTCATTTCTGAGCGCATTTGAAAAATTTAAAGGTAATTCCGCGTGCGATAATATTTTTAGAAATGTTTTAATCGCGAGGTGCACATTTCACTCACTCAAATTCAAGTTCAGAGTGCTGCGATTTTGTTTACAAGCAAGGTACGTCAACTATTTTTTGATATGTCAAAAATATGTCATTTCTGAGCGCTTTTGAAAAATATAAAGGTAATTCCATGTGCGATAATATTTTTAGAATTTTTTTAATCACATGGTGCATATATTTCAGTCACTCAAATTCAAGTTCAGAGTGCCGCCATTTTGTTTACAAGCAAGGTACGTCAAGTATTTTTTGATATGTCAAAAATATGTCATTTCTGAGCACATTTGAAAAATTTAAAGGTAATTCCGCGAGCGATAATATTTTTAGAAATTTTTTTAATCACATGGTGCATATATTTCAGTCACTCAAATTCAAGTTCAGAGTGCCGCCATTTTGTTTACAAGCAAGGTACGTTAACTATTTTTTGATATGTCAAAAATATATCATTTCTGAACGTATTTGAAAAATTTGTGAAGGTAATTCCACGTGCGATGATTTTTTTTAGGGCAGCAAAGTTTGATGATTAACAAGGGTTACTCTTTATGCCAAGGGGTAGTTCAAAAAGACTTTTATAGCAGCGTCCTCTATTGTTCTTCTGACATTAAGTCGCAATTGTGTAATCGGCTCTTACCCTATTAAGTAGATATATTAGAACTTGTTAGAAGAAAAGGAAACGGGAAACGGGCTGAATATTAGCTTCCAAGTCCTGAATAGTTTGTGGATTATCAGCATTCACTTTAGAATTTACACAACCCCTCAAAAAGTAGTCAATTGGCGAAAGACCGCACGATGTTTCGGTGGCCAACTCGCGGGTTCATTTCGCGATCGCATCTATTCGACGAGTACTTTTTACTTTGCCAAATTTGGTCATCCGTTCTAGAGTTATCATCTGAAACCTAAAAATACAATTCAATAACGAATTTAATTTTTTGGTTCTATCTACGTCTTTCGAAGACTTTTCTGAAAGAATTTTACAAGTCTGGTCATCAGTTCAAAAGTTATCTTTAAAGCACCAGAACTTAATTTAAGCGCGCGGCGTTGCTTTGAGAAACAAATTAATTGCGATTTTTCTCTACTCATTAAACTTTTGCAGGCACTGTTTAAACATTTAAAATGACGCATCGGTGTTTTTAGAATCAATAAAAAAAATAAATTAGAAACAATCTTACTTGTTGCAGAAAGCATTAAATAAATAAAATATTTATATATTCAGGCTACATTTCGTTGGATTGAATTTATTTAAAAAAAAAACTTTCTGAGCTTGAAATTAGAGGTGGTACCATTATGGCTTCTTGGCTCTACATAACGAGCCGTCCCTGATCCGCGAGAAATAAAAAAGTAACAAAAACGAGTTTGAGTCGGACGCAAACAATGCCGTTTTGGTGCAATGACTAAAACTTTTAGCATCTCTATATTTGGGGAAGGTAAACATAACGGAATATCTTCACAAATGAATAATGTAAATCATATGTTAAACTTTTGTTATTCACGCAGTAATCATTTCGAATATTCCAATATTTGCTTGTCAAACAAAAAAACACTTACATTTAGTTCAAATATTTAACCTAAATAATTCAACTATAATTATTACTCTAATGCCGACAAACATGTTTATTTTTATTTAAAGTATGTAGTTGGAATTGTTACACTGTAAATTTTACAGAATCTTTACAAATGGCCGTTCTTATTGATACGTTACCATGGTTACGTACGGAATTAAGCTATCAAGGAAACTACGATTATTGCGATTCTCTCGTATTAATAATTTTCTATAAATTAAAACTTAAAGACAGTAGAAAAAATAAAACTCAGGTCAAAACGTATCATATCGTGTGAGCCACAAATTTTTACTTTCTCCGTTACGAAGTACGAGAAAGTATTGTGATCGTGATTTTTTTTTCAAAATTTTTTTATACGGAAATATCCGTTTTGGGGTCCCTAGATGCCATTTCAACAATTTCTGGAAAAAAAAAATGTGTCTGTGTCTGTGTCTGTGTGTGTGTGTGTGTCTTCTGTGTGCGCTGTATCTCAAAAACTAATAAAGCAATTGATATGAAACTTTCAACGTACGTCTTATTTGATAATCTGAAGAACTGAAAAGCATTGGTAAAATTTCGTTCACCGGAAGTGGGTGTTTACCTTAACTGTTTTTTGTTTTTTGCCAATACTTTCTTAAATATGAAAAGTATCACAAAAACATTTAAACAAACATTGAAGACAACAAAGAAATGAACATCTTTTGCTTGAAAATATTTTTCATAAAATCATTGCTATTCGAGAAAGAAAATTATTAATTTTTTTTCAATTTTTGGTTTATAATTATGAAACGATAATAGTTACAGCAAATTTGAATAATAATTGTAGAGAATACCAAAATGAACAACTTCTAAAGAATACGTTTTTTTCGAAATCTCGTTAGTTTTTGAGTAAACCGAGTTTTTGAATTTGAAGTATAATTTTTCCATCTTTCATAATTTTGACGTTTTAAACGTCAGTTTCTTCCGAGTCTACAAAACGCTCGATGTACATTTAAAATATGATTTCAATTGAAAATAAACCACGAAAGCGTTTTTTGGGACTGACTTCAGGACAATGTTTTCAGAACTTTTTTGGGGTCTTTTTAAGGACTTTTTTTTTTCTTTGAGGATTCTTTTTCAGGACCTTTTGAGAAATTTTTTTCACGACTTATTTTAAGGAGTTTATTTTCAGGATAACTTTTCAAATTTTTTTTTCAGGAATTTTTTCTCGGGACGTTTTCGGGACTTTCTTAAGAACCCTTTGTTGAGGATTAATTTTTGGGATGTTTTTCAGAAAAAAAAATTTCAAAATTTTCTTCATGACATTAGAATTGTTCTTTTCATGACCTTTTTTGGACCTTTTTCAGATATTTTTATCATTTTTTTAAGACTATTTTCAGAAAACATTTTGTTAAGGATTTATCTTGGGCCTTTTTGCAGGACTTTTTTCAAGACTCTTTGGAATTTCTTTTTCGGGACAATTTTTAAGAACTATTTTCAGGACTTTTTACAACGCTTTTTTTCACATTTTTTTTGTTTATTTTGTAAATTTCAGGGTAATTGGTTTTTACAGGACAATTTTTTGACATATTTCATCAGGACTTTTTGTCTGAGCTTTCTCAAGGACTTATTTCAGGACTTTTAGGACGCTTTTTCGGGACATTTATTTCTGCTATTTTGTATGAAGACTATTTTTCAGGACTTCTTTTCACGGCTTTTGTCAATACTCTTTCTCACGACTTTATTTCCAGGACTGTTCCTCTAGGACATTTTTACGGGACTTTTTCGAACAAGAGGTTCCTAATCGTGTTGAGGACTTCTTTTCAGGATTTTAATCAAAATTTTCTTCATTGCTTTTTTCAGAATTATTTTTTCGGGAATTTTTTTTCCTTCGTTATAGGATATTTTTCAGTACTGTATTTCAGGACATTTTTAAAAGTAATAATTTTTTTCTGGACAATTTCTTCAGAACTGTTTCAGGTCTTTACAGGGTTTTTTTAGTAATTTATTTATTTATTTATTTCCCAACAGAAAAACAGGTTAACCATTTACAGGGAAAAGTTACAAAATAAGAAACATGAGACACAAAAGTAATCTTACAAATTAATTGAAAAAAATATAGCAAACAAGCTAAAAAAAAAAATGTTTTTTTTATGATTTTTTTACAATGTTATTCTCATAACTTTTTTTCAAGACTGCTATTACAGGACTTTTTCAGGATATTATATTAGGACTCTCTTTCAGGGCTTTTTCAAGATTTTCATCAGGAGTTTTTTCAGGACTTATTTTAGGACTTCCTTCGGGACTTTTTTGGGATTATTTTTCGGACTTCTTTCGGGATGTTTTTAAGGACATTTATTTCTGGTGTTTTATATGAAGACTTCATTTTTCACAACTCTTTTTCACAAGTTTTTAACAGTACTCTTTTTCAAGACTTTATTTTCAAAACTGTTTCTCCAGGACTTTTTCTCAGGACGTTCTTGTGTCAGAACTCATTTTTCAGGACTTCTCTTTTTAAAGGACCTGTTTTTCAAAAAAAAAATTGTCAGGACTCATTTTCAGGACTTGTTATCAGGAGTTTTTTATCGGGACTTTTTTCAAGACTTGTTCAGGACTTTTATTAGGTTTTTTTATGAGTTATTAATTAGTACCATTTTAAGAAATCTTTTTCAGGACTTTTTTAGCATTTTTTTTTTAGTTTTTCAGTAAACTTACGATAGAGATTTAAAAAAATATTTTTTCATTTATGCCTTTCATAATTTTGACGTTCCAAACGTCATTACCATTCGATCAAGTGAAACTTCGATTTAAAATATGATTTAAATTGAAAATAATGAATAAATCTATAAATATAAATAACTATTATACCACCAAATAATCGGAGAAAGTAACATGATGGCCACATCACCATTTTTTACTTTCTCCGTTACGAAGTACGAGAAAGTATTGCGATCGTGATTTTTTTTTCAAAATTTTTTTTCACGTAAATATCCGTTTTGGGGTGCAATTTCAACAATTTCTGGTAAAAAAAATTGTGTCTGTGTGTGTCTGTGGGTGGTTGTGTGTGTGTCTGTATCTCAAAAACTAATAGAGCAATTGATATGAAACTTTGAACATACGTCTTATTTAATAATCTGAAGAACTGAAAAGCTTTTGGTAAAATTTCGTACACCGGAAGTGGGCGTTTACCTTAACTGACAATTTTGCCTGATGATGGTTAATAACCGAAACCGGTATCAATACATATCTCTTAAAATTAAAGAAGTACTACTTATTTCACAATCACACTTCATGGTTTTCTCTCGGTAAAACGAAGAAAAAAAAATTCCAAATTACCAAAAAAATAAATGAATTATTATTGTTTATGCTGGAGGCTTCTACTTCGTTATACATTTTAAATATTATAATAAAACACTCTCAACTTTGTTTTGTATAACTTACATATTTATTTTTGTGACTCAAGTTTCGGTAATGCAATTACCATTTTCAAACAAGAAGTGTTTTAAAAACCGATTTTTAAAAACCGTGTTTTTAAAACACTTCTTATTTGAAAATGGTAATTGTATTACCGAAACTTGAGTCACAAAAATAAATATATAAGTTATTCAAAACAAAGTTGAAAGTGTTTTATTGTAATAAATGAATTATTACTTGCATGCAAATAATGTATGAAATAATTCGTATATAACTGGATTAAATTTGTTGAATTTAGGAAAGAAAATTAAATATGAAACGAACATATCCACATAAATTACTTTGTAAAGGGTTAAGTAAAATACTTTTTAATTTTCAAAAACTTTTATTGCTTAGAAGTCGCAACAATTTCTTCAGGCGGAAAAATGGTCCTTTCGCCTGAAGAAGTCACAGTATGGCGAAACAATTGTTGCGAGTTCAAAGCAATAAAAGTTTTTGAAAATTAAAAGGTATTTTATTTAGCCCTTTAAAAAATGAATATGAATTTTCAACGAATAACAGCTTCAAAAATTAATTTATTTACATCAAATTTACAATAACAAAAAATGTAAAACAACTTCTGTTTTAATATCCAATTGGTTTTAGATGAATTTGAAAAATATCAGAAAACTTGTTCCACCAAATTTTTTTGAAACCCAAATTGTTTTACATCGCTAAATATGAAAACAGCAGAAAAATCTTGTTTATACCATCAAATCGGACTTATAAATAATATATATTGATCGATTCTACCACACGTAGAACCATGATGATTTTTGGATTTTGGTTGCCGCTTATGTAAATCTTATTGACTGTATTCAATTGTTTAGGTTAACTACTTGATAAAGCAACATATAATTATCCAAATTAAATGAAGTAGTACGGTATAAATTCTAATCCAACACGTGTCATTTCCATCGTCAAACAATTTAACATTTAATTTTTAGTTATTAATTGAAACTGTTGATGAACTCAATGCGGATTTTTTTGAAGAAGCGGAAGTGTTAAATGATACGTTTCGGAAATAGGTCGCGTCCCCGCAAAGTGTTACGAATTGTCGGTTCCAAGTAAAGAGATGATGCATAGAAGACCGGTACGCTACGACGTCCACCTGTTCAGGTAAAGAGAGGTACACTAAACGATATAAGTGATCATTGACCTCCGCAAGCTAACTGTACTCCAGCAGCAATGTGGGCAAGGGGGCAAATATTTGAATATCGATTCACCTATAATTTCGCAAAATGTTAATTCGGTACTCACCAGTAGGGTTTGGTAGCAGCATCCCATCTTAGCGTGATTTAATTGGTCTGGAGTTCGGATCTAGGGGGTGAACTGTTATCACAAATCACTTTTCGCGTTCAGATATCCAAGTGCATGTTTCGTTGTTCCTGATTGGGGGAGCTTTTAAGGATCAGCACGGTGGACACGTAAAATGGATGAGGAGGACGTTTTCGTGTAAATATGTGTAACTGTAAAATGCGTCCGTATATGTTCACGTTGTGTGTTTATGACTTATTCGCCGGACCGAAGTGTGCCAGAAGACTGTTAACACGAAACTCGCGGTCTCGTTCTTCGGCTTCGGTGCTCGAGGCTCGTCTGGTGGTTACCTGTGCTGGAGGCCCCGCACAGGTGCTATAGGGGGGCGGGGGTTGCCGCGCCATTATTACTCCTCTTCTCCTTCGGCTTGATATCGTTATTACTGCTAGTTGCTATTATTATTAGCGTACCGAGGATGGTGATGAGAGTGCTCTGCAATCGGGTTCGGGTCACCGTGTCAGAATTGGGCCGTGTGATCGCGGACGTGCACTCGGATGGCTTTTAGTGTTCCACCAATAAAATGGGTACCAAACTTTAAATGCAGGATCTGAGATTTTTTAATTATCCAAATTGGGTTCACAATCAAACTACGGTTAAACATTTTTGAACATTAATTTCAGAAAATTAACCATCATGGATTTTCCAATTTTTAAACCGAAACCTCATATACATTTGGTAATCATTCGTCCATTTTTGATCTTATTTTCCAAAATGTACAGTGATCCAACAGGACAAAAAATTTCATAATTCAAAACGAGTACAAGAAGTTACTGAAGAAATTATTTTTTTTTACTTGTTTTATTTTTGTAATGACCTTTATTGTAATTTCGGTATAACTTTATGTAGACTGGACAAGTATAGTCGGGCCGCTGAGAGCTGCCTGTGACTCATCGCTTAAAATCGCATGAATCAAGATTTAAGTAAACGTATGTCCGTAAGAAAATTTGGTGCCGCGCTGATTTTCATTGGCGGGATATTTAAAAATTCTCGCGCAAACTTTTTACGGTTATGTTATTTGACGTGGCGCTCGCGTGTTTTGTGTGTTTATATGAAGCGTGCCAATGCGATGCAAGAGTCATGCGTGAGCTTAGACCTACGTTCACGCTGCCCTATTCTTTAACACGCAGACACACGTTTCGTCTTTTATTTCATACTGTTTCGTACATGATAGAAAAAGATAGATATAAAATGCAAATCAATTCTTAGTACGAAAATGCATGAGTCACCGTCAGCTCTCAACGGATGAACTATATTAAGATTTTAGGTCTCTACAAAATGCAACACATAATCGCCAAATATGATGAGTCAAATAAAGGACGCCCACGCAGGAATCTGCTTGCCGCAATGAAAAAGAAGAGGTGAATCACTGAAAAGCCAACATCGAACAACTTGTATGAAGTCAGTAAAAAAATGGTGATGTGGCCATCATGTTACTTGCTCCGACTTAATGGTAGTTATTTATATTTACGCTTTCATGGTTTATTTTCTATTTAAATCATATTTTAAATGTACATCGAGCGTTTTGTAGACTCGGGTGAAACTGACGTTTAAAACGTCAAAATTATGAAAGATGAAAAAATTATACTTCAAATTCAAAAACTCAGTTTACTCAAAAACTAAAGCGATTTCGAAAAAAACTTATTCTTTATAAGTTGTTCATTTTCTACAATTATTATTCATATAAATTTGCTGTAACTATTATCGTTTCATAATAATAAACCAAAAAAAAAATTTTTTTCTCGAATAAAAATGATTTTATGAAAAATGTTTTCAAGCAAAAGATGTTTATTTCTTTGTTGTCTTCAAATGTTTTTGTGATATTTTTCATATTTAAGAAAATATTGGCAAAAAACAAAAAACGGTTAAGGTAAACGCCCACTTCCGGTGTACGAAATTTTACCAAAAGCTTTTCAGTACTTCAGATTATCAAATAAGACGGATTTTCAAAGTTTCATAGACACACCCACAGACACACAGTAATCAAAAAAAAAATTCCAGAAATTGTTGAAATGGCATCTAGGCAAGGGCGTTTCCAGCCAACTAGTATAGGGGGGGGGGGGGTAATTAAAAAAAAGATAAATAAACTGGTGCTTCCGCTCTCATACACCACACCTGTTCCGTGAAATCTCCCTATCCTTTTCCAACGTTTTAAAGCGTTGAAAAAATTTACCGGTTATATTATTTGTTTGGAATATGGAATACCGGTAATTTTTAACAATAAAAATTGATAAGCGAAAAATTCTTAGGGGGGGGGGGGGGATAATTACCCGATTATCCCTCCTTTGAAACCGCCACTGCAAAATATACCAAAAATTAAAAAAAATAAAAATAGTGGACCAAGGAAACAAACACTTGAACAGACAAATAAAAATAAATAAAGAAAAATTTAGGGCAAAAGATTAACAAAAAAATCTACAATCTTGGTCAAAAAGTCGAAAATTTAGACAAAACATGGAAAATTCGGACCTAAACATAATAAATGCAGACTAAACGAAAAACCAAAAATGGGAGCTAAAAAATCGAAAATTTTAACAATAAAATGGAAAAGTTAGGTCAAAATAAAGAAAAATTTAGGTCAAAAGATTTTTAAAAATAATAAATATTTGTAATGTTGGCCAGAAACAGTAAATCGAAAACTCGGGCCTGAAGATAATAAATGCAGACTAAAAAATCGAAAATTTCAACAAACAAAACTCGAAAATACCAAAAAAAAATAAAAAGAAATCTCGCATATAAATCAATCATTCAGGTTATAGATATTTTAACCAAAGTCAACTCAAAATTTTGGAACTAGAATTAAAAATTCGGCCCGAAAAATCAAAAATGCGGACAAAAAAAATAAAAAAATTTAACAATTAAATCGAAAATTTATGTCACAATAAAGAATATTTAGGTCAACAGATCAAAAATTTAGACCAAAAAGAATGGAAAATACAGGTCAAAAATATAAAAATTCGGGCCAAAAAGTCGAAAATCGCAAAAGGTCTAAATAAGGGATATTTAGGCTAAAAGTTAAAATATTTTGACCAAAAATATCGAAAGTACAGGTCAAAAATTTAAAAACCAAAAATTCGTCAAGAGAAATAAAAAATGCGGACCAAATAGTCGTCATTTTAACAATGAAATCGAAAATTTAGGGAAAAATAAAGAATATTTAGACCAAATGATCAGACATTTTGCCAAAAAACAAATCGGGAATACAGGCTTAATAATAAAAAATGCAGAATATTCTAAGAAAAGGGTTTAAATTAGTCTCAAAAATCACTTTATTGTTCAAAATCATTTTCCATTTTTTTTTTTAATAGGAAAATATTTTTTTTAAATGTTTGCTTTAATTAGCTTTAAAAGTTGAGACAAGGCACTTTTCTACTAAATAAAATCAGTGGCGGCTCGTGGAACATGTTGATGGTAGAGCCACTTATACAATATCCCCCCTTTGTTGAAGAAACAAAGAACCATTTATCTCGAATATTTTGGCAAAAAAATCAAAAATTTTGAACAAAACAGCCGAAGATCTAAATTATCGGCCAAAAAATCAAAAAACCTGGTTTAAAAATAAAAATGCACACAAAAAAATTGAAAATACAAGCAAAAGAAAAATAATTTGTCATATTTAGCCCCAAAATAACTCTTTTTAGCTTAAAATAAGTTCCAAAGAGAAATTTGAAAATAATAGCAAAAATAAAAATCGATAGCCCTTTCACAGCCAACGGAAAGCGGATTTAAAGTTTTTAACATAATGTATTTAGATGTTATTTCTGTGAATAAAGATGTTTGTATATATAAAAATAAAACATAAATTCGCAATCTAAAATATAGGACAAAAAATAAAAAATTAAGACCAAAAATCTAAAATTCGTACCCAAAAATCAAAGCTGTAGACCAATAAATCAAAATTTTTAACAAACGAATCAAAAATTTAAGTCGAAATAAAGAAAATTTGGGCCAAAAGACCAATAATTGAAACAAAATATAGGCCAAAAAAGTAAAAACCTAAAACGGTGAAAATTTAGACTAAATAACAAAAATTCGGGCGTAAAGATAAAAAATGCAGACAAAAAATCGAAAATTTCTACAAACCAATCGATTTTTTTCGTCAATATAAAGAATATTTAGACCAAAAAATAAAAAAATCTACAATATAGCCTAAAACGGTGAAAATTTAAACAAAACATCGAAAACGAGCGTATAGATAAAAATTGCAGACAAAAAGAATCGAAAATTTCTACAAACCAATCGAATATTTTGGTCAAAATAAAGAAAAAAAAAAGTTGGAACAAAACAATCGGAAATGCAGGAATCTCAAATATGGGCCAAGGAATCAAGAATCCTGATCTAAAAATAAAAAAGCAGACCAAAAAATCGAAAGGTAGAAGCAAAATAATGTGCCACCAAAAATAAGTTTCTGACCAGAAATTCGAAAATAATAGCAAAAAATTAAAAAATCACGAAATAAAATCAATAATCCAAGTTAAATAATGTAAAATATATTATATTATTTGTTTGGAATATGGAATACCGGTAATTTTTAACAATAAAAGTTGATAAGCGAAAAATTCTTAGGGGGGTAATTACCCGATTACCCCCCCCCCCCCCCCCTTTGAAACCGCCACTGCATCTAGGGACCCCAAAACGGATATTTCCGTAAAAAAAATGTTTGAAAAAAAATTACCTTCCCGTACTTCGTAACGGAGAAAGTAAAAATGCCAAAGTGGGCAAAATTAATTAATTTCGTGAGAAATTCGTGATTTTTTTTTTTTATAATTTAAATATAATTTTGTAGATTTTCTCCTCAACTCCAGGAAGACAAACCAATTTCTGTCTTCTCGGGCTGCCAGTACCAACAGTGTGCTAAAGTATCATTATAATCAATACCAGAACGCCTTGCCACAAGGCGAACTTAGTACCGCACCACGTTGACTTCTTCCAGTTCTGCTTCTTCTTGAAGATAAGCTTGGAGCTAGCTTCTTGGGTCACTGAAAAGTCAATACAAAAAAGTGATGAAATTATATTTTGTTCTTCATCCGTATGGAATACTGAAAAGTACAATTCGATCAAAAAGTAGAAAATAGTTGGCAGCTCTTAAAAAAAATAAGGTAATGAAGAGAAGTTCAATGGCGTCACTAATGCCCACTTGCACCACAGCCGATTAACTTTAATCAATGGTTAGTACCGGTTAGTACTTCTTTAAAACACAACAATTTTATTCGCAAATTGTTTAGACAATAACATATTAATCAAAGAGACATATTTGGGATATCTTACACTTTTATATTCCCGAATTTTGACTTAATCAGAGGCTTAATCGTGATTAACTTTTTAACCACGATTAAGTACCTGCGGTGCAAGTGGCCCTAAGAATAGGAATTTTGGGATGGAAAAATCTGTTTTTTAAGGAAATAGTGATGACTGTTTAAAATAGTCAAAATCAGCAGATTGAAAATACACAAAAAGTAACCTCAAAAAGCCACAGGATATCAAAATAAACAAAGAGAGTATGCGCTCGCTGCACTAGCTAATTCCAATGCACCGAAGTATGTTTGGTTGCAACCTTAACATTTTAAAAAAAACGATTTTTTTTCTTTCTTAAATTATTAGTTTATACTTCTAAGAATAGAATACAAAAGGTTTTACAACAACATTGAAAGGGCATCATGGTGTTAGAGCCGATTGAATGAAGCGTCATTTTACGCGAGTATTAAAATATAGATAAAAATGGTGATGTGGCCATCATGATACTTTCCCCGACTTATATTTACGCTTTCATGGTTTATTTTCAATTTAAATCATATTTTAAATGTACATCTAGCGTTTCGTAGACTCGGATGAAACTGACGTTTTAAACGTCAAAGTTATGAAAGATGGAAAAATTACATTCAAAAACTTAAGGGATTTCGAAAAAAACTTATTCTTTATAAGTTGTTTATTTTAGTATTCTCTACAATTATTATTAACATAAATTTATTGTTACTATTATCGTTTCATAATTATAAACCAAAAATGGAAAAAAAAAATGGTGATGTGGCCATCATGTTACTTTCTCCGACTTGACAGTATCATTTATATGTACGCTTTCATGGTTTATTTTAAATTTAAACGTACATTGAGCGTTTTGTAGACTTGGATAAAACTGACATTTAAAACGTCAAAATTATGAAAGATGGAAAAATTACACTTCAAATTCAAAAACTCAGTTTACTCAAAAACTAAAGGGATTTCGGAAAAAACTTATTCTTTATAAGTTGTTCATTTTGGCATTCTCTACAATTATCATTCACATAAATTTGCTGTAACTATTATCGTTTTATAAATATAAATCAAAAATTTAAAAAAAAATTGTAAATTTTTTTCTCGAATAAAAATGATTTTATGAAAAATGTTTCCAAGCAAAAGATGTTCATTTCTTTGTTGTATTCAAAGTTTGTTTAAATGTTTTTGTGATATTTTTCATATTTAAGAAAATATTGGCAAAAAACAAAAAACAGTTAAGGTAAACGCCCACTTCCGGTGTACGAAATTTTACCAAAAGCTTTTCAGTTCTTCAGATTATTAAATAAGACGGATATTCGAAGTTTCATATCAATTGCTCTATTAGTTTTTGAGATACAGCGCGCACAGACAGACAAACACAGCCACAGACACACACATTTTTTTTTTCTCCAGAAATTGTTGAAATGGCATCGAGGGATCATAAAATCGATATTTCTTTCTCGTACTTCGTAACGGAGAAAGTAAAAATTACACTTCAAATTCAAAAACTCAGTTTACTCAAAAACTGAAGAGATTTCGAAAAAAACTTATTCTTCATAAGTTGATCATTTTGGCATTTTCTAGAATTATTATTAACATACATTTGCTGTAACTATTATCGTTTCATAATTATAAACCAAAAATGAAAAATATTTTTTTTTTCTCGAATAACAATGATTTTATGAAAAATATTTTCAAATAAAAGATCTTCATTTCTTAGTTATCTTCAATATTTATTAGAATGTTTTCGTAATATTTTCCATAGTTAAAAAAATATTCGAAAAAAACAAAAAACGGTTAAGGTAAACACCCACTTCCGGCGTATGGAATTTTACCAAAAAATTTTCAGTTCTTCAGATTATCAAATAAGACTTATGTCTAAAATTTCATGTTAATTGCTGTATTAGTTTTTGAGATACAGCGCGCACAGACATACAGACACACAGACACACACACACAGACACAACTGTTTTTTCAGAAATTGTTGAAATGGCATCTAGGGATACCAAAACGGATATTTCTGTTAATAAAAGTTTTTGAAAAAATGTTCACGATCACAATACTTTCTCGTACTCGTAAAGCAAAGACCACAAATGTTGTTGCTAATTATAAGCATTAGCCAGCAATGTATACTGAAATTTTCGAAGCTTAAAGCCCATTTCCGAAGAACTGTGTAACGATGGGTAAATTAATATATCTCAATGTTATATGCAAGATATCAGTGACCAAAACTTTAAACGCATTTCTCTAAAAACGCACTTTTTCAAATTTGCGTACAACGCTATTCTTACAATTTTGAAACAATTGACTTGAAATTTCTACATGATCTTCTCCTATATATCAGGTAACAAACTACGTAGGATTTTTTTCTAAATATTGAATGCTCTTTTTATAATCACAACTTTTGTATCAGATTTTCGACCAAAAAATGGTACTTTTTCTAAAAATAGCTGTCATTTAGTAACAAACATATAGTTTTTTAATCCGCTACGTACTTCGTAACTTCAATCAATATAGAACATAAAAATGTGTCGTTCTTTACTCTGGCCTAAACCATCTCGGCGATATAGTGTACGCAAAATGGCGTCCCGAAAAAACGTCGATTGGGGAAGTTTGGCCGTACGCCATCATTTGCAACAGTTATATACAATAAAAAAACATTTTTCTGTACTTAAATATATCGTCGACGAAGCAGCAACACCGCCTAACCGCCATTTGGACAAAAATTGAGATTTTAACATGAATCGTTTCCCAGAAAGCTATAAATTAGTTTTTTTGTCTCTTGCCTTCAAACTTTTCTCTCGTAATGTAAAAACCTTCATAACGTTACTTGTATCGTAAATTACTATTACATTACGCTTATTTCAGCTTTGGTCGATGCGTCGAATTATCCCAAGAATCAGTGACGGTTCGCGGTTTTTTTTTTTCTGGTACGGCCGAGGAACAAGAGGTGGCAATACAGATAGGTAGGGTCAGTTGCAGAGACGGCTGGCTGCGTGACCGCACCTATCTGTATTATCACCTCTTGTTCCTCGGCCGTACCAGAAAAAAACCCGCGAACCGTCACTGCCAAGAATAGTTATTCCCAGCTTTATTCCGTGCATGTAAAACCGGCCCTTGGAGAAAAAATACAAATAATAATCATAACTGTTGGAAAATCAGAATTGAACGTAAAGTGTTCATGTTCATAAAAAAGTGCTTTGTTAGCTCCCGTAAAAATAACACTAATAATTATTTATAAATCACGTTTCATCTCCACTCGACTTGTTTGCAGAATAAATTAAACATCGAGACTTGTCTTCTAGGCCAGGAATGTTGCGTTATGAAAACTGTGAATTGCGCCAAATATGGAACTGTTCAACAAATAGAAAAATTAAATAAACACCTCACGAGGTGTACATTTCTCTCATTCAAATTCCAGTTCATAGTGCTGCCATTTTGTTTACAAGCAAGGTGCGTCAATTATCTTTTGGTACGTCAAAAATATGTTACTTCTAAGCAGATTTGGAAATTTTTAAGCAAATTCTGCGGACGATAATTTTTTTAGAATTTTTTTAACCAGGTGGTGCACATTTCGCTCACTCAAATTCGAGTTTAAAGTGCTGTCATTTTTTTACAAGCAAGGTGTATCAATTATTTTTTGGTATGTCAAAAATATGTTATTTCTAAACAAATTTGGAAATTTTGAAGCAAATTCTGCGGACGATAATTTTTTTAGAATTTTTTTAACCAGGTGGTGCACATTTCACTCACTCAAATTCCAGTTCAGAGTGCTGCCATTTTGTTTACAAGCAAGATGCGTCAATTATTTTTTGGTATGTCAAAAATATGTTATTTCTAAGCAAATTTGTAAATTTTGAAACAAATTCCGCTGGTGATAATTTTTTTAGAATTTTTTTAATGAGGTGTGGCACATTCGGCTCCCTCAAATTCGAGTTCATAGTGCTGCCATTTTGTTTAAAAGCAAGGTGCGTCAATTAGCTTCTGGTATGTTAAAATTATGTTATTTCTAAGCAAATTTGAAAATTTTGAAGCAAATTCTGCAGGCGATAATTTTTTTAGATTTTTTTTAATCACGTGGTGCACATTTCACTCACTCAAATTCGAGTTTAAAGTGTTGTCATTTTGTTTACAAGCAAGGTGCTTAAATTATCTTTTGGTATGTCAAAAATATGTCATTTCTTAGCAAATTTGGAAATTTTGAAGCAAATTGCGCTGGTGATAATTTTTTTAGAATTCTTTTAATCAGGTGGTACACATGTCACTCACTCAAATTTCGAGTTCATAGTGCTGGCATTTTGTTTACAAGCAAGATGCGTCAATTATTTTTTGATATGTAAGATCATTTCTGAGCGCATTTGAAAAATTTGAAGGTAATTCCGCGTGGGATTATATTTTTAGAATTGTTTTAATCACGAGATGCACATTTTATTCACACAAATTCAAGTTCAGAGTGCCGTCATTTTATTTAGTTATTATTATTTTTTTTTTTGGTATGTCAAAAATATGTCATTTCTGAGTGCATTTGAAAAATTCGTAAAGGCAATTCCACATGCGATGATATTTTTAGATTTTTTTATTGTTACATGCAAAATGAATTTAAAATAAAATGTTCTATTTTTTTTCATATATTCAGGCTATATTTCGTTTTATTGAATTTATTTAATGCTTTCTGCAACAAGTAAGGTTGTTTCTAATTTATTTGAATGAAATCGTTGTTTCGACTAACTGACTTTTAGGTGAACTGACCATATCGACGAAACCTGGCACGCTTGCAGTTTCTAGTGATTTTTTCCACTCAGTGTTGGCAGCATCGCCGGATTATCGTTTATGTGACGCTACGCCATTTTGTTAAATCAAATCCAACATCATGGATTTTTGATAGACTTGCGAGTGCTAAATAGTGATCGTATGAGATGGTTTTTGTCGCAAATATCGTACATATGTAAAATTTCGAACACCGAGAGGTACTCATGTCCCGTGCGGAATATGCGCGCCTAACGTCGTCGACCGTGATTTATCGTTCGCTCACTTCGCCGGCAACGAGCCCACACATTTGAGCCCGCCTCACGCCTGAATTTCACCCCTCATCCTCAAAAATAAATGTCACTTTCACCCCGAGAGACCACCACAAACTAACCGACGATGATGTACACGGTGAGTTTATTTATAGAATTGCAGTTTCGGGGGTAATAATAGATTTGCGCGTCAAAAAACCGATCCCGCGTGCCCCAAATCGTGCACGAACCACCGATTGACGTCTACCCTGTAACAATTTCCACTCAGCACACTTTGTTTATTCAACTGTTTTGTTTATTTCCTTCAAATCTGCAAATGATAATGTGGAATGTAAATATCATTTCTCTGAGGGGAATTACATCACATATCTCCGGTAAACACTGACCCCGTTATTTGTTTTGCAGGGTACAAACACGGAGCAGGACAATCGCTTCAGCGACAAAGAGAAGAAGATGCTGAAGCAGATGCGTTTCAGCGACTGCCTGAGCCAGAGGGTGAGAGAAGGTTGTTTTTCGTTTGTGCTTTATTTAACCCGTCGCGCGCTTTTCAGGTCGATATGTCCAAGATCAAGCTCGAAGTTATCAAGCCTTGGATCCAGGAGAAGATTACTGAGATACTTAAGATCGATGATGACGTCGTTGTGGATTTTGTGTATAATCAGCTTGATCAGAAGGTAATCACTTATTTTCTTTAGGATAAGTTGTAACAGTAAATAATGAATTATCTAGATCGTCGGCTTACAACCAAAGCCGGATAAGTTTCAATTCTACAGTTTTGAGACGTTGAAGTTTTAAAGTTTCAACATTACATCAAAAATCTTCTAGTCTACTTAGTCTATTCTGTACACATGCGTATTTGAGTTTTCCGTTTATGATACACAAATATGGTTTTGCCAGTAGTTAGTATAGTGAGTTTTAGGCCCAGAACTGCAATTATCTTAAATATAACAAAATTGTACTTATCTGGTTTTGGTTGTAAGCCGACGAGATACGTTTTATATTTGAGCACATACAGGGTGTCCCAGAAGTTGGAAAAAATCCAAATAATGTATTTAAAAAATTATGGCCATTAAAAAAAAACGGGAAAGTTTATTGTAAGCCAGTAGAAAATTTAGCTGAGTTAAGGCAAAGATTAACTCAAGCGGCTGAATCGGTCAAGAAAGGAAGATTCGCCCGTTGGATAACAAGATAATTTTTAAGAAGATGTCGAGCCTGTATTGAGGCTGAAGGAAGGCAGTTTGAACATCTTTTGTAATTTTAATTGATATTAAACATTTGTTATGCTTGTAATAAATCAAAGATCGTCACAGGCTATAGATTTTCTCGTTTTTTTTTTTTAAATGGCCATAATTTTTTAAATACATTTGGATTTTTTAAATTTTTTTTCTGATAACTCTCATGACTTAGTCTGTTAAAAGATTTCGGCTTGACGTCGACTTCTGGGACACCCTGTATAATGGAGTATGTTGAAGCTGTTTTATATGTAAATGTGGTGAAGAAAAACACTTGTTATGTTCCATGATTTTATTTTCAGTTTCCTGACACGTGTTTCGATCTTTACAGACCATTATCATTCATTATCATTATCAAAGGTTATACCTAAAGTTTCGAAACACGTGTCAGGAAACTGAAAATAAAATCATGGAACATAACAAGTGTTTTTCTTCACCACATTTACATATAAAACAGTTTCAACATACTCCATTATACAGGGTGTCCCAGAAGTCGACGTCAAGCCGAAATCATGGAACTTAACTTATATATCCGGTTCCATCAAGAAAGTAGCGCAACCAGCATTAACTATATGTTTTATATGTTGTGGGTGTTATCAGAACTTTCCAGATACATTGTTAGAATGGTAGGAAATAATTATCAGTATCATTTGAGCAAGACCTTATCCCTTCAATGCCCAACAGTACTTTAAAGTCTTTCAACGTCATTTGGCCCTTACTGCCTGCTGGCAACACATATTGTTGGGATTAGAATGCAGCTGTTGATGTTTTTAGTTCCCGATGGGACACTTTTTTCAAAAAACCCAACAAAATTTAAAAACAAATGACAACTGATTTCCCTTTATGATGTTTTTGTTAAATACAAATTTGGGCATTAACCACTTCGCGCCCATGTAGCTTTGATTGGGCTATAGGATAATCCTGAAAAATAACTTTTTTTCTTGTTGTTATTAAATCAGGTGGTAGTTTTTTCGCAGATTACCATAGATAGCCGTTGAAATAAATTGTATACTGAAGTTCAGCAGGAAATTTTGTGGCTGCAGAGGGCAGTTTAGTCAAATATCTTTCAGTGGTAAATCCAGAATTTTCGTAGGGAGGAGGTGCAAACTTTCTAATTGCATAATCTGCATCGTGTAGAATATTATTTTCCTGGCACCGCCAATAAATCAAGAGAGAGTCATTTTTATTTAGAGTATAAAAATACATTCATCTCAGATGAACATACATAAACAAGAAGTGGTGTTGGTCCGTCTGGGCTACAAACCTGCGGTCTTTCTTTCTTATTACATTTTCAAATTTTCTTTGCGAATACACCACCGTCTTGCATTTGAATTTTCTTCTTCTGTGTAAAGCTTTTTCACGTGAAATTTATGAATAGCAAACTTGGACCGAATCCAAGTAATTTGTGTATGAGTAACACGGATCCAAATTCGTTTTTTTAGGAGTCATTGTTCGGCAGCTAATGTTAAAAAGTTAAAGTTTGTAAAATCGTGATTTTTTTTTTTTAATCTTGAAACTCATCCAATTCTTTTTCTATTTATCTACCCCTGTGACATACCCGTGTTGAGAAGAGGAGTATTACTATCATAACCCATCATGTATCTACATGCAACTTACAAACGAAAATATTTTGTCATGTACTGCAAGATAGTGAAAATTGCAGAAAAATCACAGAAAGGAGTTTTAAACAGCAGTACTTTTGATTTTTTAGCAAATATCATGAACAAATTAGAAACAACTTTACTTGTTGCAGAAAGCATTAGATAAATACAAGAAAACGAAATGTAGCCTGAATATATGAATATTCAACCTGTTCGTTATATTTGTTTATAGTCTTAGTAAGACTTGATTTTTTGCTTGCAGAGTAACGAACAGGTTGAATATTCATATATTCAGGCTACATTTCGTTTTCTTGTAAATATCATGAAGTTTCTAAGCGAACTGCAGCAGCATTGACACTTAACACGTTCGCTGCCACCGACGCGCTAGTGCGTCCAACTTTATACTTGCATATGTGCAATCCCAATTGTAGTGGCAGTGAACGTGTTAAGAATTTAAAAAACGATTTCTTTCACTTGAATATTCATTTATATTATAATTTTTTGCTATTATTTCTATTATTATTATTTTTTGCATGAAAGCATATATTATGAACTGCACGAATGCACTCATCGAAGAAAACTAATGATAGAAAAAATAGCAAAAAATTAGTCCCGGAGCTAACGGGTGAAGAAAATATTATTCTATGCTAAACATAACTTTTCAGTATCCAGACCCTAAGAAGATACAGATCAACTTAACAGGTTTCCTCCATGGGAAAAATGCAAGGGAGTTCATGGCAGAATTATGGGCACTGCTGATATCTGCTCAAGAGAATCCATTGGGTATACCCGACTCCCTTATAGATGTGCGAAAGGATGAGATAAAGAAAAAGGTAATATTATCCATCTCTTCTCTACCAAACTCGTTAGAGTTTTTAACATAATCTTAAATTCAAGTAAAAAATAAATTTAGATAATTTTATTGGTAGGATGAACCAACGTACCTACTGAGTTTTGATCTAAATTAAGCTTATTTTTCTATTTTTTACTAAATTAAAGAAAACATGTTACAGAAAGGCTTTCAGATGCGATTATCTCAGAATTTGAAGAAGAGATGTTTTAGAATTATTATGGTATTGCGTAGTAGCATCTATTCTGAGTATCTCCTGGAAGTTTTATACTTGTAGCAATTGTTTTTCTATTTTTTACCGAATTAAAAAATATAACTACAGAAAAAACAGACGGGATTTCAGGTGCGAGTATCTTAGAATTTGAAGAAGAGATGTTTAAGAATTATTATGGTATTATGAAGTAGCATCTATTCTGAGTATCTCCTAAAAGTTTTATACTTGTAGCAATTGTTTTTCTATTTTTTGCTGAATTAACCACTTCGCGCCCATGCTGCTTTGATTTAATCCCAGGTTTAATGAAAAATTACTTCTTTGTTGTTGTTAACTTTTTCTACGAAATATTATTTCACTGTCACAAACTTTCAATTTATGCAAAAAAATATGAAAAAAATATTCCATAGATGGCGCTAAAGAAGTAATTTTTTTTGTACAATGTTTTTGTTTTCATTTTTTGCTTGTGCCACATGTGGCGAACCTGGGCGTGAAGAGGTTAAAGAAAAAATGTTATAGAAAAAACAGACGGGCGTTCAGGTACGGTTATCTTAGAATTTGAAGAATAGGTGTTTTAGAATTTTTATGGTATTGCGTAGTAGCATCTATTCTGAGTATCTCCTGAAAGTTTTATGCTTGTACCAATTGTTAGCGATCACGTTACCTCTTATTGGAATGTGTTTTGTTTTTTTTTTTACTAAATAATATGTATAATTGTATACTATATATGTAAGTGTCTGAATAAAGATGTTGATGTATGTATGTATGTATAATTTTTTTTTTATTTTGCATTA
Source organism: Ocypus olens (assembly GCA_910593695.2). Taxonomy (NCBI): domain Eukaryota; kingdom Metazoa; phylum Arthropoda; class Insecta; order Coleoptera; family Staphylinidae; genus Ocypus; species Ocypus olens. The sequence continues at coordinate 11,185,418 of OU343048.1, forward strand.
AACATTATTGGAAATTTCTGTTCATAATAAATAATAATTTTCATTTTTCCAAAAAATTGTCTGTATATGCTAGAATTCCAGCCAAACACTGAGCTCAGTTACTCCGCCAGAAAAAAACTATTTGGTCGTTAAAGAGTTAAAAAAATCTTTAATCTAAAAACATCTAAATTTTTCGTTTGTAACACGTTTTACAAGCCCGGGCCGTATTTAAATTTTTAATAATCAAACTTTTACATATTCATAACTGATAAACCTTCGAGTTTCAACAACAAAAAATTAGTACACCGGAATTTTTGCTTCCAGGAGGAAGACAAAGAGAAGGAGAAGGAGAAAGTGAAGGTGGAGCGCGACAAGAAGTACAGGGAGCGCGAGAGATCGAGGTCCAGGAACAGGGAGCGTTCCCGATCGAGGAACAGGGAGAGGTCCAGGTCGCGCAGGTCCCGCTCCAGGTCCAGGCAGAGACGAAGATCCCGGGACAAACGGGACAAGCGGTCCAGAAGCAGGTCGCGCTCGAGGGACATGAAGATCAAGGTGGAGAACGAGGTCAAGGACAATGGAAACGCCAGCCCGAGCGAGAGTCACGACAAGAATGGAGACGATAGGGACAGTTCGAAGGAGAATAGTGCCGTTAAAAATAATTTGTAAGTACATACGTGTAAGACAAGGTGAGCTTCATCTGTCTCGTGATTTGTATATCTTTAGGTGATGCTTGGATTTTTGAGGTTAACGCTATTTTTGCTTTTACAGCTCTCTAAATTTCTCGTGATGCGTGAAGAAATATGTATTTATTTACTTCTGCTTTGCTTCTATATTTTTCGAGCTACTTGATTTATATTTTTTGTATAATTTAACAACTTTTTTTACAGTAGAAATGCATTGTTAAGAGACACAGTATTTTATCATAATTTAAATGTTACAACAGAGATCAGAGCCAGCAAGTTTCCAAGCTGCAGGCAAAACTACTCTCAATGGCAGGCGCCGACGGAGGCAAGTCGAAGTCTCCTTCCAGGTCCCGCTCCAAGTCCCGCAGCAAGTCGAAGTCCCGCTCCAAGTCGCGCAGTAAGTCCAAGTCGAGGTCCTCGTCGCGCTCCAGGAAGTCGGAGTCCAAGGGCCGCTCGAGGTCCAGGTCCCGCGACGACAAGGACAAGCGGACCTCCAGGTCGAACTCCAGGGGCTCCAAGAACAACTTCGAGATCCGCAAGAAGGACGACAGCGTGCAGAAGAAGAGGCACTACCGCTCGAACAAGGACAGCTCGGACAGCGAGGCCGACGAGAAGGGCAAGAGGAAGAAGAGCGCCTCCAAGTCGCCGAAGCGCAGGAGCCGCGACAGGAGCGTAAGGAGACGGAGGAGTGCCTCCAGGAAGCGAAGTTCTAGTCGTAAACGCAGTCTTTCAAGAAGGTAGCATATCTTAATTTACTTAAATCACTGCTTAGATTACTTATCAAGTGGGACTTGTAAGTTTGGACGTTTACCAACTTACCTTGGGTGAACGGCAGAGCTGAAATGAAGAGATTTTTGCTCTTGCGAAGAAGATTGATGTCAAAACAACATAACTTTTCCAATGTATTAATTTGGTTTCAAGGCACTAACAAGTTACATACTTACGTAACACTACTGTACTACTTTGAGAATCGGTTTTGACGACCACGGAAGGAAATGGAGTTTAGCGGAATTTTTTTCAATACCTTTATCTCATTACCAATCAATTTCCAAACACCAACCCATAATAAATAGAAACATGATTATAGATCAAATCAAATTTGATTTTAAGAAAGGCTCTAACGAAGGCTACTACCAAATAAGTGATGGCAAAAAGTATCAGACAAGATGCTAGATTAATAATTTGGGAAATTATAAATTTTTTAGCTGGGATGAATATTATATTCCATTTTAAAATCCGATTTTATGAAAAATTGGAAGGATCCCATTTTGATATAGCAGATTAATCTTATTTATAGCATCATTTCACTTCAAAACCATCAGATGTTTATCTATAGTTATTTGTTAAAAGTTATATAATTGGTATAACACTTGAATTGTTATAACAATAACAATAATAATAGAAAATGAACTATATGTATTACAGAGTCAGGAGATATCGGCCCTTTTTACTTTCTCCATTACGAAGTACAAGAAAGTATTGTGTTCGTGAAATTTTTTTCCAAATTTTCTTTTACTGAATTATCCGTTTTGGGGTCTCTAGATGCCATTTCAACAATTTCTGTAAATTTTTTTTGTGTGTGAATGTGTGTCTGCCTGTCTGTGCGTGCTGTATCTCAAAAACTAATAGTGCAATTGGTATGAAACTTTGAACATAAGTCTTATTTGATAATCCGAAGAACTGAAAAGCTTTTGGTAAAATTTCGTACACCGGAAGTGGGTGTTTACCTTAACTATTTTTTGTTTTTTGCCAACATTTTCTTAAATATGAAAAATGTCACAAAGTAAGTTTCATTTGAGTCTACAAAGCGCTCGAAGTACATTTAAAATATGATTTAAATTAAAAATACCATCAAGTCGGAGAAAGTAACATGATGGCCACATCACCATTTTTTGTTAAAATTTCTTGTATATATTTTTATTTTAACATTTGTATAGACTGCGCAGCAACAAATAATCTTTTATTTGGGTTATGTTTTGTGTATCAGAGTACTTGTTAAAAATATGCAATTAATTTAGGAATTAATATTTCATCCACAATTATATGTATTAGATAGATTACTAATGGCATGAATTTTAATTAATAATTCATTAATTGTTGTTATTCATTGTATGTATTTCCTGTGTACCAATTCTAATATGTTTATTACATTTCAGTGTATGTGTGTTTGCAGACGCAGCCCGTCAAGAGGCAAGCGCAGCCCGAGCACCAGGAGGAGGCGCAGCCCGTCTAGAGGCAGGAGGAGCGTGTCGAGGAGGAGGAGCCCTCGGAGAACCAGCTACAGCAGGAGGCGCAGCTTGAGCAGGCGCAGAAACCGCAGGAGCCCCAGCAGGACCAGAAGAAGCCCTAGTCTCAGAAGAAGGAGGAGCCCCAGCCCTAGAAGACGGCCTAATAGCAGAGATAGGTAATGCAAAGAACTTTCATAAACGAATTAGTCCCCCGTTGAAACGGAACATTCTTAATATTCCTCTTGCAAATACAGAAGGACGAGAAGAAGCCGAACCAGAGAGCGGCTATTCCACCGGCCTTCAAGGGATAACAGGAGGAGATCAAGAACCAGAGAGAGGAGATCCCGCTCGAGGAGAAGAATCTCCAGGGACAGACCTTCGGACCCGAGGCGTCGCTCACCCGTGAGGAACAGGTCCAGGGATCGCCCGCCCCCCAAGAAGCCCAGCCCCAGCCCGCCCCGCAGAAGCGAGAGGGACCGCCGGGAAGAATCACGGGACAGAAAGAAGGAAGCGCCTCCGCCCAAGAAAGAAGAGAAACGCGAAGATCCGAGGAAAAGTGTGGAAGTGCATAAAGAGAAGCCAAAGGAAAAAGTGGCTGAAAAGCGTAAACTTGAAGTTATCGAGAGTGCAAAGGTCCGTAAAAAGTCTAAATCTAAGAGTGTTAGCCCGGAAAAGCACCTCATTCCTCCGCACGGGCCACCTAGATACTCGCGCAGTTTATCCAGAACTCCTTCCCCTTTCATTAAAGCTGAAGAGTTTCCTCCTAAGCCAAAAACTACGAGTAACACTAGGGAGGAAAAAAAGAAACCTAAAGAGACCCGTGAGAAAGAAGTTAAACCTAAAAAGGTTGTTAAAAAGAAAAGTGACTCCGATACCTCTAGTTCCTCTGACAGTGATTCTGACCATAAAGAAAGGGAAAGTCGTAAGAAAGTGAAAACCAAGAAAAAACCTAAAAAACGCGAGTCTAGTTCGAGTGACAGTGACACCGAATATACGTCTAAGAACCGCAAAGATGCCAGTGACGACGATAAGCCTAAAAAACGTGAATCTAGAAAATCCAAGAGAGACAGTAGTGAAGAGAAAAGTAAGAAAAAACGCCATGTGAGCATGGAATCTAGTAATGAGAAAAAATACAAAAAGAAGAAAGCCTCCAGCTCAGAGGAAGACACGAAGAAGTCAAGGAAAGACGATTCTAGCGATAGTGACGAGCCTCGATCCAAAAAGAAGAGGCGAAACAGCTCGGGCGACGAGTCCGACAACGACAAAAAAGATAGAAGCCAGGAGAGGAACAAGAAACACAAAAAGGATTCATCCTCCGACAGCGAGGAAGAGACCAGTAAAAAGCGGAAGCATAAAAAGGCCAGAACGGCCAAGTCCGGCACCGATTCCGACGAAGAAGTCGAGCGGAAGAAGAAGAAAGACAAGAAACACAAGAAGAAGAAGAAGCACTCGAAGAAGCACAAGAAACACAAGAAGAAGAAGGTCGAGAGTGACGATTCCGATAACAGTGACGTGGAAGTGGTGAACGAGGATGAGAAAAAGTTGCGCGAGAAGGCGCTCAAGTCTATGAAGCGACACTCTAGTGAAAAGTCTGAGTGAATATCTTAGGTTAAAAGTGACATTTTCTTAATTTCTTTTGTTAGGTGAGTTTAGGTAACTTTCAATTATGAGTGAAAATTGTACATTGCTACCTTTTAATTTTACTTTTTTCATATTTGATTGGCCGGTTAAGTTTTCATTCATTCCGTATGTTGATGTCAGAACTTGAATGTGAGTAAAAAAATATGTATTATACTTTTTGTGTAACTAAGTTTTCGTTTTATTCGATATCCAGACATGTAAATTATTCCATTAGTGTTGCCGTTTGCCAATCCAAATACCAATGGTATTTTTTCACACAAAAAATTACGTGAAAATTCGTAAACTAAATTCTGGCGTTAACATGTGGTGTAATCTAAGAAAGCCAACTGCTCTAAATGTTCGGTGATAACCTAATCTCATACTTAGAGGACTTACAGGCCCCCTTCAAGGTAATCTAAGAAAGACAACTGCTCCTAATGTTCGGTGATAACCTAATCTCATGCTTAGATGACTTACAGGCCCCCTTCAAGGTTCGCAGTAAGTCGAAACAACCTTTATTTCCCCATAACTGATTTGTTTACTTAATTTTTTCTAATGGCTGCTTGCATTGCACCAGGTTGAAATGTACCGGCGGTTAAGCAAAGTGCTGCTTTGTTTGTGCGACTAATTGGTTAGTTAACTGATGGTTGAGATGGGCAGGCAGTTCAGGAACCGGTTCGATGAACCAATTCTTAGCAGAGTGCTCAGGAACCGGTTCAGACAATAGGAAACGCGGTTCCTCTGCTTTTTAATATGTACTTTGCTCTTTCTTCAAGTACCCTATCTGAAGAAGCACCCTGGCGGAACCGCATGAAGTCACCTGCGGAAACTTCATGCTGTTCCAAGAGATACGCATGAAGTTAACTGCGAAAATTTCAAGCGGTTCTCCACTATCTGCACAAGCTTTATGCGGTTACTGGTATGAACTACATGAACTTTCCGCAAATTTCAAGTGGTTCACACCTCGAAACGCTTCAAGTTTCTGTGGTAACTTCACGTGATTCATACCAGAAACTGCATGAAGTTCATGCAGATAGCGTTCCTGTTGTGAACCGCTTGAAGTTATAAATATCATGCGGTTCTCGTGAATTTTTTTTAGTCCAGACTTAGATTTTGACTTATGGTTTTGCATTGGGAATTTTAAATGAAAATGTGAAAACGTTAAATCAAATTCAACATTCTTTCTAGGGGCTTAACAGCTTTAAATCAAAATTTGTGTTTTTTTCTTGAAGCTTGTCACCAAGTCAAATTTTGATATTCATTGGTCATAAAGTCTTTTAACTTTAATTAAATTTGACAGTTTTTAAAGGCTTAACGGGTTTAAGTCAAAATTAGTCGTTTTTTTGACGTTTGACGATTTTAAGTCAAATCAATTTGAACATAAGTCTTTTAACTTTAATTCAATTTGGCATATATTCTAGAGACTCAACGACTCTAAGTCTAAATTAGTCTTTTCTCTTGACGCTTCTTGACTTGAAGTCAAATTTATACGTAACTTGAAGTCACATTTACACATAAGTCAAATTTCCACTGTAATTTGGACATAAAGTCTCTTCACTTTAATTAAATTTGAGATTTTTTTTTTAAGCTTAACGCCTTTAAAGCAAAAATTAGTCTTCTTTTATGCTTCTCATCTTGAAGTCAAATTTCGACATTAATTTGCACATAAAGTCTCTTAACTCCACTCAAATTTGACATTTTTCTAGAGGCTTAAGGTCCGTAAGTTAAAATTAGTCTTTTTTTCTTGACATTCGTCGACTTTAAGTAATATTTTGACATTAATTTGGACATAAAGTCTCTTAATTTAACTCAAATTTGACATTAATTTGGACATAAAGTCTCTTAATTTAACTCAAATTTGACATTTTTCTAGAAGCTGAACGTCTAAGTTAAAATCAATCTTTTTTCTTCATGTTTGTCGACTTTTTGACATTTTTTTAGAGGCTTATCGACTTTAAGTCAAAATTTGTCTTTTTTCTGGACGCTTGTCAAATAACATCGTTTAACTTTAGTCTGGTATATAACTGTAGAAAGGACCCGTGAACTGCTCCAAGCAACCGGTTCGCTTCAGTGAGTGAACCGGTTCGGAACTGTGTTGCCCATTGCTCAACTGATGGTTATGCTGTTGTGACAGAAAATAGTTGTCAATTTGTGGTGTTTTTTGCAGGGTGTCGTTGGATTGCGCCTTATGCCATGTTTAAAAGTTTTAAATCAGTTTTCAATATTTTTGTGACACAAACTAATTATTATATCGTGAATAAGAATTACATTTACATTATTTTCATTCACTCGCTTGCAAAACAGAAATTGATAAAATCAAGTAATCATTGTCTAATACACTTTATTTGATATCCATAATTTTATGGCATTGGTTAATGTAGTGTAAACTAATCTTTTGACCTAAAATGCGATCGCTTAAAAATTGAGAGATTAATCCGACATTTATCAACTGTTGAAAATGAAAAGTTTTTTGTTATCCTATATCAAAGGTCGCAAGTCTCGATTATGGCAGATTCAGATTTAAAAGTGCCTCGTCTTTTACTCGAGTCATTGAAAGCACATAAAAATCTCTTGTGGGGTGCATCATACATCAAACGCAGGGCAAATCAAACCTATTCTATGTTTTACTCAAGCAAATTGAAGGAGTATTAATTAATAATAAACTAGTCACATAAATAAAATATAGTGGTATAAAAAAGTTAAAGTGTTTTATTCCAATCTACAATCAAGATGTACCACGAAGTAAACGCCGCCAACATTAAACAAATAATAAAATCGTTTATTGCCCTCAGAGGAATATAATGGGCCAGCGACTTAGATCTTTCAGCTAATAAATTCGATACAACAAAATGTAGCCTGAATATATGAATGTTCAACCTAGTACTAGCAATAACATGCAAATTTCTTTTGTATCATTCAATATCCGGCGTGGCACTAGCCAGGGAAGTAGTTGTTTCAATAAGTTATTTGTTTATAGTCTTAGTAAGACTTAATTTTTTGCTTTGCAGATTAACGAACAGGTTGAATATTCATATATTCAGGCTACATTTAGTTGTATTGAATTTATTTAATGCTCTCTGCAACAAGTAAGGTTGTTTCTATTTTTTTCAGCTAATGTGCATTTATTAATCTAATTGTAAAGAAGCGAACTAGAAAAATAGATAAACTAAAAATTTAGTCTGTTGGCGTCATTGCCCGGCAGACTAAATTAGCGGCGAGCGCGTACATTGGGTTGCCTAAACGGCAGGTGTTTACGTTTGAAGTGTACGGGATCGATTTAATTTAGTCGTGTAGGTGCGAATGTGACGTGTGGTAGGTTTGTTTTAGTTTGTTATAACCTCTAAAAACTTTTGTTTTCCGTTCTGTTCTGACTAAAACTCGTTGTTTACTTCCTCCCCAATTAAGATGTATTGCGGCTTAGCGCTTTTGTTGTTGCCTGGCTTTGTTGTGGATTGTTTACTTGTGTTCGGTGTACGTAATTTTTAAGGAGCGAAATGAACAACACCAACACGAGAGCGCCGCAAGAATCCTTCTCGGAGGAGGTAAGTTTCTTTTACAACAAACTTAATCTTTTGCTTGAATTGAAACGTGTGCACTTTTATGTTGCGAAGAATCGCGTCGTTTAAATTAATTAAATTGCCGGCTGACATCATCCGATCTAATAAGAAATAGTGCAGGAATGTCAGGGGCGGCGAAGCTGGAAAAAATACGGCGACTGCTTTTTTAGGTGGCCGATTTATTTATAGCGAGTGCACTTACCATAACTGGATTGAACTATGAGGAAACTCGCCGCCTTAAATGCGCCCGTTCTGGTTTTACTTACTTTTTCCACGTTTTTTCCTTTCGTCTCGCCGTTTCTTGCGGCGGCCGGCCGTGTGTCGAAACCCGCAGGAGATTAGTTCTGTGCGGACGCTGGCATTTTCACTTGTTCATTTCGCATGCATTCAGGCCCCGTTTACAAGAAATGTCAGAGAAACCGGAAAAGGTGTCTGCATTGTCATCTCGTTAAACGCACGATCGCAACTATTTAAATGATTATAAATGTATGTAATAGTCGATAATGAGTTTCGCTTTGATAAATTGCACCAAACAATTTTTGTTCTTTTTTAAACGTCAATCAATCAGAAATATACGTATATTAATTAATAAAACTTAAAACCCTCAATTGTTGCAATTATTCAATTGTATTAATTTTTACGTATTGCTCTTATGTAATTAACAATGTAGTTTAATTTAACAATAACCTAATGGTTACTAAAAAAATGTCTAAGTATGCTACACGTTAACGTCTAACCCAGTGATTCCCAAAGTGGGCGCCGCCGCCCCCTGGTGGGTGCTGCAGCAATTCAGGGGGGCCCTGATGGCGTGTAAACACAGAAGAATTTCCGCAGTTACAAGAACTGATGAAAGTAACTGCAAATGATTCAATAAATAGTTTCATAATTTCAAAGTTCAATGTTTCTATTTTACACAATTCTTTATTATATTTTGCGAAAAAGGTAGAAACATTAATACATAAATATATTTCCTGTTAATTGCTATCAAAATTAAAAAAAAAATAATTTCCAGGGGGCGCTAAGTAATATTTTTTCTGGAAAGGGGGCGGTAGGGCAAAAAAGTTTGGGAACCACTGGTCTAACCTAATTTTTTTGGTTGAGAGCCACTGGAATCGTGACCACTTGCCCCTCCGCGCTGATTATGGGATTTAGCCTGAAATTCAAATATCTGAGCTACTGACGCAGTTTAATTTGTTTAATTAAAAAGGTTGATGCTCCCGCCCAGCGCTGCGATCTTATTGCCAGTAAACTTCGAAAGATTGTTTGATTAGTATGCGGTTTACGAAAAAAAGGCAAATGAGTCAGTCTCCAAACGAGTTCTAATAGTTCACTTCCTCCTCTGCCGCATTTATCAAATTGTTTGAATTAACGCGCTACTGTCATTAACAAAACATTACATAATACAGTGTGGTCAAAAAGTCACCTGAAATAACCTGCAATATATTTTTTCGCGGATTGATACGAAATGTAAGATTTTAATTACTGCTGGTTGGCCGTGAAAAATCACTTTTTTCGCATCTTATTAAATAATATAAATGTAGTTAAATCGTTTTTGATTGAGAAAGTTGTCCATTATTCGGCCGAATCATTTTCTCCAATCAAATAATATCGGTTTCAACAGGTTTCAGCCCATGACACGACGGCGATTTTACTTTCTCGACAGTTTAGTCGTTACTATGGTTACGATTTGTTTTTTGTCAGCAATTTCCAAATAGAATAATTATTCGTTATAATTTAATATAAACAGAAAAATCTTTAGGTAATAATGCGAAAAAGTATAGTATTAAAAATATTACAGTTTAGGCTTTTAAAATGCTTAATAATGCCTAGGCAGATAAAGTATTGATCCGGACTGTTATTTCGCCAATCAGTTGAGACGCCGCGTCGACCAATAGAAAAGCCGCCGGAATTTGTTTGACGTTTCAATGTATTTTCGCTTTTCGAATTTCCCGTGTCAAAAAGGCCAGAAACAGGTTCCCCGACACTGCGATTATTTTCCCCGGCCTCCATGCGAGCCCCTAACTTTTCCACGCACAAAAATCGGGTCGTGAAACCGTGGCGAAATTTGCTTGCCGTGACCGGCTTCTATTGGCCTGGCGGATGGCGTTTGAGCGTCGCCGGCGCAGTTGTTTCCCGGCACAGTGAAACGAGAAACTTTTTTTCTGATGTTCCCTGTGGAAGAAGTCCGTAACGGGTTCTCCGAAGTGTTAACAACCCCGCGTAAGTTTTCTTCGAGTACCGTGTGTTTGCCCAACTTTCCCACGTAATTAAACCTGAGCTGCAATCGGAAACATGATCGGAAAGGATTTGGAGGTTACGTATGTAAGTTTTATTTGAATTTAATCGTTAAAGTTCTAATAACAATAATAATATGAACCCTCAGCAGTGGTGTATTGGAGGGGGAACGACGTTCCGGCACCTTTTTTCAGAAACGGAACGTTTGTGTTTGTTAATATTTTGTATAGTAAGAATTAAAAAAAAAAAAAAATGCTTACAAGGAAAACAATAGTTTGCTTAAAATAAGATGGTCTCCGAAAAACTTTCAGCAAGCTGCTTGTGGAAAGTCGCGGACTATTTTTTTTCTCTCACCATGCGTTCCCTTACTTCTTATTTTACCAATACACCACTGACCCTCAGCACTCGCATAATTTCGAATTGGGGGCCTGAGTTGAGCCTATATTTTGGGGCCCTTTTCCTACATACAGTGAGTGTAAAGAGTATTCGTACACAGAAAATTTCTTCGAAAAAGTTCTTATGTTTAGAAAATGAACTTCAATTAACAATCTGTTAATACTGAATGTAATACATAATATATTTCTCGTCAATATTGTAACAGAAAGAACATAAAACTTTGAATACATCGTCTTTATATTCAACAATAATGAAAACTTATATTAATTCACCGCGCAGAAAATATTCGTACAGTTGAGAAATTAAGCTTCCAAAACCACTAACTAACACAAGTGTTTATGTGGAGCCAGTGGCGGTTCGTGGAACATTTTAATGGTAGAGCCAGTTATACAATACAGCCACACCCCGCCCTCCTTTTTTGAAGAAGGAAAGAACGATTTATCTTCCTAGACCAAAGTAACTGGCGAAAAAGTGTTTAAAGAATTAATTAAAAATTCTTGCTGAGCTTGAAACTACGGGTAGTGCCATGGCACCTTGGCTCTATATATAACGTGCCGCCCCTGTGTGGAGCTCTTTTGTTTATAATTGGAATATGTGTTCCCCAGCGGCATCTCCTGGATTTCCGTAGGACAAAGATGCCGCTCGTGCTGCACTACTTACTCTTATGGAAGAAGCAAATATTCCGTTGCTTTTTCGGTCAAACTTTCTTCCGTTGCCTCACCGCCGGACATCCACGAGCCGCTGCTGGTGTTCCCCTTCTCAGTGAAATATATTCAATACAATCAGTCTTATTGCGTTACTTAACCCTTTAGCTACTAAAAAGTGTTCAAGAAACTGGCTGCCTGAACGCAAAAAAACAAAGACTGAAAATTTGATCAATTTTATTCCATTTGAACCAACGTATCATGTTACTAGTGGTCGTCAATAAGCGATTCACTGCATAAAAGAACGGCAAAAAATATGTGAATCGCTTATTGACGACAGCCGTAGTTACGGTAAAGTTTACCCGAGTCGCTTATTGACGACAGCCGCAGTTAAGGGGTTAAACAAAATGGGTCTTAAAAGAAAGAAGTCAAGTAAAGAAGAGCGGAAAATTAATTTTAAATTACGTAATCAGTACAAATTTCTCCGGCAAATTGCTTAGTTCATTGGTAGACCTCGATCAACAGTCCAATCAAAAATGAACCGTTTTTGTGCAAGAAAAACAGTTAAAAATAAACCAAGGAACGACTGACCACAAGCCTTCATCGGAACCAACAAATGTTTTATTATTCGCCAAATAAAACCGGATCCAAAAATGAGCGAACCGAAGATTGTCCACGAACTAAAAAATCACGGTGTAGATGTTTCCGCTATCATTGTTCAAAATGTGATGAAAAATAATGGATATCATGGCCATGTTGCCAAGAAAAAGTTCTGGGTGAATGCGACCTATCGCAGTAAACGATTGGAATTTGCGAAACAACACCTCAATAAAACGGGTGAATAGTGGAACACGGTTATTTTCTCAGACAAAGCAATTATAATATTTTTGGATCCGATAATGGAAAAGAAATATGGAGCTGTACCCAAAAAATCTTATACCGACAGTTAAACACGGTGGCGTTTCTGTACTTGTTTGGGGGTGTATGAGCACTACAGAAATGGGTAATTTACATTTATTGATGGTATAATGGATAACATAGAGATTTTAAAGAAAAATCTCCATGCCAGTGCAGAGAAATTGACTGACCCCAGTTTTGACACATAGAAATTCTAAAAAGAAATTACTAATTTTTCATGAGGCAACAAGATTTTTTAATTTTGGGTGATTTGAAATGAAATGAGCCTAACTGAAGATAGGATGATATTGTTAATTAAATATAGGTTACAACTAAATTTTATTAGAATGAAAAAATAAATACACTCATGGACAAAATTATCGAAATTTTTTAAATTTTCATAATTTTTCATTGTAAAAATAAAATTTGACGAAATAAGTCATTTAAACACTATCCACTACGACAAACAGTTTATTTTAAAGAAATTTAGTGGACAATTTTATAAGAAGAAAATCATGAAAAAAAATTATGCCAAATACAAAATGCAAAGACAAGTCTTTTGATTAAATTAAGTGCATAGTTAGTATTGAGTATTTCCTCCTCGAGCTCTAATTACTGCTTGCATTTTTCTCGGCAAACTGCCAAGTAGAGTTTGAATATATTCTTGAGGAATTGCGTTCCACTCTTTTTGTGCAGCAAACTGAAGCTGTTCTATTGTACTTGGAACAGGATTTCTTTGTCGTATGCGGCGTTTAAGATAATCCCATACATGTTCCATCGGATTTAAGTCTGAGTTAAATGGTTGCCAATCTAATCTTTGAATCTGGACTGCATCTAGATAATTAGTTACTGTACTAGTTCCATGCGGTCGAGCGTTATCGTGCATTAATATGAATCTTTCGTATCCAATATAGCCGCCATAGGGCACAACATGATCTTCCAGTATATTTTCGATAAACCAGTCACTAGTCATTTGTCGAATCACTTCCACGAGTCCGGTGCGTGCCTCCCAAATAATACCTGCCCATAGCATTATACCACCACCTCCAAAACTAACGGACTCTATGATATTACAGCTGGTGTATCGTTCTCCAACTCTTCTGTAGATGTGGTTTTGTCCGTCTGGCTTCCATAATTGAATTCTAGTCTCATCCGTGAAGAGAACATTTTTCCAATTCTCAATATTCCACTGAACATGTGTTCTGGTAAATCCTAATCATCGAGTTTTGTGATTTTGAAGAAGACGTGGTACTTTGGCCGGACGTCTTGGCTTTAGGCCAGCTCCTTTTAATCTTCGCCTGACTGTTTTCGAACTCACATTAATTTGCCTTGCATTTAGGAGATCATTTTTGAGATGCGTCGATGGCAATGTGCGATTTTGTGTAGAATTAATTATCAAAACACGATCATCAATTGCTGTTGTACATCTCTTGTGCCCTTGCCTATGTCTTTGTAAGATATTTCGAGTCTCTTGATACCTTTTTTAAAATATTCTATACGGTAGATTGACCTGTCCTAAGACGTCGTGCGATATCTTTTTGTTTATATCCTTCATTATGTAGAGTCACAATTTGTGCCGCTTGAACTTCCTTGCAGTGTCTGACTGGTGGCATACTGATGTTTTCAATGGAGGAAAACACAAGCACTGTTCACTATAACTTAGTTAATTATACTACAATGACTTAATTCACTTTAATTCTTAAAATATGTAATGAATTGTTTGTGATAAAATTCGCGAGAGAAAAGAATAAACGCCATTAATGTCAATGAAACGTTAAAATTATTTTAAAACAAACTAGTAATCAGCCTACTAGATGACTAACATCAGCACATATAAATTTATGGCGATAATTTAAAATTATTTTTAAGTAATAGTGATTACAAAAAATATTCGATAATTTTGTCCATGAGTGTATATATAGGCAACATAAGGTCAATTGTAGCGTAATGTGAATTATTTCCTCATTTTCAAAAATTCATATCTTTGTTCACAGACAAATATCAATGTGCACAGCTCGTTGGTGTAGTGGGCACAGGCGAGCTCTTGTGCCGGTTGCACCGCGTGCCGTGTGGGTTCGAATCCCAGCCCGGCAGAAAGATTTTTCGGGGATCGAGAAGTATTCGGTCGGGTCCATGGTTGTTGTGTATACGTCTGACATTCATATATTCATTTGTTTATTTATTCACCCAAAAATTTGTATATAAATAGTAGCCGCCTTGAGCTGGCCATATGGACTACGTTTCCGAGGCCAAAATTTTTTTTTTTTACAGTACTTTGCTATCATATAGGTGCACAAAATGTGCAAAAATTAAACATTTATATCCAGTCCAACCAGAGATAAATAGCCCCAAACTTTACAAAAATAAAGAAATTTCAAATTTCAAAAAATTATAAAAAAATAAGGAAACATTTCTCAGTGTTCTTGCTCTGTATAAGGCTAGTAGTTTATGATATCGAACTAAAGAAAAAATAACACACTGTGATAAATAATTCCTTGGTTGTTATTTTTGGGTCTAAAAAGGTATTTTCAAAATTAAATAGTTTATTTTAAAAATGCCATAAATCGAGATTGAATCGAATTGGTTTATAAGAAAGAATAATTCTACTCATTAATTAGATACAGAAAATTAACTCGGAACTCATAGAATTCTCAATATTTTTTTCCTTTCGGACTTGAGATTTAAAAAAAATTCAAATAAAACGAATAACTTTGTTGGTATCACTTTATTAACTTGGAGTAGTTACTATAGTTTCGACAATTTCAGCTTGTTTTTTTTTGAGAATATTAGGTCGATCTGGTCGTTGATGAGTGGGATGTCCGGATTACGCTTAACCTTGAAAACTTCGATGGGCTCGAGTAAATCCATTTTGAATCTCTTCTCGGTAAAATGGATCACCTCGAGTACATCTTTTTCAAAGGAATGTTCATTTTCCCTAATATGTTTCGCGAACGTTGATTTATTATTAATATTTTTATATGTGCTGATGTGTTCTTTTAGACGGGTGTTGAAATTGCGTCCCGACTGACCAATATATTCTCCTTGACAACTTGCACATTTTAACTTATATATACCAGATTTGGACATTTTATTAATGGGCGTTTTATTATTAAAGATATTCAAAATTGATTGATTTTTGTTTAATAGTTCTCGGAGTTCTGATTTGACTCATGGACTATACTCAAGGAGTTGTAACGAAAACTTTAAAGGCAAATTGTGATTAAATGACGCAGGGTATTTTTTAAATTAAATTGTCTATTTTCGAATTTGAATTTTATTTAAAAATGCCATAAATCGTGATTGTATCGAATTTTTTTATAAAAAAGAATTATTGTATTCAATAATTAGAAATAGGAAATTAACTCAGAACTCATAGAACTTTCAATTCTTTTTTGGCTTTGCGACTTTTTTCAAAAAATATTTCTGATAGTTCCGGATAGTTCTGATTGGTGTTTCCTGTAGTTCTTTGCGAGTTCTATCCATATTTGTTATGAAATGTTTAGATTCAACCAATACTTCTTGAGTAATATAAATTTGAATATTTCGAATTTCCAACTTTGAAAATTTTTATCTCTGGAAATTCAACAGAACTCTTTTCTAAAAGTATCAGGAACTATAGTTCTAAGCCAAACACATCTTAAAACTTGTTCAGAACTGTTGGATTACAATGTTGGCACCCCATTTTTCAAACAATTCCTGATAGCCCAATTTTACAGATCTCTTTTTTAAAAGTTAATAGTACTTCAAGACAGGGGCGGCTCGCTATGTAGAGCCTAGGAGCCATGGCACTACCTGTAGTTTGAAGCTCAGTTACTTTGGTCTAGGAAGATACATCGTTGTTTCTTCAAAAAATGAGGGGGGGAGGGTATATTGCTTAAGTGGCTCTACCATCAACATGTCCCACAAGCCGCTACTGCTTCTAGATACATCAAAAGGAATTGAGAACTCTATTCAGAACTATCCGAACTCTTCGTTAGGGTGTCATCTTGACACACTCTAACTTAACCCAGTGCAGAGATATTCAAATTAACGCTGATGTCTCCAATTTGAAAACACGTTGTGTGCTTACAAATAAAAATAGCCGCCATTCAGTAACGGTGTTTTTTTATAATTATTTTGAACTTTTCAATAATAGGATAATCGCTTATAAAAATCAAAATATTTAAAAATGGTCAAGTAACCAACTTTATTTTTATTGGGTCACTTCACTTGGATTGACCTCTTAACATTTTTAATAAATATTTTTCACATGTGAAAAAATGGTGCCTTGGCGATTTGGAGATTTTTTAACGTGTTATAAAAATTTAGCATTCTGATAGCGACGGACGCATTGAGGTGTTAACCCTTTCAGCCCTGGATTTTTAAATTTGAAAAAAAAAAAATTTGTTAATTGTTATTGATGGGGAGCTTCTTAAGGCCATAAATATCAAATTTGAACTGATTTGATTAATTGTGGAGTTGAACTGCAAAACTCAACTAAACCAATTTTGGGCCAAAATGAGCTTGGTATCGATTCTTACTGTCCAAACATAGATAAATCCGAATATGTGTAAATTACCTTTCAAAGCGCAACAAATCATATTTAAAAATGCGGCTAAACATTCATTTTTTTAAGCAACAAATAGACTTCCTGAACGATTTTCGCGGTTTCTGAACAAATTATAAAAGTGGATTTGTTGAGTTTTGCAGTTCAACTCCTCAATTAGTATAGGAATTAATTAGTGAGGCTTTGTTGAGGTGACATCTAGTGATAAACAGCAAAAATATGGATTGTCATAGTAAGTAGACACATGTAAATGTTGCGGTGGCAATTAAAGGGTTAATGTCACCCTTTTCTGACAGTTGTAGAAAATTAATATTTTCATTTTCACTTCTCGCTAAATAAAGGTATTTAGAATTAGTACAGAATTTGTAAGTATGAATATATACAATTTTGCAATTACAATGCTAATTCCTACACCACCGATCATGTTACAGCTGCCGCCAGCTGAAAACTGATCGGTCGTCATAAGGCGGTAATCGAAGTCGAATTTAATTTAGTTAATGTCCGCAGAAAGTACATGATGTCACGCACGGCGGAATTTTTGTTAAGTCTCACGTATGCATTCCAATAATAGAGGTGTTGGCAACATTTCGAACGCCTTGAAGACCACTTTTGCAAATATGGTCAGCGGTAGTGAAAACAAATCATCGGTCGGACAATCGGAATGATTAACGCGACGTGACGAGTTCGGCCATAAATTATATAAAATTAATGCAAAGCCGGATGTCAATCATTCGGTTGTTTGTCGGTTTAATTTTTTTCAAGGGTTTGGTTAAGGATTTATTTCTAAAATAAAATATATACTTAAACGTAGTGAGGTAAAAAAATCTAATTTTTGAAATTTTCAAAACCTTTTATATGCAGCGTGGGTTACTACTAAAGAATACATATGAACCTCCCCCACTTCAAAATATCAACCCCTAACAATTTTTCAAACTACATAAAACAAAAATTTACTTTTTCGCAAACTAGTACTGCACTAAAATTTCATAAAAAATAGTTAAATAACGGTCATTGTTTTACTCTCTTTGATATAACAATTTGATTATTAATCCAAAGTAGAAAAAAATCATCATGACTTTTGAAGGTGAGAAATTGCCTCTTTTTTTGAGAAGTTTTTATTCAAACTGTCAGGTTTCCTTACCGTTGGAACAACAATTTTTTTTTTTGGTGTGCGTATATTTATCAAAATAATACATGTATTATGTAATAATTGTGATAAGGCATGAGTTTGTGGTTGCTCTTCCTGCAATAACAGCCGCAGACGTGTAAATATGTGCGACCGGAATTAGAAATCAGTGCTCTATATGGTGTATCTAGCCATCTGTGAACGTGCATGAACAAATGTTGAACACGTTGTGGACTTGGGACATTGCTAGAATAGTTCAGCGCGTTGCTAGCTAGTGGCCAATGGCAGCCAGCATATGGTATGGGTAAATATTACTCAATCAAGTGTACGTCATGACCGCTACCATACATGGCAAAGACGAGACACTGGAGAGACGCCGGTTGTAGTTTTTTTTTCTAAAGGCAACTACAGTTCAAACCATGAGAGGTGATCCTAAGATTTATCGTAGAGAATATTAATAAAAAAATTTAAAGAAGCCACCAAATATTACACAAATATTTATCATTCGTCGCCTGCCGAAAATGTTAATTATGTTGCTTATTATTTTTTTTTCGCTACCGCAAATATAATACTTAAAAAGATCAGAAAATATTCTAAAATACTGCTTGTAACATTTGGGATTAAAATTTTTATAGTCACCTATGCATCCTATGGTAACCTAGCAACCGAGAAAACAATGTCGAATTTTGTTTGTTTGTGTCAATCCAGTGACAGTGTTCGCGGGCATGGATGCAAACGAAGCTTCGAATATTGTGTGTTAGAACTCGTTACCGACAAAATCGAAAAAGGTATGTGTCCTGTTACGACTTTTTTAAGCGGTGGTTATGTAAAATGGATGCCGATGCTATAGGTATAGACGAAAATATGTTGCTAGTAGAGCCGTTCCTGCTAGCCGTGCAGTGTGTGACCGCACGCAGGCGATAAAATAGAATAGAGCAACCAATTGCGAATGCAATATATGTTTATAGAATGCGTTAATACAACAAATTCATTGTATTCTGAATTTCTCATTATAAATTTGGATAAAACACTTATGTATACTGGTTTAAATATGTTTCGCAATGTCAAGGTAAGGGTGGGGGACGACGAAAAATTGCTCAGCACGCAGGCGGCTGTACACCTAGGAACGTCCCTGGTTGCTCGCCTATATGTTGGAGCGTTACGTTTCTGTTTATTATTTTCCTAGGTCCGTAAGTAAAAAATTAAGTTCCATCGCCAACGACAACAAACACCACGAATGTTATCAGCCACTTACGGTACCTGTAATCATGTATGCAATGCCTATTTACGTTGTCGGTAGCGGAAAAACAAATTTACGTACTCGGTAAAATTTCAGGCCCGAGATAGTGGCGATTATCATTTTCTATTAGACCCTCTTCGTTAAACTCTTGCGCGAGGCACTTACTCCCTTAATTTTTTTTGCGATTTTTGAGTTCGATGACCGCCATAAAAAAAATAACTATATCTAGACAATCTACAGATATAGGCCTAAGAAGTTGAGAAATAAAATAATAGCTTTGGCTCTTGATTAATTAAAAAAAAAAATTGCATACGCAGACGTCGCATTAACTAATGTTTTTTTTTCAAAATTCGGTGTCCACCATAAAAAAGTTACTGGTATCCATCCACATTTAAACCCGGCCTAACGTTGCTTAACTCTCACAATCGCCGGACCGACCATGTAGAGTTAAGATTTTACATTTATACTCGATTATTCTAAACGCAGTTTTCTTTCCAAAATTAATAATTTAGCCACGCAATGTGGAGAAACATGTTTTACTTTCTCCGTTACGAAGTACGGGAAAGTATGGAGATCGAGAATTTTTTTACAAAATGTTTTGGCCCCAGGCACGATTTTAACGATTTCAGGAAAATAATTCTGTGTGACTGTAGGACCGTATTTGGGTTCGTAAAAAAATGTTTCTAGAAATATTACACCTAAAGGGGAGTAGTTTTCTCAGCTGGATAAATAGAGAAGAAGAAATAACCAATACTTATTAATGGTTTTTATTATTAAAAAGAAAACGGTTTTCAAAATTTTACCAAAATCTTTCAAGTTCTTCGAATTGTCAAATAAAGCATAAGTTTCATTATGAAATCTCTACTCGTGTTTGAGATCGAAATCTCAAAAATCTCAATTATTTGACAGTTCGAAGAACTTGAAATATTTTGGTAAAATTTTGAAAACCGTGTCGAAACACACGGACATTTTACGGAAATGGTCGAAGTCATCTCGGGGGACTTCGAAATAGATATTTCTGTTGAAATTCTGAAATTGAAGGCTTTCACGAAAATAAAGAACGTACAAAGTAGTACCTGCGGCGGTTCCACTGGTATCGTTCCAGGAGGACCACTGTTGGTCGCTCGCGGCAAAAAAGAGTGTATTGTTGGATAAAGTGTACAAAAAGAAGCAACTTTGTTGAAAACACAATCAGATATTATTATTATTATTTATTTTTAACGAGATAACGTTTTTAATTTTTTTCATTTCGTTTTATGTTTTGTTATTTTCAATTTCAATCGGTCAAAAATGACGTTTTTGAAAAAAAATGTTTCATACAAAAGTTAAAAATGGTGATGTGGCCATCATGTTACTTTCTCCGACTTGACGATATCATAGCCATTTATATTTACGTTTTCATGTTTTATTGAAATCATATTTTAAATGTACATCGAACGTTGCGTAAACTCGGGTGAAACTGACGTTTAAAACGTCAAAATTATGAAACATGGAAAAATTATACTTCAAATTCAAAAACTCGGTTTACTCAAAAACTAAAGGGATTTTGAAAAAAACTTATTCTTTAGAAGTGTTTATTTTGGCATTATCTACAATTATTATTAAAAAAATCACGATCACAATACTTTCTCGTACTTCGTAACGGAGAAAGTAAAAAAAATCATCATCAGATAGAGCATAATGGTTTATTGGTGACAATCAGATATTATTATTTATTTTTAACGAGATAACGTTTTTCATTTCGTTTTTTGTTTTGTTATTATCAATTTCAATTGACAATTTCAAGGTCAAAAATGACGTTTTTTGAAGAAATGTTTCATACAAAAGTTCCAAGTTTTTTTCACGTAGAATTCGAATTTTCTATTTAAAAAAATGTACTTCCGGTCCGAATAACCCACTTCCGGTCAAAAGAAAAAGTTGAAAATATCATCATCAGATAGAGCATAATAGTTTATTGCTAATAATAACATTGGTTTTTAGCCGAATTGGTTATTATGTTTTTTTTTGGATTTCCCCAGAAAACTATTTCCCTTGATTTTAAAATGGTTGGACGGGTGAGCGTATCCACCCGGTATATCATCTAAAAACATTGGTAGCAGTAGAGAGGATTTTATAAAATCCTCTTTGGTAGTAGTGTGTGCCTGTGTAACTGAGCTGTGATTAATTTAAACTCCAGTTTCAAATTTGGTATTTAACAGGTTCACCGATTTCAATATTTTTCCTCCGTATAAATTTGTGGTTTGTATGTGTAACTGAGCTTGTTACTTCTCCAGCACTCTGAGGCACCATTTGTTATATCCAGATGGCAATTTGTACCGGTCATCCGTCCACATTCAAACCCGGCCCAACGTTGCTTAACTCTCACAATCGCTGGTCAGGCTATGTAAAGTTAAGATTTTACATTTAAACTCGATTGTTCTAAATGCAATTTTCTTTCCAAGCTTTCTTTGAATATTAATAATTTTGGCACGCAATGCGGAGAACCATTTTTTACTTTCTTCGTTAAGAAGTACGGGAAAGTATTGTGATTTTTTTTTAACGGAAATATCTCGTTTGAGTTTCCTAGAAGCGATTTCAAAGGTTTCTTCAAAAAAATTACGACCGTATTTGTGTTTGTAAAAAAATGTTTCTAAAGATAGCACAGCTTTCATATTTGACTTTCTTACACTCTGCAATTTTGTTTTTGTTATAATATACATTTTTTATACAGATTTTGTTTAGCGGGTTGGAGAGTAGAATAAGGGCCACCCGCCACCCTTCGATTCCACTTTTACTCAACCCGGAAATCCTCTTTATTGTTGGTTTTACAGCTTTTTAAACTCCAGAGATTTGACGAAGAAATTTCTTTAACCAAACAGTGTTTTCTTGTTTTGGTTAAAGTGGAAACTCCGGGTGGTGGGTGGGCCCTATCCTATCCTCCAATTCTTGGAACACAAACGCGGGTTTTACAATTGTTATTTGATAAGAGAACAATCAAATGGTTTATCGTTGCTTCGTCAAAAGAATTTGTTTGTAGAAACTTTCGGGTGTGTTTAACAGGTTGGGGAGTAGGATATGGCCCGCCCACCACCCTTCGTTTCTACTTTAACTTAACCCAGAATCTCTTTCGGTTTTTCAACTTTTGAAATTACTGTGTCAAGTTGGCACCCCAATGATAGTTCTGAATAGAGTTCTCAATTCCTTTTGATGTATCTAGAAGTACTATCAACTTTTAACAAAGAGTTCTGTAAAATTGGGCTGTCGGGAATTTTTTGAAAAATAGGGTGCCACTTGACACCGCACCCCAACATTGTTATCGAATAGTTCTGAACAAGTTTTAAGATGTGTCTGAGTTACTACTATAGTTCCTGATACTTTTAAAAAAGAGTTCTCTTGAATTTCCAGAGATAAAAATTTTCAAAGTTGGAAATTCGAAATATTCAAATTCATATTACTCACTTAATATTGGTCGAATCTAAATATTTTATAACAACTTTGGATAGAACTCACAAAGAACTACAGAAAACACCAATCAGAACTATCCGGAACTATCAAAAATATTTTTTTGAAAAAAGTCGCAAAGCAAAAAAAAATTGAGAGTTCCAGGAGTTCTAAGTTAATTTTCTATTTCTACGAATTGAGTACAATAATTCTTTGTTATAACCAAATTCGATACAATCACGATTTATGGCATTTTTAAATAAATGTAAAATTCGATAATAGAAAATTAAATTTTGAAAATACCCATTTCCTGTCATTTAATCGCAATTTGCCATTAGAGTTTTCGTTAGAACTCCTTGAGTAAAACCCATAAGTCAAATCAAAACTCCTAGAACTATTAAAAAAAATCAATATTTTGAAAATAATAACAGTTTCAATCTTTATCAAAGGCAACCTTTACTGTACTATGCTGTATAAAAAGGGAAGAAGAAAAGGCTGCCATTGAAACA
This sequence comes from Ocypus olens, assembly GCA_910593695.2. Taxonomy (NCBI): domain Eukaryota; kingdom Metazoa; phylum Arthropoda; class Insecta; order Coleoptera; family Staphylinidae; genus Ocypus; species Ocypus olens. The sequence goes on from OU343048.1 coordinate 11,208,498, forward strand.
ACCCATATTTGTTTAGAATTTTTATAACATTTTTCATATTAAAAAGACTGTTTTCAAAAATTTTACCAAAAGCTTTCGATTTGTCAAATAAAAGCATACGTTTAAAGGTTTTGAAATCTCTATTCGTTTTTGAGATATTGCGCCCACAGACAGACACACAGGCATTTTACGAAAATCGTCACGGGGGACCTTAAAATTGACATTTCCGTTGAAATTTTGAAATTGAAGGCTTTCACGAAAATAAAGAACGTCTGAAAAGTAAAAATTCTCAGCCTAAAGATTTGATTTGACTGTCTGTGCGCGCTTGTATCTAAAAAGCAAATACAAGATTTGACATGAAACTTTGAACGTAAGCTTTTTTGAAATAATTTAATTTGCATATGCAAATATTTGTTTTTTTTTCCAATATTTTTTTAAATACGAAAAATATCACAAAAATATTTAAACAAATATTGAAGACAACAAGGAAATAAACATTGTTTGTTTGAAAATATTTTTCATAAAATCATTCTTATTTTCATTTTTGGTTTATAATTTTGAAACGATAATAGTTACAGCAAATGTATGTTAATAATAATTGTAGAGAATGCCAAAATGAACAACTTATAAAGAATAAGTTTTTTTTGAAATTTCTTTAGTTTTTGAGTAAACTGAGTTATGAAGTATAATTTTTCCTTCTTTTATAATTCTGACGTTTTAAACGTCAGTTTCATCCGAGTTTACACAACGCTCGATGTACATTTAAAATATGATTTCAATTTAAAACGTATATATAAATGATACCATCAAGTCGGAGAAAGTAACATGATGGCCACATCACCATTTTTTTTATTAAAGTTGCTTTGCAATCTGCCACTCATTAAGGACATTTAGCAATAAGGTTGGAATTCTCGCTGAGTGTCCAGAGACCTCTTAGTTTCTTCTTCTTAAAGTTCCATCTTCTATCGGAGGTTGAACGTTATCATGGCTGTTTTCCCCTTGTTTGCCGCTGTTGTAAATAGTTGATTACATGTTAGGCCGAACCACCCTTTCAGATTATTAAGCCAAGATGTCCTTGGGTGAGCACCTTTTATTTTTTTTATTTTTTGCCGAAATAATTTTCACTTTTCTCATAAGCCAACTCCCGGAGTCGACTCTTTTCTCTGAGGCAACTCACAAAAAAGAGTCATTTCGTTCGCCTCTAGTTTAGAATATCTTACTTCAAACATTTACACTAATTTTTTAGTCATAAATATCTATGTAATTGGTTATTTCACAAATTCCACCAAAATTAATCACATTCAGTGATAGGCCCTGATAGGGCATACAATTATGATGACATTCTGGAGGTGCGTAATTGTCCAACTATGAGTTTCAACGATGAAGATAGTACACATATTTCATCTATGCGATTTTTGATGTTAAAATTTTGTGGAATTTCTAGATGCCAAAAATTGTATTCGCGTTACTGAGATCTTCGTGCCACCGAATGTTCATGTTATTTTTGTAGAATCAGGTTACTTTTCGTCTTTATTTAATTGATTGCAACAAGAATCTAAAATTAAAACCCCACCCTTTTTAATTTTAGAGTGATATTGTTAAAGGTAGAAACGCCAAAGTGGCGGAATCTATTGCCTGAAATGCTGTACTTAACCAAATCCGGGTTGCTTTAACACCGACAAGATATGGACATGGCCAGCGGCGGCAAAAATAACAATATTAATGTGAACATTAAATATTGTTTCCCCGGTCTGTAGGTGTTCTGATGGGGGAACAATATTTGATGTTGATATTGTTATTTTTTTTTCTTATGATCGCGCATCAGACACCAATTTAAGGTCATGAAGATAAGTTTATAAGGAAAATAAATAGAAAATAAATACTTCACATCGACATGCAGCAGTTTCTTTTGTACAAATATAACTTTACATTATTTTTCATTGTGAAGATTCAAATACAAAACCAGTGATTTTATTCGATGTGAACAAAATGTTCTTGTATTAGAAATTATTTTAATTATTTGTATAAATAAGAAAGCCAATTATCATTAATTCCGCTAATAATACACATGACAATTGATCATTACTACAAACTTATTTTTAAATCTAATCTACTCGCGTGAATCATCACTCCGTTTTATGACCTCATCCCGCCAGTAAAAAGTAAACCCGATCATTTCACTCCGATAAGGTTTTATTGGCCCCGGCACTGAAAACTCACAATGGATCGCCTTGATCCACGATTTCACGATTCAATTTCGTCAGCCCAAAGATTACACGGTATTTTTTGACACTAATCCCGATAAGAATTTGAGGGAATCAATTAATTCAATTGAAAGTATTGGTCCTTCGAATGTTAAAATAATTGGCGGAAAAAAAAACCCGCTCCTGGAAACTGGAAAGCATGGCGCGACACCTTTAAAAGTGGATTATTTATTTACATAATTTTTACGATCGTGTTTTATGAATGTTAAATGTGAGTGAACGGCGTTATTAGCGCGGCGAGAGGCGAGGTGGGCGCCCCCTTTTCTTTCTTTGCGCAAATATTCTCGTCGTCATGAGTCGGGTGATTCTGGTTCAAATGAGGTCTGAGTGCTGATGACGTCTAAAGGCGTCATGTAGATTTTATGGTGTAGTTTGAAGTTACTTCAAAAGTAAATTACAGTATTTAGGATTGTTAAAATGAGGCAGTTGGTCCTAAAAATTAAAAATGTTCCACCACGTGTTAATCGAGAACCAAATTCAACCAAAAATTACAGTATGACTAAGTTTCAGCTTCTAGAGCTCTCCTTCCGAAATCTGGCAGTAGTGAAAGGTTTATGGTAAAGTATGTTCATTAAAAAAAAACCTCAAGTGTGCGATTTTTTTATTTTTTTAAATTTAATTTGGTAACACATATTGAGGTTATGTTACTTATGTTGTGTTCCTACCGATAAATTCATTTGCTATGACAAACGACGCAGATAAATCGTAGGTTCATCTTCCAAAATTTCTTGGGCTGTGTTAATAGCATCCTGACTACGTACCACTTCCTGGTTTACGGAGTCATAACCGATCATGATAAGGTATTTTTAAATTCATCATAAATAATGGGAACGCTAGGAAATTCTTCCTGAAACTGAGCCAAAGGTGCGTCGAATGAATACACACAATTATACACACAAAAATATTTATATTTTAATCAAGATTTAAAAAATATTTCAGAAATACTGTACGCTACACCTACAAAGTGTAGTACTTATTTTTTTTCACTGTAAAACAAAGCAAAACATGAAACAAAATTCAAAACACATTTTAAGAGTTCAATAACTATAAAAAAAAATGAAATAATGTTGGTTTTGACAACAATCTTAAATAAGAAGCGAATAAAGTTATTTTCTATAATTTGTATTTTTAGACATTTTTTTAATCTAATTTCTTTTGGCAATTTTGAAAACTAATTCGCCCATGCTCTCGTAACCTGATGTAAGTTGTAGTCCTACATAGAAAGGTTTATTTAATTTATGTATCGTTCTCTGCGTCAGTTTTAGAAATTGACTAAAATCGCCACCATAGAATGTAAAATAAAATTAAAAGCGTGTACTTCTGGTACCTTTGAGGTACAAACAATTTAAAGAGAGGTACAAGCGGGTACAAACAATGCTCTTTAGATTCCCCTTAGTCGCTTTGCGATTACTTGAAAAATGACTAAAATCGCCACCATTGAATGTAAAAAATTTAAAAGCCTGTACTTCTGGTACCTTTGAGGGACAAACAATTTAAAAAGAGGTACAAACGGGTACAAATGATGCTCTTTAGATTCTCCTTAGTCGCTTTGCGATTACTTGAAAATTGACTAAAATCGCCACCATTGAATGTAAAAAATTTTAAAAGCCTGTACTTCTGGTACCTTTGAGGGACAAACAATTTAAAAAGAGGTACAAACGGGTACAAACGATGCTCTTTAGATTCCCCTTAGTCGCTTTGCGATTACTTGAAAATTGACTAAAATCGCCACCATTGAATGTAAAAAATTTTAAAAGCCTGTACTTCTGGTACCTTTGAGGGACAAACAATTTAAAAAGAGGTACAAACGGGTAGAAATGATGCTCTTTAGATTCCCCTTAGTCGCTTTGCGATTACTTGAAAATTGACTAAAATCGCCACCATTGAATGTAAAAAATTTTAAAAGCCTGTACTTCTGGTACCTTTGAGGGACAAACAATTTAAAAAGAGGTACAAACGGGTACAAACGATGCTCTTTAGATTCCCCTTAGTCGCTTTGCGATTACTTGAAAATTGACTAAAATCGCCACCATTGAATGTAAAAAATTTTAAAAGCCTGTACTTCTGGTACCTTTGAGGGACAAACAATTTAAAAAACGGTACAAACGGGTACAAACGATGCTCTTTCGATTCCCCTTAGTCGCTTTGCGATAACTTGTAAATTGACTAAAATCGCCACCATAGAATGTACATTTTTTTAAAAGCCTGTACTTCTGGCACTTTTGAGGTACAAACAATTTAAAAAGAGGTACAAACGGGTACAAATGATGCTCTTTCGATTCCCCTTAGTCGCTTTGCGATTACTTGAAAAATGACTAAAATCGCCACCATAGAAATATTTTTTTTAAAAGCCTGTCCTTCTGGTACCTTTGAGGTACAAACAATTTAAAAAGAGGTACAAACGGGTACAAACGATGCTCTTTCGATTTCCCTTAGTCGCTTTGCGATAACTTGAAAAATGACTAAAATCGCCACCATAGAATGTAAAAAATTTTAAAAGCGTGTACTTCTGGTACCTTTGAGGTACAAACAATTTAAAAAGAGGTACAAACGGGTACAAATAATGCTCTTTAGATTCCCCTTAGTCGCTTTGCGATTACTTGAAAATTGACTAAAATCGCCACCATTGAATGTAAAAAATTTTAAAAGCCTGTACTTCTGGTACCTTTGAGGGACAAACAATTTAAAAAGAGGTACAAACGGGTACAAATGATTCTCTTTCGATTCCCCTTAGTCGCTTTGCGATAACTTGAAAAATGACTAAAATCGCCACCATAGAATGTAAAAAAATTTAAAAGCCTGTACTTCTGGTACCTTTGAGGTACAAACAATTTCAAAAGAGGTACAAACGGGTACAAATGATGCTCTTTCGATTCCCCTTAGTCGCTTTGCGATTACTTGAAAAATGACTAAAATCGCCACCATTGAATGTAAAAAAATTTAAAAGCCTGTACTTCTGGTACCTTTGAGGTACAAACAATTTAAAAAGAGGTACAAACGGGTACAAACGATGCTCTTTAGATTCCCCTTAGTCGCTTTGCGATAACTTGAAAATTGTATAAAATCGCCACCATAGAATGTAAATTTTTTTAAAAGCCTGTACTTCTGGTACCTTTGAGGTACAAACAATTTAAAGAGAGATACAAACGGGTACAAACGATGCTCTTTAGATTCCCCTTAGTCGCTTTGCGATTACTTGAAAATTGACTAAAATCGCCACCATAGAATGTAATTTTTTTTAAAAGCGTGTACTTCTGGTACCTTTGAGGTACAAACAATTTAAATAGAGGTACAAACGGGTACAAATGATGCTCTTTCGTTTCCCCTTAGTCGCTTTGCGATTACTTCAAAAATGACTAAAATCGCCACCATAGAAATATTTTTTTTAAAAGCCTGTCCTTCTGGTACCTTTGAGGTACAAACAATTTAAAAAGAGGTACAAACGGGTACAAACGATGCTCTTTCGATTTCCCTTAGTCGCTTTGCGATAACTTGAAAAATGACTAAAATCGCCACCATAGAATGTAAAAAATTTTAAAAGCGTGTACTTCTGGTACCTTTGAGGTACAAACAATTTAAAAAGAGGTACAAACGGGTACAAATAATGCTCTTTAGATTCCCCTTAGTCGCTTTGCGATTACTTGAAAATTGACTAAAATCGCCACCATTGAATGTAAAAATTTTTAAAAGCCTGTACTTACGGTACCTTTGAGGGACAAACAATTTAAAAAGAGGTACAAACGGGTACAAATGATTCTCTTTCGATTCCCCTTAGTCGCTTTGCGATAACTTGAAAAATGACTAAAATCGCCACCATAGAATGTAAAAAAATTTAAAAGCCTGTACTTCTGGTACCTTTGAGGTACAAACAATTTAAAAAGAGGTACAAACGGGTACAAATGATGCTCTTTAGATTCCCCTTAGTCGCTTTGCGATTACTTGAAAAATGACTAAAATCGCCACCATAGAATGTAAAAAATTTTAAAAGCGTGTACTTCTGGTACCTTTGAGGTACAAACAATTTAAAAAGAGGTACAAACGGGTACAAACGATGCTCTTTAGATTCCCCTTAGTCGCTTTGCGATTACTTGAAAATTGACTAAAATCGCCACCATTGAATGTAACATTTTTTAAAAGCGTGTACTTCTGGTACCTTTGAGGTACAAACAATTTAAAAAGAGGTACAAACGGGTACTAACGATTCTCTTTCGAATGGCATAAACCAAATTTGAAAATGTGAAAGTTGGACGCTGGCCATTTTTTTATTGTTTAATAACTTTTTTGTCTTTGAGGTACAAACGAAGTTAATAGCGGTACAAACAGGTACAAACAAGGTACAATCGATCTACGTTAAAAAAGTTCAACTTTTTAAAAGTCGGGCGCTAGGTTCACATCGGTCAGTTTCACATCGTTTAATACCAATCCTCTTTCCACGGATGGTACCTCGTTTTCCCTAGAAGCTGCGATGACGAACATTTTTGGTGTATTTGCAGCTAATGGAACCACACAAGTAGCAAACGTTCCTTGTTGTCGATTTTGCTTTTGGTTTTGCCGGTACTCATAAAGTTTTTGATTTTTCCGATTGGCTTTAGCTCTTTCCAATTGAAAATTAATTGAAAAATTAATTACTTATAGATAAAAAAGTTTACAACGGTATAAAATTACCGTTGCACATTTTTCACGCTTCGCATTTGATGGTTCGTTATTAAAAGTTTTGGTTTATTGGTTTTACCATCCGATTCGATCGTCGTGATTTTATGATTGCTTCAAACAAATTAATTGGAATTCAAACTTTTCGCCTCGTAAAACTACAAAGCAATCTTGAACCCAAAACAAACAACAAAAAAAAAGAAAACAATTTCACGGACGTGATTCAAGTTAATCGCAAGCAGAAAAATCCAATCAGCCATATACGGACCGTAATGGTATACCCTTTTCCATATTCGTGTCATTTAAATCACCGGCTCCCCAAAACCTATACTTACCCCGGGCCCAAAAACCCGATGAAATCACCTCTTCGAGGAAGCCCAGCATCCCTGGCCATAAAAGCCGAAACCCTTTCACTTTTCTTTCCATTTGTTTACGGCTGCCTCGAGTCGATCGTCGTCTGGGATGCAGAACTAATTAACGTAGGTGTCGCGTTTTTGTCGGCCGAGGCCGAGATTTCGTGTCCATTCTTGTCTTTGCGTTCGGGTCGTGCGGGTCGTGATTTTTGGCGTACTTGCGTGTGTTTAAAGTACACGTGCAATTGGGTTAATTAAAAGTTGCGTGTGTGTGTGTGGTGTACGATGTCCGGCTTTTCTTCGGCCTCGCACAGCCGTTACAGTGCCACTTATCTTGGAGATGATAATGCCAAGACTGGTCGATCGCGCGGTGGTGACAGTGACTGTGCTCCGGGTGATACCATGTTTAGAAATTTGGATTTCGACATCAAGGTAACGTTCGCGGAACATTTTTGTTCTTATGTTAATATTCACGCCTCGAGCCTTTCCAATTTGTGCAAAACTATTCAGTTATTTTATACCAGGCGGGTTAGTAGCGTCAAAATTATACCAAATTTGGGTAGAGGTGGGCCAAATGAGCTGCCTCAATAAAAAGGTCCTCACTACAAAAATGGGGTGTAATCCATTTTCTTACTGAGTGAATTCTATGAGGTTAAAATTTGTAATGTTCATTTAAAAAAACCTCGAGCGTGCCATGATTTTTTATTTTTTTAAATTTAAGTTAGTAACACATATTGAGGTTATGTTACTTGTGTTATGTTCCTACCGATAAATTCATTTGCTGTGACAAACGACGCGGAGTAATCGTGGGTTCATCTTCTAAAATTTCTTGGGCTGTGTTAATACCTGAGTACGTCTGACTGGTCCACCACTTCCTGGTTTACGGAGACATAACAGATCATGATAAGGTATTTTTAAATTCATCATAAATAATGGGAACGTTAGAAAATTCTTCCCGAAACTCAGCCATGGGTTGGCATGTCCGTGCACTTTAGTCCCATTTCGGAAATAACTTTCAACTATAGACCTATTCATGAGTAAGGGCGCTTTACGAACTAAGTTCGAACATTCAAATAATATTGGTATCCTTTTCTACTACCTGATAACAGAGCGGATATTCCCAAGACGTACGATTTCGTCGGCCGTATCTAGAAAACACACACGCGGCCTGCGTAGCTCGGTCTTAGACCGAGCGGTAGAAGGAGAAAGAAATAGTTTAAGGCGTCTCTTATTTACCGGTTATTTCATAGGCGCGCGCGATTTAGCCTATGGTGGAAAATTGCAACGGACACTACTTGATTCGGACGGACAAGACACCCCGACCGCGATCTCTGCTGAATAATAATAATAATAATAATAATAATAATAATAATAATAATAATAATACTTTTATTTCCCAACAGATCGTGGAATCTAATTACAGGGAAAAAGTAATAAAGATAATAAAGATATCAAGATATAACATATAAAAAAATAAAACAAAAGGATAAAAAAAATAATAGCTCTATAGTAACGTGTTTTGCTGGTTGCTGTAAACCATTGTGACCACGGAATAATTGTGACTTTTAGAAAGATCTGACGTTTTGTATGTCAATTCCTAACATGTGTGCCAACTTAAACTTTTAAAAATAAAAAATCATGGCACACTTGAGGTTTTTTTTTAAATCAACATACGATACTTCTTAGTATGTTGTTTAGAAATTTTATTCGTCTATACTAATTTCGGATGTGGTTATCCATCAACAGAAAAAAAAATTATAATAAAAAGTGCGTTCCACGTTACGTTCGATGAATCCGAAAAAAGTTGACGTACAACGACGAGCGGGCACGGTTCCACCCGACGCGTGTGGAATAAAAGTTAGTCAAAGTTGGCCATGACCCAAAATTCCTAAGCTTATTGGCAAGTGCCAAGCTGGCGTATATTGATATTTTCGAATTTAGGAACTAAGAAAATACATTCGGCGCCTTTTTGTTCATGGCCTGCTTGTCTAATTTTTTATTCGATCTTACTGTATTATTACTGTACATTTTAGTAAAAATTAACAATTTTTGACAGTTGTAAATTGTTATTTTTAGCAGTTGAAAATTTCCTTTTTACTGCCAACGTGTCATTTGTGATGATAGAAATGTGCGATTTTTGACAGTGGTCATATTTAGCAGTTGAAATTTTCTTTTTTCTTTTAATATCAAAAAATGCCATTTTTGATTGTAAAAATCCACAATTTTTTGATGCTACTAATTCTTTTATTTATCGTTTGCAGAATTTTTGACAATTTGTAATTGTTACTTTTGACCAATGGAAATTTCCCTTTTTTAATATTGAAAAATGCCGATAGTTGCTGACGCATCACGGGCTTCAAATTAACATTTGTTCTTGCGAAAGTACATTTTCTGAAGCGCCGATAGTGATAGTAGAAATTTTGACAGTTAGAAATTTTTGGCATTTAAAATTTGTCTATTTATTGTTGAAATAAAACCGTTTTCAGTAATGAGCAATTTTTGACAGTCCTGAATAGTTATTTTTGGCAATTGAAATTTCCTTTTTACTGCCAAAGTGCCATTTGTGATGGTAGATATGTGCGATTTTTGACGTTTTCGATTGTAAAATTTTACAAATTTCGGCAGCTGCTAATTTTCTTATTTACCGCTGAATCCTGCAGAAATTTTGACAATTCGAAATTGTCATTTTTGACGGTTAAAAATGTATATTTTTACTATTGAAAAATGCCGTTTCTGACAGTAGAATTGACAATTTGCAATTGTTACTTTTGGCCGTTGGAAATTTCCCTTTTTTGATATTGAAAAATGCCGATAGTGATAGTAGAAATGCTCAAATTTTGACAGACTAAACACTTTTGGCATTTGAAAATTTTCTTTTTATTGTTGAAACGTGCCATTTTCAGTAATGAGCAATTTTTGACAGTATTGAATAGTTATTTTCAGCAATTGAAAATTTCCTTTTTGCTGCTAAGTGCCATTTGTGATGGTAGTGCTATTTTTGACAGTTCGAAATTGTCATTTTTAGCAGTTGAAATTTACTTCTTTTTTTAATAACAAAAATGCCGTCGTTGATAATAAAAAAACCATAATTTTTGGTAGCTGCAAATTTCTTTATTTACCGTTTGTGGTGGCAGAAATGTAGAATTTTTGACAATTCAAAATTGCCATTTTTAGCAGTTGATTTTTTTTTAAATATTAAAAAATACTGTTTTTGGTAGTAAAAATCCACAATTTTTGACCGCTGCAAATTTCTTTATGTGCCGTTTGTGGTGGCAGAAATGCAGAATTTTTAACAATACCAAAATGGCAATTTTCTTTTTTAATACAAAAAATGCCGTTTTTGATTTTAAAAATTCATAATTTTGGGAGCTGCTAATTTCTTTATTTACCGTTGAATCGTGCCGTTTATGGTGGCAGAAATGCAGAATTTTTGATAATTCGAAATTGTCATTTTTTTTTAATATGAAAAAATTTCGTTTTTGATAGTAAAAATCGATAATTTTTGACAGCTGCAAATTTCTTCATGTGCCGTTTTGCGGTGGCAGAAATGCAGAATTTTTGATTATTCGAAATTGTTATTCTCTTTTTTTTAATATGAAAAAATGTCGTTTTTGACAGCTGCAATTTTTTTTTATGTGCCGTTTGCGGTGGCAAAAATGCAGAATTTTTAATAATTCGAAATTGACATTTTTTTATATATGAAAAAATGTCGTTTTTGATAGTAAAAATCGACAATTTTTGGCAGCTGCTAATTTCTTCATGTGCCGTTTTGCGGTGGCAGAAATGCAGAATTTTTCATAATTCGAAATTGTCATTCTCTTTTTTTTTTAATATAAAAAATGTCGTTTTTGACAGCTGCAAATTTCTTTATGTGCCGTTTACGTTGGCAAAAATGCAGAATTTTTGACAATTCGAAATTGTCTTTTTTTAACGTTATATATTCTAAATTTCTGTATAAAAGTAGGGGAAACTCATGAGTGAGGGAAGAGAGTCGACTCTTTAAAGTATAAGCCGACAGTCGACTCTTTGCAAGTAAAGAAGGTTTACAGCAGGTAAAATATAAAAATTTATAGGCGAGGACCTTTTTTTGCTCAATATTTTTGGAAGTGAGGACCTTTTTTTGCTCAATATTTTTGGAAGTGAGGACCTTTTTTTGCTTATCACTCTTTTCCAAACATACTGTCTACTTCTTACACAGAGTGAATCAACTTATGAGTCGACTCATAGCAATTGACTCTTTTTCACTAGTGGACTCGCAAAAAAGTGTAATTTCGTCCACCTCACTAATAAATATAAAGTATGTTCATTAAAAAAAAAACCTCAAGTGTGCCATGATTTATTTATTTTTACAAAGGAACGTTTTTGCTGGTTGCTGTAAACCATTGTGACCACGGAATAATTGTGACTTTTAGAAAGATCTGACGTTTTGTATGTCAATTCCGAACTTAAATTTAAAAAAAGGAAAAAATCATGGCACACTTGAGGTTTTTTTTTAATGTACATACGATACATGTTTGAGTAGTTTATATTAAAAATCGGTTGTGGCTGAATGTCTAAGCCAATATCCCATTACATCATATCATTTGGGGAATTTCAGTCAATCATCTTTCCTTAAAAAAAAGTGTTATTCCAAATTAGAAATTGCTGTCTTTTTTTTTTAAATAAAATTAAATCCGAAAACGGGAGAACCGTTTAAATCGCACGTTATCAGATTTCCAAGCACGCGACATGGAAATTTGTTCCACTTTGTTTCGTACTGGATTACTTTTTATGGCTTTTCGGAAATGCAGCGTGTGCACGGAACAGATCCATTCAATTTCCTGCATGATTGATTGAAAAAACACAATTAATTACAACATTCCACATTCACACATTATGTGTTTAGTTTAATATGATGTAAATATGTGCATGCTTCCAATAGCGAATGTATGAAATGTTGAGCTTGTTTGCAATTGATTACAATTTACAAAAGTAATGTATTAGTTAATGAATGCAGTGGTTCAGCTAGGGGGTGAAAATAACTGCAATGCGGAAGAGGATAGATGTAGGAGTTCGCATTCTATTCTAATCAAAATTTATCATTTGTCAAAAAAAATGTGAATCAAACCAAATGCCATTCATTATGAAGATACAGGATGCATATGTGAGTACGTAATTTCGATCCCGTGAACCAACTCCTGATATTGTAACAATAAATGTTTCACCGTTGACTCACCCATCTTGACTAATCGTGTCAACACGATGAAATGTTTGAACAGGAACGGGGGACAGGTATAGTCGTTTAAACTTGTTAAACGCGAACGGAATACCGATCGGACGATTATTTAAATTCGGACATTTACAGCGAACTCTTTTAATTTCAATTTGCATAAACATAAACAAATCAATGGTAACGAGAACGCCGCCTCTGGTTTTGGACCGAATTACGTGGCGACAAGTTTCTGGAGACCAATTAAAATTTCAAAACGAATTGGGGATTGGGGATTTTTATTTTGGATGTTTGTGTGGTAACAAATTAACACTGGGAGAAGTTTTACAGATGATTACATTTCATACAAACTAGTTTCGATTGTTTTCGAACAACAGCAGCACCATTACAGCACGCTAACCTTGAAAAATTTACTTAATTTGGTATTTGGGATAAAAATATTTATGATTTTTTTCAGATTTTTATAGTGGTTAAAAACAAAAACCCATTTTTCGAGGGTTTCATGGTCATATCTTGACAAAAAATTGGGTTGTTTATGCGAAACTGAAAAAAAAAATAATACTGAAATACTAATAATAATTTTACATAAAATGACTGTTCAACTGTTGATAAATATACAAAAAATATCGTAAAAATAATAGTTATTCGAATTTTTGAAGTTGTCGCACCAAACGTTGAAAGATGAAAAAATCACACAGATGGTATTTATTGATAGCAATCATATGACGAAATAAAATTAAGCATTTTTTTCGGGCCAATTTTTTTAGTACTCGTAAAACTCTTTGGCATTTTTTCAAGACAATTTTTTTTAGTACTCTTTTTGGCTTTTTTTTTCAGTTCACTTTTTCAAGACTTTTTAGGGAGAATTTTTTTTAGACTCTTGAGACTCTTTGGTATTTTTTCCAAGACAATTTTTTACAGTACTTTTTTTGGCGTTTTATTCAGGACAATTTTTTCCAGTACTCTTTTTGGAATTTTATTCAGGACAATTTTTTCCAGTACTCTTTGGCATTTCTTCAGTTCACTTTTTCAAGACTTTTTAGCATTTTTTTGAGACATTTTTTTAGTACTCTTAGGACTCTTTGGCATTTTTTCCAAGACAATTTTTTCCAGTACTCTTTTTGGCATTTTGTTCAGGACAAATTTTTCCAGTACTCTTTTTGGCATTTTATTCAGGACATTTTTTTCCAGTACTCTTTTTGGCATATTTCAGTTCACTTTTTCAAGACTTTTTAGCATTTTTTTGGGACAATTTTTTTAGTACTCTTAAGACTCTTTGGCATTTTTTCCAAAACAAATTTTTCCAGTACTCTTTTTGGCATTTTATTCAGGACAATTTTTTCCAGTACTCTTTTTGGCATTTTTTCAGTTCACTTTTTCAAAACTTTTTTGCATTTTTTGGGACAATTTTTTTTTGGACTCTTGAGACTCTTTGGCATTTTTTCCAAGACAATTTTTTCCAGTACTATTTTTGGCATTTTATTCAGGACATTTTTTCCAGTACTCTTTTTGGTATTTTATTCAGGACAATTTTTTCCAGTACTCTTTTTGGTATTTTATTCAGGACAATTTTTTCCAGTACTCTTTTTGGCATTTTATTCAGGACAATTTTTTCCAGTAGTCTCTTTGGCATTTTATTCAGGACAATTTTTTCCAGTACTCTTTTTGGCATTTTTTCAGTTCACGTTTTCAAGAATTTTTAGCATTTTTTGGGACAATTTTTTTTTGGACTCTTGAGACTTTGGCATTTTTTCCAAGACAATTTTTTCCAGTACTTTTTTTGGAATTTTATTCAGGACAATTTTTTGGCATTTTTTTAATTCACTTTTTCAAGACTTTAGCATTTTTTGGGGACAATTTTTTTCAGTACTCTTAATACTCCTTGGCATTTTTTCCAATACAATTTTTTCCAGTACTCTTTTTGGCATTTTGTTCAGGACAATTTTTTCCAGTACTCTTTTTGGCATTTTTTCTCAAGACAATTTTTTCAGTACTCTTTTTGGATTTTTCTTTTAAACAATTTTTTTCAGTGCTCAATTGGCATTTTTTTCAGGACAATTTTTTCAGTACTATTTTTCAAGACTACTATGGCATTTTTTTTTTCAAGACAATTTTCTTCAGTATTCTTTTCCAAAACTCTTTTTGACATTTTTGTATTTTATTCTATTCTATTTTTAAGACTCTTTTAGGCAGTTTTTTTAGACAATTTTTTCCGGTACTCTTTTTGGCATTCATTTTCAGTACTCTTTTAAGACTACTTTTGGCACTTTTTTTTCAGGACAATTTTTTTTCAGTACAATTTTTTTAGTACTCTTTTTGGTATTTTTTTTAGACAATTTTTTCCAGTACTCTTTTGGCTTTTTTTTTCTGGACAATTTTTTTTAGTACTCTTTTTCAAGACTACTTTAGCATTTTTTTTTCAAGACAATTTTTTTCAGTACTTTTTTTCAAGATTTTTTTTGGCATTTTTACTTTCTCCGTTACGAAGTACAAGAAAGTATTGCGATCGTGAAAAAAATTTCAAAAATTTTTTTTACGGAAATATCCGTTTTGGGGTCCCTAGATGCCATTTTAACAATTTCTGGAAACAAAAATTGTGCTGTGTGTGTGCGTGTGTCTGTCTGTCTGTCTGGCTGTGCGCGCTGTATCTCAAAAACTAATGGAGCAATTGATATGAAACTTTAAACATAAGTCTTATTTGAGAATCTGAAGAACTGAAAAGCTTTTGGTAAAATTTTGTTTACCTTAACTATTTTTTGTTTTTCCCAATATTTTTTTAAATATGAAAAATGTCACAAAATCATTTAAACAAATATTGAAGACAACAAATAAATTAACATCTTTTGTTGGAAAATATTTTTCATAAAATCATTGTTATTCTAGAAAAAAAAAAATTTGTTTTTCATTTTTGGGTTATAATTAAGAAACGATAATATTTACAGTAAATTTATGAATAACAAAATGAACAACTTATAAAGAATAAGTTTTTTTTCGAAATCTCGTTGGTTTTTAAGTAAACTGAGTTTTTGAATTTGAAGTATAATTTTTCCATCTTTTCATAACTTTGAGGTTTCTGACGTCAGTTTCATCCAAGTCGACAAAACGCTCGATGCACATTTAAATTGAAAATAAACCATGAAAGCGTAAATATAAATTATACTACCAAGTCGGAGAAAGTAACATGATGACCACATCGCCATTTTTTTTTTCAGGACAATTTTTTCAGTACTCTTTTTGGTATTTTTTTTCAAGACAATTTTTTCCAGTACTCTTTTTGGCATTTTTTTCGGGACCATTTTTTTCAGTACTCTTTTTCAAGACTACTTTTGGCATTTTTGTGGGCAAATTTTCTTTTTTTGTTTTCAAACATTTTTTTAATATTGTAAATAACGTTCAATGACCTTGAAAAAATTCACCTAATTTGGTATTTGGGTCAATAATATATGTGATTTTTTCAGATTTTTAAAATATTTTTTTAGTGGTTAAAAAATTATATTTGAAAGAATCTTATTTTGGGGCTTCCCGGGTCATGTAGGGTTTTTTTTGATATACGGCTACTTTGGTTTAAGGGCACATCTAATGATATTTTCATATTTATTTAAAAATCTGTGTCGGGTGGCATTTTGACCATCTTATCTCGGGATACGCTTTTATTACCTCATAAATGGATTTTAAGCAGGGACGGGATTCGACCGAACTAAGCACCGACATGCGGCAGCATCCCTCGCCGATCGAGTTTCGCATTTGTATTTTCTCTGACTGTACATCCCTCGGGCCAGAGGCCCTCGGGCTGCACACCGTCGACCTGGGGCGTTATTGTATTTATAACGCCCTAAATACCTTAATTACTATAATGATATCAATAACAAAGGGAGTGTCAAATTGCCTGTTAATTTACATACAGTTGACAGTGACGCTTGAGGTTAGGTATACATATTACAGAGATACTGAAAATTAAGAATGGGACGTTATATAAGTGGTAATCGGACCACTCTTGCTACCATTGTTACTTTCCTGTATCTCTACAATAAGTATACCTAACCTCAAACGTTACTGTCGATTGTATGTAAATTAACGGGCAATTTGAAACTCCCTTTGTTATTGATATCATTTATATTATCACATTACTTTATTTTTTATTGACGAGTGTAATTTTTGTTTAGCACAATAAACCATTATTATTTTTATTAATATTACAAGGACTATGAATTTTTAAATAAGTAAAAACCTCCTTTACCTATATCCCGGATTGAAACTGATTCCTTGGCGTTTATATTATTAATTTTTGCCTTCCAAAGAAATGTTACTCGATATGGTATGATCTTTTACGGTGTGATTGAGAGGTAAACCGGTCTCACCCACACCTGATCTTGAATGCAGTGACATTGACTCGAATTACTGACCTTTTTTCCTTCTCACGTACCTACATCTACATATTAGGAACAAAATTCGTTTAATAAGAATATAATGGCAGACATTTAAATAACCGGCCAGCATAAACGTCTCGGAGGAATTCATTAAAATAATCACACAGGCGAACGTGGCAATCATCGAATCGTTGTGATTGTGATCAGTTGAATTCGTGAGAAAATCACTTCCCACAGACTTAATTAAAGTACACGTTTTCAATAATGAGTACTAAAATGAGATTGAGTACCGTACAATTTGATTATTGAAAATTGTTTAACGTTTCTTATAGTTTCTATAGATTACTCTAAATATGTATTTGTTAAACAATTTTCAATAATCAAATTGTACAGTACTCAATCTCATTTTAAGCAAATTAAGTCACAAATAACTGCTGAATACACGATTGCGTAGTATATTTGTGTGTAGTTTTCTTGTTTTTTTAATTTACTAGTGCACTCTGACTATTCAAAACCTTTGCACACCTTCGAAGACCTGACCTTTAATTATTCCTAGAACAAACACATCGTTGTGCAATTATGTTATATAATAATGGCGGTGTCTTCATTATGCCGCAGGAATGAATCATTGCCGTTATCCGTTCCGGTAGACCACAGGGGTCAGTTTTGCGACCGCCGTCGAAGAGATTGCCGAGCATTTTTTTTCAGAATAATTAAATGGTCGGTGTTGTGTCCATAATCGATTCGAGTAACCGCAAAGATCACGCCCCAATTATCTGCTGTGTAGAAGAAGATAAGGCTGGCGTTATTAAAATGTATTACAAATAAATGCCATGCGTGAAAACGTGATTTCGATAGAGAACACAATCTTTAATGTTTTAAATTGTGGATGCCTTAAATAAAAGCAGTGGCGGCTGGTACATTTGTCGAAATAAATGTGGAATTTCTAAAGCAATTTTAGGAAAAAGTTTATTTTTCGTCTTTAAAATTTGCTTTCGAGGGCAGCCATTTTTGTTTGTGTGAAGTTTGGATAGATTTTCTTAAACAGTTGCAAAGATACATTATCTAAGGTTAATCTGTCAGAATTTTTATACACCTGTTAAAATAAATGTGGAATTTCTGGAGCAATTTTAGGAAAAAGTTCATTTTTCGTCTTCTAAATTTGCTTTCGAGCGCAGCCATTTTTGTTTCTGTGAAGTTTGGATAGATTTTCTTAAATAATTGCAAAAACACATTATCTAGAGTTAATCTGTCAAAATTTGATACATCTGTCGAAATAAATGTGGAATTCTTAGAGCAATTTTGGGAAAAATTAATTTTTCTGCAGCCGTCCCGAAAATAAAACTTTCGGTATGATTTATTAAATCGAAAGTGCCACTTTACATAAATCGTACCCAAAGTAGTTATTTTCGGGACGATTTTGTTTCACTTTCGGGACGCTTTTTGTTACTTTCGGGACGATTTTTGCGTATATATGTAGGCGGCCTTGACAAAAACATGAACATCGTATTTAATTATGACAGCGCATGTCATATAACATTCGTGTGTGTTTTAGGTTTTTTAACATAAAAAAACGGCTGCAGAAAAAATATTGTACGTAACGCGTTCCAAAAGTAATTTTACGGGACTCGCAGTTCGCAAATAGTAATTTACGTAACGAGTTCCGAAAGTGATATTTTACGGGACTCGCAGGATTCCAGGACTCGCCTGCGGCTCGTCCTGGAAACTTCCTACTCATCCCGTAAAATATCACTTCCGGAACTTGTTACGTAAATTACTATTTTCGTCTTCAAAATTTGCTTCCGAGCTTCCGATTTTTGTTTGTGTAAAGTTTGGATAGATTTTTTTAAACAATTGCAGAGACACATTATCTAAAGTTAATCTGTCAAAATTTGATACACCTGTCGAAGTAATTGTGGAATTTCTTGAGAAATTTTAGCAAAAAGTTCATTTTTTGTCTTCAAAATTTCCTTTCGAGCGCCGTCATTCTTGTTTCTGTGAAGTTTGGATAGACTTTTGCAAATATACATTATCCAGCGTTAATCTGTCAAAATTTTATACATCTGTCGAAAAAAATTTGGAATTGCTAGAGCAAAGTTCATTTTTCTTCGTCTTTAAAATTTCTTTTCGAGCGCAGCCATTTTTGTTTGTGTGAAGTTTGGATAGATTTTCTTAAACAATTGCAGAGACACATTATCTAGAGGTAATCTGTCAAAATTTGACACACCTGTCGAAGTTATTGTGAAATTCCTTGAGCAATTTTAAGAAAAAGTTAATTTTTCGTCTTCAAAATTTCTTTTCGACCGCAGCCATTTTTGTTTCTGTAAAGTTTTGATAGATTTTCTTAAACAATTGCAGAGACACATTATCTAGGGTTAATCTCTCAAAATTGGATACATCTGTCGAAATAAATGTGGAATTCTTAGAGTAATTTTAGGAAAAAGTTAATTTTTTGTCTTCAAAATTTTCTTTCGAGCGCAGCCATTACTGTTTCTATGAAGTCTGGTTAGATTTACCGTCGATTATTAACAGCCAACTAAGATAGAGTGAACGTATGATGGTTCGAGCAAGCTGGGGCAACTGCTCGCACACTTAGTAACTGCCAGAGACAAGAAAAATTGTACTCAAACCGTCGATTATTAACAAGCAACTAAGAAAGAGTGAAGGTATGATGATTTGAGCAAGCTGGGGCAACTGCTCGCACACTTAATAACAGCCACAGATAAAAAAATTTGTATTCAAACCGTTGATTATTAACAACCAACTAAGATAGAGTGAACGTATGTTCCAGTGGCGGCTCGTGGAATATGTTGATGGTAGAGCCACTTATACAATACAAACAGGTATATTTTGAACTGATCCAAGTGTGAGGCGTGATTCTCATGATTCACGTTTCGGGGAAGTACAAACGACTTTTCTCGTTATCCGTTCCCAACGGTTAAAAATGTTTGCTTAGCTTAAAACTACAGGTAGTGCCATGGCTCCTTGGCTCTATATAACGAGCCGCCCCTGGTTCGAGCAAGCTGGGAAAACTGCTCGATCATCTAATAACGTCTACAAATAAGAAAACCCTCGATTATTAACAGCCAACTAAGATAATATGTACGTATGTTAGTTTTGGCAAGCTGGGGCAACTGTTCGCACACTTAATAACAGCCACAGATAAGAAAATTCGTATTCAAACCGTCGATTATTAACAACCAACTAAGATAAAGTGAACGTATGTTAGTTCGAGCAAGCTGGGGCAACTGCTCGCACACTTAATAACAGCCACAGATAAGAAAATTCGTACTCTAACCGTCGATTATTAACAACCAACTGAGATAAAGTGAACGTATGTTGGTTCGAGCAAGCTGGGGCGTTATTAAAATGTATTACAAATAAATGCCATGCGTGAAAACATGATTTCGATAGGGAACACAATCTGTAATGTTTTAAATTGTGGATGCCTTAAATAAAAGCAGTGGCGGCTCGTGGAACATGTTGATGGTAGAGCCACGTATACAATATACCCCCCCCCCCTCCTTTTTTAAAGAAAGAAAGAATGATTTATCTTCCTAGACCAAAGTAAAAAAAAGTGTTTTAAGAGTTGATTAAAAATTCTTGCTGAGCCTGAAGCTACAGGCTCTTTGGCAAGAAAAATTCAAGTTCTGTGAGTTCTGGATCTACTTGATGAGTTCAGTAATTCTTTCTTATAAACAAATTCTGTTTACACAATATAGTATATAGTTAGTAATAATACAAGCCAAAAAATTTAAGAGTATTTCTACTGTTTAAAAGAAAAAAAAAACATATTTCGCCATTCACAAAAATTGGAAAAAAAGTGCATCGTCAAAGTTGGACATGGTTTCCAGAATTTTTATTTTATTTTCCACAGGGTTGATAGAGGGGGCGGAAGGGGTTTTTTTTTTCCTTCATTATAGTTTGTATTCGGTCAGTTTAATTAGAGTTATTATTGATGCACAACATTATTACTTGAATGATTATTTATCGTAATAAATAAGAGAAAGAGAAAGAGATGTGAGGATTGCTTCAACTGCAAGTTTTTTATAATCGTTAAGTTAAATCATCCTGTATATAATATCTTAAAAATGGAATTTGTTTGTGATGCATGTATGTATGTATGCAAAAAAATGTGCATGGACAGTCTAGCACGAGATGACGTACTGCGAAGGCCTTTTTTATCATAACGCGATAGTGGTTCGAGTGAAATTGTAAATATTGATTAAGGTGTTTTGCAGTAAGCGTGTTTAAAATGTGTACAATCGGGTGTACTGTAAGTGCAACTATGCGTTAGATTCAAGTTTTTTTTTTGTGCATTTTCCAATGAAGAGGGTTACGGATATTTTCAACTCGATCTCATGTGTTAAGAAATCTCGTTTAAAGGTAAAATATGATTATTTGTTTATTTAATGCTTAAAAAATTATAATCAATGATTAAACTGCAGTGACGCTTTTTGAACTCACATACTCGTTTAACGATTTAGGTATCTACTTACTTTTCCTGTAACTATGACATAACTGCTCGTTGCTCGTTCCTGGAAAAAATGTCACAAAACCTACAGGACAGTTTGGCGTCCATTCCTATTGTGTGATTGGTGCTGAAAGGTTTACTTCGTGATACTGCTTAAATCAAGGACCAATAAATAGTATATTTCATAACAAGGGTCAAAAGTGGCAAATAGCTGCGAAGTTTGGCGAACGAGGTTATGCACAGCGTAACCGAGTGAGGCAAACAGTCGAGCAATACAGAAAGAAGTAGTAACTTTGTTAATGATTTCAACAGATGTCGCCGCTTACTTTACATTTAGAACAAGGAATAGTTGTAGATGTTGCAACGTGTGCAAGACACCGCTGAAGTTTTTAAAATAACATGTATTAACCCTCTATTGCATGATTTATTTAAACATAAAAAGTTTTTACATTAAATGGTTAAAGCAATAAGGCAAAATTATATTTTTTTTTTATAAAATTTGTTAATCTCTTATTTGGTTTAGTACTCACGTAATTTTATCAGTATTTTTGGCAGCAACACAATTATCAAAGAAATGACGAAAGCGTTTGAGTTCTTCAAACTTGTTTCGAGGCATATCATCCGTAATTTGAACCATTCTGATTTTAGTGGTCCAATACCTGCTGGAGGAAAGTTGTCTGATGAGAGACATCCAAATCAATATTTGTATGAATTGCTCAATTTCCTCAGAGTTACTTGTAATTGGTTTGTTTAGTTTTTTCTGTGCGCTGTACGTACATGTTTGCTCTAACAGTTGAGAAATAAAGAAAAAAAATAGTCTTCTGAAAGATTTCCTAAAAAATAAATTTTGTTAGGATCTCTTAGAGTTTTCGAATCTATTTCATTTATTTTAGTAATTATTTATTTCGTAAGATAGCCGAACTTTGCCTACCAAAAATTATGTTCCCATTTGGGAACAGAATGCAATAGAGGGTTAATGTCACGTGTATCAGTTGTCAAAATCATTTCTCTAAAAGAACGAACTATGATAGTAAATGGTTTTACTAGTACAAAATTAACCGAACGGATACTAATAATAATAATAAATTGATGACAAAAAATGAATTATTAGAAATTGTTCTGCAAATTGCACATTCATTTCGACAGATACCTGAAATTTGGACAAGATAGATATCTTGATTCACGTGTCTTTATAATTAACCAAAAAAAGTTTACCCGAACGTCATTGCTTCAAAATTTGATGATCAAAAATAAACTTTTTTCAGAAACTGTTCGTAGATGCTTTTTGATTAAATTACGTGTTTTTACAATTCTGAACTTTGGAGTGACAAAAATGGCTGCGTTAGAAGACCAATTTTGATGACTAAAAATGAACTTTCTTTAAAAAATGCTTTAGAAATTTCGACAGATACCTGTAGTTTTGACTTACCATCTAGAATAACTTCCTTTACAAATGCCAAAAAAAATATCCGAACTTCATTGTAACAAAAACTTCTACAGATTTTTTCTTTTTACAGAAATTGTTCTGGAAATTGCGCCTTGATTTTAGCCAGGGTTCGGACGATATATATCATCGGATAAATATCACGATATATATCATGATATACCGCGTGACCCAGGGATCTGTAAAAGCCCCATAACTTATTTGCTATTTGATATATCGACTTCCAGTTTTCTTGATATGGTACCCTAACTTATTCTACATATTTTAAAAATATGTATGTTTTTGTACAGGGTGTGCCAATATACATAACAGAACAAAGTTATGTTTTTTTAAATGGAACACCCTATATTTTATACTTTATTTTCAACCCTCTTGAGAAGCTGATAAAAATAGTATAAGATAGTATGGGTCTATTATAGACGGTTGGTTAGTTATGGGCAAATTTGTGGCAAAAACATGTACACATTGAAAACATTGCAGAAGCGTTCCTAGCACAGATAGCATCATTATTTTTACACTAGAAAATTTCCCACATCATAAAGAATAATACACATCGGCTTTGGTTCTCTTTTATTCATAGTGCTATACAGGGTGTCAACATACGCAAAACAATAGAAAACTATTTTTTTTCAAATGGAACACCCTATATAAATTGCCACCAATCTATGGCATTTTTAATAAGCTTTCCAATGATATACAGTTTGTATAACAAAATATTAAGGATTCTTGAGATTTATCAACAAAAACATATTTGTTTTGTCACCTTCTGCTGATTTCTGGATTTTCAGCCAAAACTATGCATTTTCAGGAAAAATTATAAGAGACCAAAGTTGTAGAGCGAAAAATTTTAGATCGACATAGGTCTTTCAACTTTTAAGATAATGCGTGCATTGCCCGCCAGAGTGCGCAAAATCGTGACCGTATATGTATTTTAGCGTTTTCTTTTCAAATTTTTTATTAATAACTTGCACTATACTTTATTTTCCGCACCCTCTAGCGAAAAAACGGGAAATTATGGGGAAATTAAAATGGCCCATATCGATTGAAAATGTTCCGCTCTACAACTCTTAATAGAAGCAATTTTTGCCAAATATGCATAGTTTTCCCTAAAAATGCAAATTGAAAATGTATATATCAATTTTTGCGTTTTTCGATGGTTTTTTGCATTTTTAGCGAAAACTATGCATTTTGAGTAAAAATTGCTTCTTTTAAGAGTTGTAGAGCGGAATATTTTCAATCGATGTAGGTCATTTAAATAATTCTATAATTTCCCGTTTGTCTGCTAGAGGACGTGGAAAATAAAGTATAGTGCAATTAATTAACAAAAAATTTGAGAAAAACGCTAAAATGCATATACGGTCACGATTTTGCGCACTCTGGCGGGCAATGCACACATTATTGAAAAAGTCTAAAGACCTATATCGATCGAAAATTTTCCGCTCAACAACTTTCGTCTCTTATTATTTTTTCAGAAAATGCATAGTTTTGGCTGAAAATCCAAAAATGAGCAGGAGGTGACAAAAGAAATATGTTTTTATGGATAAATCTTAAGAATCCTTAATATTTCATTATACAAATTGTACATCATTAGAAAGCTTATTAAAAATTCCATGCATTGGTAGCAAGATATATAGGGTGTTCCATTTGAAAAAAAATAGTTATCCATTATTTTGCGTATGTTGACACCCTGTATAGCAGTATGAACAAAAAAGAACCAAAGCTGATTTGTATTATTCTTCATGATGTGGAAAATTCTTTAGTGTATAAAAAACGATGCTAGCATTGCTAGGAGCGCTTCTGCAACTTTTTCAATGTGTCCTTGTTTTTGCCACAAATTTGCCCATAACTAACCAACCGTCCATAATAGACCCATACTATCTTATACTGTTTTAATCAGCTTCTCAAGAGGGTTGAAAATAAAGTATAAAATATAGAGTGTTCTATTTAAAAAAAACATAACTTTGGTCTGTTATGTATATTGGGACACCCTGTACAAAAACATACATATTTTTAAAATATGTAGAATAAGTGTCGGTACCAGTTCAGGAAAACTAGAAAATGATATCTCAAATAGCAAATAAGTTATGGGGCTTTTACAGATCCCTGGGCCACCCGGTATATCGGATATATATCCGATATATTGATATTTATATAAATATCGGATATTTTCCGAACCCCGATTTTAGCAGATCTTGAAAGTTTGATAGATTAATCTTCAACCAAGTGTCTTTACAATTGCCAAAAAAAAATTATTCGAATTTTACCGTAATAAAACTGTTGCATATTTTGATTGAACAAAAATAAAGTTTTTCCAGAAATTTCTCTGAGAATTGCTTCTATATTTGAACACATGCTTGACATTTTGACAAATCAATCTTGAATCACGTGTCTTTTCAATTGGCTAATTGAACTTTGGAGTGACAAATGGCTGCGCTTGAAGACTGTTTTTGATGACCAAAATTAACTTTTTAAAGAAATTTATCTGAAAATTCCACATTCATCCGAAATACCTGAAATTTTGACATATTCATCGCGAATGACGTGATTTTAGAATTGGCCAGTTATCCATCCAAATATTAATGACCAAAAAATAACTTTTTCTCGAAGGCGGTGTGAGGATTCCGCCTTTATTACGGCAATTGCTTGAAATTTTGACAGGTTGATCTTCAATTAATTACAATTGCCTAAAGAAAATTAACGTAACTTTGCTATAACTAAAACTATTGATTATTTTGATGACTAGAAATAAACTTTTTTCTAGAAATTGCTTTCCTTTGATCTTGTACTTCGTACAGAAAAAAAAATAGGAAAAATTGTGTCAATAAGCAATATTTACCTTATATATTACGTCTCTTCCTCCAACACATTTTATAATGTATATCTTTTTGTTACAGGGTGTACAAATTCATGAAATAGACATAGGACAACCGTGCCTGGACTGCCCTTGTCCGAAAGGATACAAACCTCACATTTGGAGGTAAGAATGATTCACTTATATTCATTAAATCCATTTTATTTATTTAATGTGTAATGATTTAAAAATAGTGTACTTATATTTACAAAGCTCAAATAATGATTAAATTTTAATTGCAATTTTTTAGAATGCGGCTAATGATTGCTCTCGACTTGAATATGAATTAAAAATTATTAAAAAAATATCATTTGCATGCGTTGCGTTTATAATAAGGTGTGAACCAAAGAATTTTGTATCTGAGTAGGCCATATCTGAGAGAGAGAGAAACATAGCAGTAGTCATGTCTGATAAGGAGAGGATCAGATGTGTGACTCACCGATTTGATCCATCTTTGGCACACTTGTAGGTCATGATCGGGAGTGTAACAGTTGCAAGTAATAGGGTGCACTTTTCAGCCGTTTTCGAGAAAAAAATTGATTGATTCTAAAATTGAGATATTTGAATATACATGGATTTATAAAAACTATAAAAAGAAAATAAATGAACGCAACTTCAACAATGGGGTTCGATCCTTCGACCTTCCGACTACGAATCGGAGAATTTATTGATGCGCCAAAAGGTCGGTATATGTTTGTTAACGCAAAAGGTATATAAACATACGAATTAATTACAAATTAAAAAACAATTTTTTCTCAAAAACGGCTGAATTGTGCGCCCTATTACTTGCACCTGTTACACTCCTAGTTATGACCTACACGTATGGCAAAGATGGTGAGTCTCACATCTGATCCTCCCCTTGTGAGATTAATTCATTTTTTTTAAATCCAATTCAATAGTCTCATGACATAATAATATGCGACATACCTCATTTATCTCACAGCCAACTCTGAAACAAAATTTTGTGGCTCACACGTTATATCTATTACACCACCAAAAACCGACTCATAATAGCTCGTTGTTATTACGATACAAGTGCTATAATAGCTTTGGTGCATTTTATTTTTTAATAGTTGGTGGCATTGCAATTTTAAACGTCAAATGCATGCATCCAGCGATCATAAACAGTAAAAATATAAATTTAATGTATAGTCAAGTTTATCGATAATAAAAAAAATATACTAACAAATAAATTACATAATCATTTAATCAATAAATAAATAAAAAAAATATATATATTAAATTGAATTAAAATGACAAAAGATGATCTTGAAGCGCGCGATTTAACATTTTATATAATTTATAACAAAAACAAAATACAGTTGTATAACTTTTACAGGTTTATTGTTAGACAATGCAACAATTGTTGACTTATTTTCATCTTCCTAATCCCATGGCACAACGATTATTGCTGTATCTGAGTTAACATAAAGTTTTGTCATAAAGCATATAAAATCTTAAATATTGGTTCAATTGCTTTTGAGAATGGTTAACGAAAAAAACTGTATACACTACACGATTCATAAATATAAATCTTAATGCGGTTCGAGATAATTTGCATCAGGATATTCGCTACACGAAACCCATCCAGTCGGGTCGGGTAGGGTCATCTTCTCGAATTAGCGTCAAATAAATTATGAAATTAACGGTCACGTTCGCCGGCATTTGTGGAAGAATCTTTTCACGTTTCGTATTTTCACAGACTTCTTAAGTGATCATTAGCTTTTTTGCAAGAGTTTGTCAAAATAGCGGTACGTGATGGGTCTTCAATGGAATGACAGAGATTTCCGGTCAATATTTGTAAATTTCTTGAACCAAAAATTTAGGGCTAGTTGACTTTTTTCTATAAGAAATATCACTACTGCCAGGTAATGCGGCGCTATGGTATAGTTGGACAGGACAAAATTGAATAACCCCTAGGCAATAAAGGTTGCTTTACGACGGCTTTTAATTTTTCAAGTTTTAAGTGGTCAGAAACCGTCCCATAAATATATCAGGGCTCTGCCTAAAACCACAACCCTCTAAAAATGACCTTTACACTTAAGATGTTTTTTGCCTAGGGATTATCCAATTTTATCCTGCCCAACTATACCCCTATAAACGCTTCCCTCCCTCACAACAACAAAAAAATACTTACACAAACGTATCAGAACTTTTTTTTCAAATATTTCATACTCGTCACAAAATTTTGGCGCATGTGTGCGCCGTAAACTTTGCAGACAGTGCTGGCGCGCTCCTTACCATCACCAGCTGTCCAATTTTTATTAACTTCTTTATACAACCACTTATTTTAAATAAGTACACTGGCGGAAAAAAAAACCTCAAATTGCAATTTTTTCAAACACCCATAACTTGGTGCCAAATCGTCGTAGGAACATCATTCTTTGAGTCCTGCTTTGGGAATTGATAAATTCCTTTATGGTGGATCGAGTAGACATTTTTTTCCAAGTCCGTACACATCGTCAAAGTTGGATATGGTTACCAGAAACAACTTTTTTTTTTCACAGGGGTGCTAGAGGGGGGCATAAGGGGTTACTCTTAAGTTCGCACACATGACTTTAAAGAAGACACTTCAAAGTTTTTAGCCCTCAAAGATTCATTACAATCGATTGAAAATACGCCGAGTTATGGTCGAAATTTCACGAATTTCAAGTGTTTAATTTTTTTTCCACCAATGTAGTTAAATGTATTCATTATTTATAAAAGTGAAAATGCTCCTATACCATTCGCGCATAAATTATTTGATGATGCTAACAAGATTATTAAAGAACAGTCGGTCATTGGCCCTTGCTGAATCCAGGATTTTCTGAGGCCTTATGCCATAATTTGTTTTCGTAAAGTTTCTTTAAATTGAAATTGATCGATTTTATTTTTTAACTTAAGGGATGAGTAAATAGAAAAAATGTGACCTGAGAGTAGCCGCGACGCACACTTCTGCAATTTTTTTTTGCAAATACAAAACCGTCATGTACGTTCCATCCTTGACATTAAACATTTCGAATACAATAGCCGACCGATATGGAAACCGTTTTGGTTAGCAGAAAATCCCCTCGCGAATTCTCTAGAAAATCACATGATTCAACAATCAACGTGTCAGTCATCACCATTTGCATTTTTATAGGCTGGAATTATTAACAGCTACAGAATGGAGGTTATAAATAGATATGAGATTGAGTAGGATTGTATAATACATTTTTTTTCTAAAGCGGAATGCAATTAAACTTGGGTTTGTCTTGACTTGGCTGCAGGTAATTAACATTAATTAGCGTAAATAAAGAGCAGCGGCGGCTCGTTGATTTTTGTACAGGAGGCTCGTGCCGCACAACTTGCTCTTATAGATGAAGCTATAGTAATGCCAACGAGAGCTGGCTATGATTTATCTTGTTTGAGAAATGGCCTATAATTACATCTCTTTTCATATTATATTTGATCGGTCCGGTGGTGTAGTGGGTACAGGCGAGCGCTTGTGCCGGTTGCACCGCGTGCCGTGTGGGTTCGAATCCCAGCCCGGCCGAAAGATTTTTCGGGGATCGAGTATTCGATCATTATTCCATTTATTCATTTAATTTATAACTTAAAATACATATATAAAAATTGATGATGGCTAATGGTCATTGCAGCAAGGCCAGGCATAACGCCGAAAAACAAAATTATATTTATTAGAAATAAATAACAATAGTACCAGTACTTCGACGTAGAAAACCATGGAGCATTAGAAAACATACGTCGAATTCTAATATCGCAGTGAAGGTGCCATCTACCATGTTACGCTAACACTAAGTAGTGCAACACGTTTTGATTTCATTTGTGCAAAACTCAGCAATAGTTATATCTCAAGCAAGGGTCTGTTTTTTTCTTTGCCCTGCGAATTGTCTGATACAAAGTACGGGGAATCCCCATTAAATCCCTTTGACCAGCCTTATAATGTCACTCTTGTTCAGTGGCGGATCGTGGAAAATTTTGATGGTAGAGCCACTTAGCATACACAATATATCTCACCGCCTCCTTTTTGAGGAAAGAAAAATCGACCATTAAAAACGTTTACTTGTTGCAGAAGCACTAAAATAATTAAAAATAGCCCGCATTTAATCTGTAACATCGTTCTTCATCTACGAAAATCAATTAAACGACGAATTGTATTTTGTAACATTACCTCCTTTTTAAGTGCCAAACAAGATATTTTCAAGTCCCAAAATTGACAATGACATTTTCCAACTGCCAAAAATTATCATTTTCGAATGGTTCAAAATATTACCATTGTCAACTGCGAAAAACGACAATTTTCTGGAGTCAAAAATGAAAAATTTTAATCACCAAATTTTACAATTTTCAACTGTTAAAAAAGGTAGTTACCAACAGTCTAAAATGAACATTTTTAAGTGCTAAAAAAACAACTACAAACTGACCATTTTCAAGTGCCAAAAAAGACATTTTCAAGTACCAAAATTGTCAATTTTCAAATGCAAAAAATGACATTTTCTAACTGCCAAAAACGATCATTTCAACTGGCAAAAATGATTATTTTCGAGTGTCATAAATGACAATTTTCAAATTTTAAAAATGACCATTCTCAACTGCCAATAACGACAATTTTCAATTGTCAAAAATGACCATTTTCAACTGTACAAAATAACCATTTTCACGTACAAAAAAAGGTCAAATTTCACAATTTTCAAGCCCCAAAAATGGCATTTTCCAAGTGTCAAAAACCATAGTTGTCAACTGTCAAAAATTCTCATTTTTTGAGTGTTATAAATGACAATTTTCAAGTTTCAAAAATGACTATTTTTCAGCTTTAAAAAAGACAATTTTCAAGTGTACTCATGTCTTTTTTCACGTTTTTGAAATTGTAACGGCAATCAATTTCTCTCGTTTTTCTGATGAAAAAAAAGTTAAATTCCATAGTCTACGATGATTATTAAGAAAGTTGCATTTTTTAACAAATTTCCGAGGGGTTTACTCATGTCTTTTTTTCGTGTTTTCATCAAAAATTAAAAATCTCTAATCCGACTAATTGACGTACGAGGAGCTCAGATATGCAAACCGCGTTCAATTTGGAGTTTTCGTTTGGCCGCTACGGCCGATCAAAGTCTGAAAAATCAATTATTTTCGTAAATTTTCAAAAATGTTCAGTGTGACTGACTATTTTTTTTTGCCATTGAAGTTAGCTGAAATTTTTTAACGGCAATCAATTTCTCTCGTCTTTCTGATGAAGAAAAAGTTAAATTCAATAGTCTACGATGATTATTAAGAAAGTTGCATTTTTTAACAAATTTCCAAGGGGTTTACTCATGTCTTTTTTTCGTGTTTTCATCAAAAATTAAAAATCTCTTATCCGACTAATTGACGTACGAGGAGCTCAGATTTGCAAACCGCGTTCAATTTGGAGTTTTCGTTTGGCCGCTACGGCCGATCAAAGTCTGAAAAATCAATTATTTTCGTAAATTTTCAAAAATGTTCACTGTGACTGACTATTTTTTTTTGCCATTGAAGTTAGCTGAAATTTTTTAACGGCAATCAATTTCTCTCGTCTTTCTGATGAAGAAAAAGTTAAATTCAATAGTCTACGATGATTATTAAGAAAGTTGCATTTTTTAACAAATTTCCAAGGGGTTTACTCATGTCTTTTTTTCGTGTTTTCATCAAAAATTAAAAATCTCTTATCCGACTAATTGACGTACGAGGAGCTCAGATTTGCAAACCGCGTTCAATTTGGAGTTTTCGTTTGGCCGCTACGGCCGATCAAAGTCTGAAAAATCAATTATTTTCGTAAATTTTCAAAAATGTTCACTGTGACTGACTATTTTTTTGCCATTGAAGTTAGCTGAAATTTTTTAACGGCAATCAATTTCTCTCGCCTTTCTGATGAAACAAAAGTTAAATTCAATAGTCTACGATGATTATTAAGAAAGTTGCATTTTTTTTACAAATTTCCTAGGGGTTTACTCATGTCTTTTTTTCGTGTTTTCATCAAAAATTAAAAATCTCTAAACCGACTAATTGACGTACGAGGAGCTCAGATTTGCAAACCGCGTTCAATTTGGAGTTTTCGTTTGGCCGCTACGGCCGATCAAAGTCTGAAAAATCAATTATTTTCGTAAATTTTCAAAAATGTTCACTGTGACTGACTATTTTTTTTGCCATTGAAGTTAGCTGAAATTTTTTAACGGCAATCATTTTCTCTCGTCTTTCTGATGAAAAAACAGTTAAATTCAATAGTCTACGATGATTATTAAGAAAGTTGCATTTTTTAACAAATTTCCAAGTGGTTTACTCATGTCTTTTTTCGTGTTTTCATCAAAAATTAAAAATCTCTAATCCGACTAATTGACGTACGAGGAGCTCAGATTTGCAAACCGCGTTCAATTTGGAGTTTTCGTTTGGCCGCTACGGCCGATCAAAGTCTGAAAAATCAATTATTTTCGTAAATTTTCAAAAATGTTCACTGTGACTGACTATTTTTTTTGCCATTGAAGTTAGCTGAAATTTTTTAACGGCAATCAATTTCTCTCGTCTTTCTGATGAAAAAAAAGTTAAATTCAATAGTCTACGATGATTATTAAGAAAGTTGCATTTTTTAACAAATTTCCAAGGGGTTTACTCATGTCTTTTTTTCGTGTTTTCATCAAAAATTAAAAATCACGTATATAATAATGTAAAAAATTATTATTTCAGTAGAATATTTGTATAATCACGATGATTGTAGAAAAGCGGAAAGTTTTTAAGTGTACGTTACCGGCGCAATTTGAAATAGCCAGAGCATTACATTTCATCTAGTGAAATATCAGTTACGGCATCGATTATTAGAAAAAAAACACTTTCATCGAGAAGATAGTTAAGCTCTGCTGCACATATTTAATTATAATTGATACAGGGATATCACTGCATGCAACACTGAACTAACAAATTGGCACTTTTCTTAAAAGTATAGCTCAAATCAAACATGAATAACTATCGACAAACTACAGATCGCTAAGGCCTCGTAATCGACGATCATCGTCTAATCGTTATGCTGGTAATCAAATTAATATAATTTGATTTCGCACTCTTTCATTTAAAGATAGAACCTAATTTTCATTTGAGTACTACAAATGATTAATACACTGGTAACCAAGTGGTCTATCGATCTGATGGATTAGATTTTCTCATTTAATTTCTCAACGGTAATTACAGATATGTGCATTTACAATTTTATTCAAGCCCCAGCAGCCACGCAGGAGGTGTTCTGATAATGTAAACTATCACTCAAGCCTGAATGTTCTTGGTTAAACAGTTTATTAACTATAAATAGAAAATCTGTGAGTGTAAAACTGTAAAATCCAATTTAGATTTATAATTCAAAAGACAACATTGCTTCCGTATGAAGTATGAAATATGCATTCCCATCATCACTTACAAATATGCCAAGGTTGACCGGATCGATGTGCTCAAGCTACCAACGCTTATTACTTCCTAGTGAAAAATCCACGTCTAGAGTTTTTTTAATCGTCCGTAAATCAACACCATAAAATCTTATCTCCTCCACGTAAACGTATTAGATAACGCATTCTCAATAAGAAGGGCAAACACCTTCTCGGAGCCAAACACTGTGAGGCAGTGATATCCAAACTGTAAATTCTGTAATTTTTGGGTTTGAAATTAAATTTTGTTACAGTTTTCCTAAAGAAAACTTATGCATTCCGATTACCATTTGAAAGATCGTTTACACTGCCGAAAATATAATACCAGTGTTATGCCAGTTTAAGCCAGTTATATTTATTACCACCTTTGTGAAATCCACTGTATACAGGGCTTTTATTTTAACACTGAACATACTATTATACGCATGGCATTTAATTGAAATTGTATGCAATCAAGTACACAAAGGTGACGGTGACACAGCTAACGCATTATGAATAAAGTTAGGTTAATTAAATTAAATACGGTTTCACAGAATTCCCTCCCTTTGCCTTTGTCTTTATTTGATAATTGGTGATGATTTGAAAACTTGTAAGCATTGAATTTATTAACACAATTTTGACAATAAAATAAACTTGGTAAGTGTGGTTGCCTACCTATTAATGCATTGATGAGATTATTTTACGATTGAACATTAAAAATCATATGTTCATAGTTAAAATAAAAGCCCTGTATGTATTTTGCAAGCTGAATAAAGAATGAAGAATTAATAAATTCAACTATTATACAAATAATGCAAAAGTGTTTCAGCGTACCTCTGTTAAATTGACGCCATCTTCCACTGCCGCTTCATTTGCTATTTTTCTATATTAAAAATAATATAAATGACAACATACAAATGCAAATTTCTTGTTGAAAATCAGAAACTAGAAAAAGTTTAGAGATTATTAACGGTTCCAAAACATTTTATATATACACAGTTTTAAAAGTTTCAATATCTTTAAATTTATTCATTTCTATATTAAAGTTATGTCTTTCATTTTAGTTATTTTTATCGTCGATTAATGTATCTTGCTTTTACTATTTAATATTTATATATTAATTTTTATCCTGTAACACAGGTGTATAATTGACAAGTGTAAACTACTGTGCTAACACGAATAAAATTACTTACTTACTTACTTACATTACATTTTTAATTTACTAAACAGTCATTTTCTCCGATAATCGAGTTGTATATTTATAAATGATTGTGTCATCGGCGGTAAATTAATGTGAGCTTGAAACAATTTAATATGTTTAATTGGATTGTAATTGCCGTTAACCAGTTTTGCAAATGCTTTTCAGCGCAAGTGGCTTTAATTATTTTTATCGGCAAAGTGAGAGCGTGCATCAAGCCCGCCTCTTTTTAATTACAATAATGAATTTTTTTTTTGACAAACACAAATGCCTTTGAAGACACGTACTCGTCGGATGAATTCAGTGCTGTCTGTTAATTAGAAAATGAGAGCACGTTTAAAAATAACGCCATTTACTTAATAAACCGGCGATCCGTTCAGCTCAAGCGCTGCTTTCATTTTTCTTTTTAATTAATTTGATTGGGCGATTAAAATCGTATAACTTATTTAGTTGTTTGGGCGGGTGTGGATTGCCGGCGGCAAGGGGTTTAATATTTAATTTCGCCGTTTGATCGATAAGAATGCTGATGCCGGTAAGATTAAAGAATTATCGCGGTTTGGTTTATTTGCGCCGTAGCATGCCGTCGTATGCAGCTGTATGTATAGGAACGCGTATATTCGGTTGCATACAGTGAATAGCTGCATTTAAGTATTTTAAACATAGGGTTACCAGATGTGCGCGTACCTTTATATGGTTCAAATTATTTTAAGTATTGGTTACGAAAATATTACTGTGCCAAATAATAAAAAAATGTATTGCTATTATCTTTAATTATATTTACAAGCACCAAAATTTTAAGTATTATTATTTGCTCTTCGCACTGTATTTGTTTTCATTTATATTTTTGTTGTGACAGGTGTACCGTATAAATAAATAAATAAATATCTGTCCATTTTGTGGGCCTACTGGTACATTTAAAAAAAAATCACTCAAACGCACAAACGTATCAATTTACAAATCTAGATGACTATAATTGGCAATAATTTACCGAACAGTGAAACATTGAAGAAGTTACATTGCATCGCAAAACGGTTTTAAAAAGTGAATCTAAAAAATTGGTTCGAGTGACGTCGATTGACAAAATATTATGTAAAGATTAAAAAACCACGTAAAAACATATAGGTAATTTTTTTAAAATCTTGATTTTTGAAAATACCTCGATTATTTTAAATTAGAAGTTCTAACACGTTGACTGCTTTGTCAGTCACAGGTGACTGACACCGAAGTATTCCGACGGGGCCGCGTCAGTCACCGATGACTGACAGTGAGTACATAAAAACTCGTAATTTCGTCTAAAAAAATGCAAGTATATTCTTACTCATTTTATAAAATAAAACTTAAAAACAAAGAAAATTTTTTTTGACATTTTACAAAAAACTTGTTGGCAGCCAATGTGTTAAAAAATCAGCATTTTCGGAGTTATGATTTTACAAAAAGTTAAGATTTTTAAATTAGAAAAAGTTCTTTTAAAAAATCAGCATTTTCGGAGGAGTTATGAATTTACAAAAAAAATAATCGCGGAGTTAAACTAACTCTATTCTAATTTCTTTAAAAACCACTTTGGTTTTTCAAATACACCATTTTTTAAACTAATACAAATTGGAAAAAAAAAATTTACAGATAAATATTCCAGAAGTTGTAAACCATTGTTCAACATGTTGTTTTTTTGATACATTTGTTCACAATGCCCATGTCCTTGGCATTATAAATCACGTATGTATTCCCCACAATTAGTGATGGGATCATTCAAATGACGATAATCGATTAATTCGATTATCAAAATAATCGATTATCTCGTGAACCTATTTTTTTAATTCGAATGATCATTCGAATGATTGGTATTCGAATGATCGGTACTATGATCGGTACTCGAATGATCATTCGAATGAGTATTCGAATGATCATTAAAAAGAGCATTCGAATGATCATTCGAAAGAGCATTCGAATTATCTATACTCGAATGATCATTCGATTGGCATTGAAAGGTTAGAAAATAAATTAATAAAAGTTCACAAAAAAATAAACGAGAGACGCACGGCACTTAGAAGACGTTGTTTATTTTGGTAATGAAAAACTCCAGATGCAATAATTCGATACATTATACCGGGCGGTAAACTTTCCCAGGGGCGGCTCGTTATATAGAGCCAAGGAGCCTGTAGTTTCAAGCTCAGCAAGAATTTTTAATTAATTCTTTTTCTCCAGTTACTTTGGTCTAGGAAGACAAATCGTTCATTATTTCTTCAAAAAGGAGGAGGGGTATATTGTATAAGTGGCTCTACCATCAACATGTTCCACGAGCCGCCACTGATCTTTCCCACGAAACATTAAGGCGAAGTACTCTGATATTATTTACAATATATTCTATATTATAATTTTATTACGGTATATTGCTGAAATTAGAACACAAGTGTTTATTGAACGAATTTAACGAAATAACCGGAGTTCTGTATTTAATATTTAAGTCACGATAATTTGACTGATCATTGAGATATGTCTATACCACTTAAAAAATAAAAATACTCGATTCACGATCATTCGAATTATAATTCGAATTATTACTCGAACTTTTATTCGATAAAATAATCGATTTTCAGATCATTCGAATGATATACTCCAATAATCATTCGAATGATCATTCGAATAAATAATCGAATGATCATTCGAATAAATAATCGATTTTCAGATTATTCGAATAATCATTCGAATAAATAATCGATTTTCAGATAATTCGAATGATCACTCCAATAATCATTCGAATAAATAATCGATTTTCAAATCATTCGAATAATCATTCGAATGATCATACGAATAAATAATTGATTTTCAGATCATTCGAATGACATTCGAATGATCACTCGAATAACCATTCGAATGATCATTCGAATGATCACTCGAATAATCATTCGAATGAATAATCGATTTTCAGTTTAATTCGAATAGTAATCATTCGATTATTGAAATCATTCGATTATGCCCATCACTACCCACAATCCAAACATAAACCGAAAATCCAAGTAACCCAAAATATTCACCAATTCACCGCACCGTTTCATTAATAATATTCTGCATCTGATCGACAAAGTTGTTTTTTTTTCGATTTTTTTCATTTTCGAGTTTTCTTTGCAAACGCGTCACGGGCTTCAAATTGCCGTTTGTTATTGCGAAAGTACGTTTTCTGAAGGGTCTTGAAGAGATCTTTCCAGTGATGTGTAGAGACCTCGAATCGAACCAGTGGTTTCTTCAGGAAATCATTTTAAATGCAATTTTTGAGCAAAAATCAAGTCAAAAATTAAAAATCGCCAATTTTAATTTCATTCGACTAATTTTCACCCAAGGAGTACAGATTTGAAAACCGCGTTCGATTTGGATTCGTAGTTTAGCCACTACGGCCGTTAAAAATCTGAAAAAATCTACTTTTTAAAATTTTTATAGTGACTTGCCAACTTTTTTGCAAATTTTCCTAGATAATTTTTTTTAACGCCAATCGATTTAGCTCGTTCTGATGAAAAACAAGGTATTACATAAGGATCTACCATGATTATTAAAAGAGTTGTTTTTTTCGATTTTTTCCATTTTCCAGTTCTCTTTGCGAACGCGTCACGGGCTACAAATTGAAATTTGTTCTTGCGAAAGTACATTTTCTGAAGGGCCTTGAAGGGATCTTTCCAGTGACGTATAGACACCCTGAATCGTACCATTGGTTTCTTCAGGAAATAATTTCAAAGCCAATTTTGGGCTTCTACAGTTTTTCAAGTTTTCGTCAGAAATTAAAAATCGCCAATTTTAATTGAATCCGACTAGTTTGCACACAAGGAGCACATATTTGAAAACCGCGTGCGATTTGCATTTTTTGTTTAGCCGCTATGGCCGTTAAAAAATCTGAAAAAAATCCAACTTCATGGTGACTTGCCAATTTTTCTGCAATGTTTTCTAGATGAAATTGTATTGTATCTGCAAATGAAGATCTTTGCATATATAATGCCGCTTTACAATCACTGGCGTCCAAGTAAGCAGAAAAAAAATTCATGTATAATAAGTTGCCTAACACAGCAAGGTAAATAAGGCGAGATATACATTTAGAGAGTTCGTGTTTCCTTGCTTTTTATTGAGACAACTTCTGCGGCTTTTTAAGCGGCTAGACCAGTGATTCCCAAAGTGGGCTCCACCGCCCCCTGGTGGGCGCTGCAGCGATTCAGGGGGGCGCTGAATAACTGTAAGGGGGTGGTGATAGTATAAAAGAAAGAAGAGAAGATTTAGTGGAACGTGGGTTCAGTGCGGTAATCAATTTATTAACAAAAAAAAGAAACGAATTGCAAATAGTCAATCTATGATTTAAGATTACTGCTGACGAAAATAGGGCGCGCTAAGTAATTTTTTTTTCTGGAAAGGGGGCGGTAGAACAAAAAAGTTTGGGAACCACTGTGTTAGACTCTTATTATGTGTTATGAGGTTCACGCGGACAGAAACAGAAACTTTGTTGGATGCACTGATGTGCAAACCATGGATTTTCCTCACATATTTTGTAATTTATATGTAAATTAAAATTCTTTTTCGCAATTCTCCATCACTTTCATAAATTTATTGATGAAGCACTGAGTTAAGTATCCATATTCATTAGAATCATAACAATCCATTGGTGAAGAATTGCCGAAAAAAAAACATTTAGTTACATTTAAAATATGTGGACAAAATCTATGGTTCTACGAATCTCTGCATGTAAGCATCTCCGGTGGTTTAGTGGTTTACAGTAGAAGTCTACTATTTTTTAGGGCCACCCTGTATATTTTTGAAAGGTAAGCGGATGATAAGTTGCTATACAGGGTGTCCCATTTTACATTGCCACCCCAAATATCTCGAAACTTGAGCAATATGATAAAAAAAAATTCAGATGAAAGTTGTAGGGTTTGGAGGGGGACATATGCCGGTGACCTTGAAAATGACCTTGTCATTAATTTTCAAGGTCAAATGGAGGTGAATTTTGATTTTTTTTTAAATAATAATATTAATAATTTTTTTGTCTCTGGCGGGCGGGATTTGAAGCTAATTTGGTACACTTTTGATGCGTGATAGAAGACTGTTATCCAATTATCTGAAAAAAATATTTTTGTCTTGTGTCACTTTAGAAATAAGTGAAGATTTTTAACAAATTTTATCTCAAAAATAAGAAATAATTCGATATTTTTTCTTCAACCTGTTAAAAGCAAACGACACTTTCCTAATAAATTATGCAACCGTGACAAATAGGATACAGCTCGCATGAAAAAATATTTCCTGGACGAAAATAACTCAAAAGTAAAAAAGGCTTCCTTTCATCTTCTAAAATTATACCGTAACTTTTTTTTTATTCGCGAATCGCATCAATCTCGGTCCATCGAGCAGAAACAAAATGTCAGGGCGCGACCTTTGTGGAGGCGGATCCATCGCTCATAAAAGGGCAAATGGCCCGTGCATAAAGATAACACGCGTGTGCTCCACCGAAATCCTTCAGGTGGCCGTTATTTTTCCAGTTACGAAAAGTAAGATTCGCAAACGAGAATCTTCCGTATCCAGAGCGATAAATTGAACGAATCGGTATCTATAGTCGAAGCGCGCCGACTGAAAAATTTCAGTACTCTCGTAAATTCCGGTTCGAGATGGAATGTTTTACGTGATTTTCGTTTACGGCAAGATTCATCTGTTCTTAGCTGGGGAAACCGATTGATTGGAGCAGAATGCATGCGGAGATCTTGTAAACTATTGCCTGATTTATTGCTAACTAAAAATTATCAAATTTTGTATATCGATATAAAGAAAACACTTAACTTTTTTATACCACTGTTATTTAACTTTACGTGATCAGTTTCAATTACACGGTAATCAGTAAAGTTAAATAAAAGGTATGAAAAAGTTAAGTGTTTTCTTTATATCGAAATTGAAAATTTACGCCTACAAGATTCAAGAAATTTTGTATATTTAACTTTTCTTATGAAAATGACTTAATCGCTAATATACCTCTGGTTTTAGCCCCCCACTAGAGGCCAAAAAAATAGCCTCTGCTTTTATAAAGATGTAGATTTGATTAGAACTTATATGGATATCTCTTTGCAAAATAAAATCACCCTTTACGAAGAAATAGTGATAAGTCATAGCGTGTCCTTCTACAATTCTAACATCGACGTGTAGCTCTTCCTTAAACTTACAGTTTACAAAAGACCTCATCGATGCAGCAGTATAAATATAGAATTTTCTAATCGTTCTCACGAGGCGAGTATCACGTTTTAAAGCTTTTAGCTAATTTCCTGCAGACGCTCCCTCGGTGATCCGCGGGGGCGGCTGACAAGGCCGCCGGAAAGGGCACATCCTGAGGGGTGTCTAGTTTGGGGGCAGGAGCGCCCTTCTCAGGATGGGCTTGTCCCGTGACCCACATCCATAACGCGATTACTTTGTCAAACAATCGCCCGGCTGTCTATTATTTTTAACGCGATCGTAAAAGCGATCATCGCCTTCATTATTTCACCGGCGGCTTTTATTGGATGACAAATTTTGACCTATCGTTTATATTTAGGGGGATGATTTATTATTCTATCGGGCAAGGAAAGCCTGATGGAAATTAAGGATGGTCGTCATATTATTATTAGATTTTTCTAAAGTGATATCAGTGCGAACGAAGTTGGCCATGAGCCGAAATACGTACGTCTTTCCCTAAAATTATTTGCAAGTGTCAAGCTGACGTTTATTGATAGAAGGAAATGTTGTCGAACCAAATCAAACTATTCTTTTAGAATCCTATTTTAGAAATCGAGTCAATGGCAATATTCGTATGTTGCCCGTTACGAAGAATTTTGGGAGTTGTTTCTTGCCGTAGCAGCTAATCATTTGTAAAACGATGTTTACCAAGTCATAAAGAGAGCTGTGGAATTATTTAGAGAAAAAAGTTTTGATAGGTATGGATAGGTAGTGGAAGGCCTAGAAAGAGAACAGATGAGGTTGTAAACTACTCCATCTACATCTATTTGAAGACTGAATCAATAGGTATTGGTTATAAAGGATGTCTCAACCTTGCTTTTTAACGCAAGCAACGAGGTACGGGTGTGAAGTTACCAATAGATCCAGTAATAGATTTTAAAAATTCATATCTCGGAGAAAAGAATAGCAATTTGAAAAGAAAACCATACTATTAGGAAAGGTCTAAATTAATAACACAAAAAGAATCAACCCTTAATTTTAACCCTTTATATTTTTCACCCCTTTCAAAAAAGTTTTTTTTTTCTAAGTTTGCAATCTGCCATAAATAAATAAAAATGCTTTTTCTTATCATTATCCTTATCACTTATCCAGAAATTCAATCTGGGAATATAATAAATATATATAATTATCGCACATACCACAATCACTATATTTACTTGTGGCCTCCAGATTCTGAAATTTGAAAAAAAAAATAACGGAATGAGCATTAATTAGCCAACATATAATGTTCATGCGAAATGTATTCGGGTAATTAAATGTCAGGATATAACAGATAAACTTATTGGCGTTTCTCCAAGCGTTGCCGCGAAAAAATGTGTGGTATTTTTGAAATGCAAGCTGCAGCTAGAAAAATAAAAAGTAGATTGCACACACACAAACATATTTCTCGGGTGAGTAGTTTAAATCCGGGACGTAGGACAATGGCATTGAATTGAACTACATATTTTCAAATTCCTCGTTTCTATATACAAGCTGCATCAGTGAGGATCTCGGTTATCTTAAGAAATACAAAGTTAGTTTAGATTGAGGACAGTTGCGTATTATTAAGCTCATAGAAGACCTATCCTTTTTTGTTTTAAATAAATCGCATAATTATGAAAATTCGTAATTTTCGTTTTCATTTTTCAAAATTGAAAATTAATAATTAACGTTTTTAAATTCAATAAAACGAAATGTAGCGTGAATATATGAATATTCAACCTGTTCGTGACTCTGCTATGAGTTTTGTTTATTAACGTTTTTGGTATTCAAAATTGAAAATTTGTAATTTTCGTTTTCATTTTCAAAGATGCTCAAAAAAAAAAAAATAAAACGAACATTTTTAAAAATCCATATCTCTATTGAAAATGGTTGAATTTACAAAAACCAAATTGATTTTGAATAAGCGATACTTCGGCCATTGAGGATAATTTTTTATAGAATTTTTCCTACGTTTTTTATATTTTTTTGGCGATGTTTTTGTTTAGATGCACAAAAAATGATTTTTTTTTTCTTCAAAAATCTATATTTCTATTGAAAAATGTTGAATTAACAAAAACCAAATTGATTTTGAATAAGCGATACTTCGGCCAGTGAGGATAATTTTTTATAGGATTTTTCCTACGTTTTTAATATTTTTTTGGCGATGTTTTTGTTCAGATGCTCAAAAAATGATTTTTTTCTTTCAAAAATCCATATTTCTATTGAAAAATGTTGAATTTACAAAAACCAAATTGATTCGGAATAAGCGATACTTCGGCCATTGAGGATAATTTTTTATGGAGTTTTTCCTACGTTTTTTATATTTTTTTCTGCGAAGTTTTTGTTCACGTGCTTAAAAAATTAAAACAAAAATTTTCAAAAATCCATATTTCTATTGAAAAATGTTGAATTTACAAAAACCAAATTTATTTTGAATAAGCACTACTTTGGCCATTAAGGATGATTTTTTTGGAATTTTTCCTACTTTTTTTATATTTTTTTCTGCGATGTTTTTGCCAAGATGCTCAAAAAATTAAAACGAAAATTTTCAAAAATCCATATCTCTATTGAAAATGATTGAATTTACAAAAACCAAATTGATTTTGAATAAGCGATACTTCGACCATTGAAGATAATTTTTTATGGAATTTTTCCCATGTTTTTTATATTTTTTTCTGCGATGTTTTTGTTTAGGTGCTCAAAAAATTAAAACGAAAATTTTCAAATATCCATATCTCTATTGAAAATTGTTGAATTTACAAAAACCAAATTGATTTTGAATAAGCGATACTTCGGTCATTGAGGATAATTTTTTATGGAATTTTTCCTACGTTTTTTATATTTTTTTCTGCGATGTTTTTGTTCAGATGCTCAAAAAATTAAAAAGAAAATTTTCAAAAATCCATATCTATTGAAAATGGTTGAATTTACAAAAACCAAGTT
Organism: Ocypus olens; assembly: GCA_910593695.2. Classification (NCBI taxonomy): domain Eukaryota; kingdom Metazoa; phylum Arthropoda; class Insecta; order Coleoptera; family Staphylinidae; genus Ocypus; species Ocypus olens. Next base: position 11,251,795 of record OU343048.1, read on the forward strand.
CGGCCATTGAGGATGATTTTTTTTGGAATTTTTCCTGCGTTTTTTATTTTTTTTTTGCGATGTTTTTTTGTTAAGGTGCTCAAAAATTAAAACAAAAATTTTCAAAAATCCATATCTCTATTGAAAATGGTTGAATTTACAAAAACCAAGTTGGTTTTGAATAAGCGATACTTCGATCATTGAGAATGATTTTTTATGGAATTTTTCCTGCATGTTTTATATTTTCTTCAGCGATGTTTTTGTTAAAGTGCTCAAAAAATTAAAACGAAATTTTTTCAAAAATCCATATCTCTATTGAAAATGGTTGAATTTACAAAAACCAAATTGGTTTTGAATAAGCGATACTTCGACCATTGAGGATGATTTTTTATGGATTTTTTCCTGCGTTTTTTTATATTTTTATCTGCGATGTTTTTGTTCAGGTGCTCAAAAAATTAAAACGAAAATTTTCAAAAATCCATATCTCTATTGAAAATGGTTGAATTTACAAAAACCAAGTTGGTTTTGAATAAGCGATACTTCGACCATTGAGGATGATTTTTTATGGAATTTTTCCTGCGTTTTTTATATTTTTTTCTGCGATGTTTTTGTTAAAGTGCTCAAAAAATTAAAACGAAACTATTGAAAAATCCATATCTCTATTGAAAATGGTTGAATTTACAAAAACCAAATTGATTTTGAATAAGCGATACTTCGGTCATTGAGGATAATTTTTTATGGAATTTTTCCTGCATTTTTATATTTTTTTTCTGCGAAGTTTTTGTTCACGTGCTTAAAAAATTAAAACAAAATTTTTCAAAAATACATATCGATTGAAAATGGTTGAATTTACAAAAACCAAATTGATTTTGAATAAGCGATACTTCGGTCATTGAGGATAATTTTTTATGGAATTTTTCCTGAATTTTTTTTCTGCGATGTTTTCATTCAGATGCTCAAAAAATTAATACGAACATTTTCAAAAATCCATATCTCTATTGAAAATGGTTGAATTTACAAAAACTAGATTGGTTTTGAATAAGCGATACTTCGACCATTGAGGAAGATTTTTTGTGGATTTTTTCCTGCGTTTTTTATTTTTTTTTTGCGATGTTTTTTTGTTAAGGTGCTCAAAAATTAAAACAAAAATTTTCAAAAATCCATATCTCTATTGAAAATGGTTGAATTTACAAAAACCAAGTTGGTTTTGAATAAGCGATACTTCGATCATTGAGAATGATTTTTTATGGAATTTTTCCTGCGTTTTTTATATTTTTTTCTGCGATGTTTTTGTTAAAGTGCTCAAAAAATTAAAACGAAACTATTGAAAAATCCATATCTCTATTGAAAATGGTTGAATTTACAAAAACCAAATTGATTTTGAATAAGCGATACTTCGGTCATTGAGGATAATTTTTTATGGAATTTTTCCTGCATTTTTATATTTTTTTCTGCGAAGTTTTTGTTCACGTGCTTAAAAAATTAAAACAAAATTTTTCAAAAATACATATCGATTGAAAATGGTTGAATTTACAAAAACCAAATTGATTTTGAATAAGCGATACTTCGGTCATTGAGGATAATTTTTTATGGAATTTTTCCTGAATTTTTTTTCTGCGATGTTTTCATTCAGATGCTCAAAAAATTAATACGAAAATTTTCAAAAATCCATATCTCTATTGAAAATGGTTGAATTTACAAAAACTAGATTGGTTTTGAATAAGCGATACTTCGACCATTGCGGAAGATTTTTTGTGGATTTTTTCCTGCTTTTTTTATATTTTTTTCTGCGATGTTTTTGTTCAGGTGCTCAAAAAATTAAAACGAAAATTTTCAAAAATCCATATCTCTATTGAAAATTGTTGAATTTACAAAAACAAATTGATTTTAAATAAGCGATACTTCGGCCATTAAGGATAATTTTTTATGGAATTTTTCCTACGTTTTTATATTTTTTTCTGGGATGTTTTTGTTCAGGTGCTCAAAAAATTAAAACGAAAATTTTCAAAAATCCATATCTCTATTGAAAATTGTTGAATTTACAAAAACAAATTGATTTTAAATAAGCGATACTTCGGCCATTAAGGATAATTTTTTATGGAATTTTTCCTACGTTTTTATATTTTTTTCTGGGATGTTTTTGTTCAGGTGCTCAAAAAATTAAAACGAAAATTTTCAAAAATCCACATCTCGATTGAAAATGGTTGAATTTACAAAAACCAAATTGGTTTTGAATAAGTGATACTTCGACCATTGAGGATGATTTTTTGTGGATTTTTTCCTGCGATTTTTATATTTTTTTCTGCAATGTTTTTGTTCAGGTGCTCAAAAAATTAAAACAAAAATTTTAAGAAATCCATATCTATTGAAAATTGTTCAATTTACAAAAATCAGATTGATTTTGAATAAACGATACTTCGGACATTTAGGATGATTTTGTTATGGAGTTTTTCCTGCATTTTTTTATATTTTGTTTGCGATATTTTTGCGATTATAGTCACAGTTTAAAATCACTGATATTAGAAAGTAGCAATCACAGGCAACAACGTGATTCAAAAGTAGCAGTTTTGCCCATCTCTAGTGTAAACTGTTAGGCAATAAAGTTATTATTATTTTTATTATTGTTATTACAAGTATTAATTGGGCCTTCGGATAAGATTATTTGGATTTTTTCGTTATAGATCTTGCAATTTTATAAAAATACATTTTTAAACAACTCCATTCAATTGATTAATTAAAAGGCCACGATGTGATGTTAGTAAACTAATTAAAACTAACTCTACGAAGTTCGTCCTTCCGCGCTGATGGATTAGATTAGTTTTTGGCAACCGCAGTGCGAAAAATAAAAATATCAACGGCTCACGCACGATATCCGAAATTGACATTCATAATTAATACTGGCGGGAAAAGGAAAAGGGAAATATTCACCACAAACGGGGCATCGTGTTTAATTAACACCCGGGTGGGTGCCGCTTTGATTAATGACTCCCACGCAACCCACCCAATTTTGTTTTGCAAAAATTAACAAACCCTCCATTTTGGTATTGCCATACATACATACATACATTTATTTGCCAAAAAAATTACTGTACATTAATTTTACAGTACAATACATTATAAGTGGAAGCCAATTTAACTAGCGTCCTGCGGTCTTTCGGGTTGGGTATTACCATTTTTCTTGTTTTTAAGTTAAAGCCATTCTTATCGATTACTTTTTCTCACTCAATTGTTTACTTATGTATTGTGATCGTGATTTTTGTAGCTACCATGTTATTAATAAAATTTGAAATACTAAGAGGCTGAAAGACCTTTGGTTAATTGCCTGTTGAGGCCATTTGTAAAAGTGCTTCAATAAATGTACTGCCTCTCTCGCTCTCTTTGAAGTATTAAATCCTTATAAATACATACTTAAATTATACATTGACGAAGCACAGAAAATTGCTTTATTTTCATTAATTTATGTTTTTGAATTTAATCATCACTTGTGGATTTCCCGTCGTGTTTTGCAGAACCTAATAAACACTTGTAGATTTTTCCATTGTTTATTAAATTTGTCTCCCCTTATGTAATAAAGGTCTTCATGCAAAGGGTCATTAATTTCCTCCCGCTTAATGAAAACGTTCGTCGCTTTTATGGCTGCTCAGTAATTTCTGCAAGATTGCACCTCGTAAAATTTTCAACTTGTCTGTGTTATATCATGGTCGAGATTTAAAGCAAAAATACTGCTAGTCTGTCTGTGATAGAGCTTTTTAAATTAAGCTCGGTCATGTTTTACTTACGCGATTTGCGGAATTCATTTAGCAGACGTACAATAATTACCGAAACAATTGGTTCGAATTGTAAGGGTATTATTAAAAAAAAGGAGGCTGTTAAAGTGTGATGTCCATTCAGTGTTTGTTTTCTCATATTTATTATACCGTGCTTTCAATAATTCACCGAACGTAGGGAACGCAGGAGACGCAGTCGGAGTGACTCAGAATAGCGGCTCGGCTGCTCGAATAGCGATACTAACCTCGCCCGTCGTTTAGCGTACTTAAAATCATTATTTAGATTAGATATAGATTAGATTTATTTGCAGTATGACATGACGATCATGTATTACAAATGTCAACTAAAATTAGGACAAATAAAAAATACAAATTAAAAAATATTAAAATTTACGGACCTTGACGATCATTTAAATATTCCGAAATTGAATATATGCTTTTGCTGTAAGATATTTTTTCACCTCGTTTTTGAATGTTTTAAGAGTTTCTGCCCGCCTAAATTTTACAGGTAACTTATTAAAAAGCGTTAGAGACACATTATACTCGATACTCGTACTTTGTTCGTAGTGGGACTCTTATTCCCAGTTACGAACATCTCCTGCGTTCCCCACTTTCGGTGAATTATTGAAAGCACGGTATAATAAATATGAGAAAACAAACTGCAGTGTCTAGTACTGCGATATTGCGCAGGCCGAGCTGCGCCACACATATTTTAAAAGAATATATTTTTAGTTCATGTTGAAGAGTAAACGAGTTACGACTTACTGAATGGACATCACACTTTTACAGCGTCCTTTTTTTTTAATTATTGAGAGCAGGGTATATGGATTACATCATAAAAATATGGGTAGTGGTAGAATGCCCTAGTTGCTTACGCCGGTTTTCTTAATCAGTACGAATACCTATCAACCATTCTTAAAATCTAAGCAAAATCCTCCTTTAAGGGCTGAAGGATATTGTCGATGGCCCTTTCTAACTTTGTAATCGTTAATTGGAATAAAGTTCTTTATTATTATTATTATTCCTCATTTAATGATCAGATGTGGGTATAGATAATAAATAGTACATTGTACAACGAGCATATAATGATGGCTATTAATCACGAGAACGATGTGAGACCAAATTGATTTTGAATAAGCGTTACTTCGGCCATTGAGGATATTTTTTTATGGAATTTTGCCTGCATGTTTTATATTTTTGTTAAAATTCTCAAAAAATTTAAACAAAAATTTTCAAAAATCCATATCTCTATTGACCGTTGTTAAATTTATAAAAACCAAATTGAGTTTGAATAAGCGATGCTTCGGCCATTGAGGATGATTTTTTATGGATTTTTTTTTCATATTAAACACGCAAATGCGTGTGCGTGTTTAATAAGCGTATTAAACACGCAAATGCGTGTTTAAGAAATTGAGTGTTAAATATACCCCATTAATGCTGCCCGTAGATTTAAATAATGCGCACATTATAACATTTTCGTGAACAAAAGATATTGAAAGCCAAGAATAAATTAATAGATGGCTAAGATTACTATTATCTTTTCTTGGCTGCTGTCTAAATGCGTATTAAAAATTTTGAATAGAAAATTTTAAATATCAAGAAGAATAATAACGTATTTAATTTATTAATCATCTAATACATTCTACAGTTCGCACATACTAAACATTTTCTAGAATAGACGACGTCCGAACCAGCGTTTACATTAATTGAGGGTGTTAACGGTTTCCAAAAGTCAAAATATTTAGGTTTTCGGTGCAATTTGATTGCGCTGTAAAATTTCGCGTGTGCATTTTTTACTTGAAAAATAATCTTTTTTTTGGCAGCAACATTACGCTCGACGAGAAAACTAATGAAAATGCTCAAAGTAAGCTTTAATCTGTTCTTTACGATCTTCGCGGTTTAGTGAGCCATAACTGTTTTACGATATTTCATTCAATTAGAGAAATCTTAAACGCTAACCAAAATAGCCACGGCTTTATTTATTACGTTTTTATATATAGCCTTCTTTGTTTGTCTTTTTTATTTATATTTGATTCGGGCGATTGTTTATAGCTTTTGTTCATGTGTGATGGTTTTGCCTGTAATATCGAAGAAAATTGCGAAATAGAGCGTCTTCCATTTTTACGCAATTTTACAACGCGGTTCAATTTTTGTGACAATTTACTGTAGGAAACTAGACGATTTAAATTGCTCTAGAAATTTACTCTTTTTTTGTTCAAAAAATTGTGTAGTGTAAAACGGCTTTAAGTATAAATTTTTGTATCCTGATTTTTTTTTTTGCCTCGGTGACAAGTCCATATGGGTATTCTAAATTGAATTTAAAAACTTTATTTGTTGAATTTGGTTCTCGTTTATCACGTGGTAAAACATTTTTAATATCAAGGGTTGTTGAAATGAAGCACTTTGTTGGTTTCACAATTTTATACTATTTATTCCGACTATACTTGGCGCACCGAATCGGTGGTATAATGGGTTTGCGTGATTTTCGCGTGAAGTTCGCTGATTGGTCAACGCAAACGCATGTGAAGCGTATGCCACACAGCCGAAATTTTTAATCACGCCCGTTGTACGCCATGTATTCTCGTTTTTCTGTCTTATTTAAATGTAGTGATTACGTTCCATCCTTAAATCAGCCTTTAATAGTAATAATAATGGGACATGCCCATTAGAACAAATACATGAAAAAAAAATCATCAAAATAGTACAGTGAGCAGAAATTAATTGAAAATGTAAATTACAAAAAAACATCAGGAATTGACATATTTTATTATCTAACTTTATTTTATTTATAGATCATTTTACCCGTTCATGTATTTTATTTTATAACTACTTTAAATTTACTTTTTTATTCATAGGTTTATTTTGCTTATTAGCTTTTAATCTAATTTTAACATATTTATATTATCTTAACCCATCAGTACGATAACATATTTTTTATTACTTAGCCCAAAGCATTATACCAAGTTATATTTTTGTATTCATGTATGTATATCCTGACGAGTGTAAACAACTGTTTTAGCACGAATAAAATACTATTACTATTACTATTACTATTACATATACCGGGTGTTTCAGACCACCCGTTCACCCCAAATATCTCGCGAAATACAAATCGGATTGACATACAAAAAAATACGTCTAAATTATTTTTTTGAATTCTATTATGTGGTGGGAAATTTAAACCACCACCCCTCCCTCCTGGGACGGGGTGGGGGGTAACTTTGAAATCTTAAATAGGTACCCCTATTTTTTATTGCAGATTTGGCTTCTACTCTAAAATATATTATTTTTTTTCGAAACATTTTTTTCGAATAGAAAAAAAAAATTTTTTTTATTAAAAAAAATCCTCTTTGTCGTTACAAACATTCATACTTTACCACAATTGAAAAGAATAGAATGGAATTTGATAATCAAATTGATTTTTATTCGTTTCTGCGATTTTTTTTACAAATTTTTTTTTTTTTTTTGCTTATTTCAGACATAAAATTACGAATGACTTCAATTAACGCCTTATTTAAGAGATGACTACGTAAAAAATGCCGTCATCTATGATTTGATGCGAGAAATAAATATAATTCAATAAATGTTTTTGCCGAATACAGCGCCATCTGTCGCTCATCGAAAAAAAAAATTCGGATAAAAACCTAATATTTTTTAGCATAGCATCCAAATCTGCAATAAAAAATTGGAGTTCCTATTTAAGATTTCAAAGTTACCCCCCTCCTCGACCCAGGGGGAGGGGGGCGGTTCACATTTCACACTACATAATAGGGCTCAAAAAATATTTTTGGATATATTTTTTTTTATCTCAATCCGATTCGTATTTCAGGCGATATTTGGGGTGAACGGGTGGTCTGAAACACCCTATATACAATTTTTTTTTAGCATAATTGCGCAAAATATGAGGCTGAGAAAAATACAAATATATACATATATAATTTTTTTATTTTCAATTACAATTAATTAGGAAGTGGTAAATAGTTAGATTTTGTGGGTTAAAGTAGAAAGATTTATATTTCTAGCACAGAACTAAAATGTGGCAAGGCTGTGTGAATCAGGCTTTTTATAACGTCTCGACGAACTGTCACGAGGACGCGGGGTGAACGCAACGTGATCACACCACCTATTCGGTGCGCCGAGTATAGTTTCGGTAATGATGTAAAAATCGAAACTAGTCGGAATAAACAGTATAAAATTGTGAAAGCAACAAAATGCTTCATTTCAACAACCCTTAATATAAAAACTTTAAACAAAATAAAACACTATTTCTTTGAAAATTTATTATTTCAGTGTCTAGTTTCGACAATTTTCTTTATTTCAACAACCCTTAATATAAACACTTTAAATAAAACACTATTATTTTGAAAATTTATTATTTCAGTTTATTATTTTAACGTGCCATTATCATTAAACATTCGATTTAACAGATGAAAAATTTCACAACTCCTTTGAAAATGGTGGTATAGATTAGGTCAATCTAATCAGATTCACAAAGCAAGCAAGCACTATTCCGAGAAATTTACAAAATACAAAAAGCAATTTTCTACATTGCCAGATTTGAAGGAAAGAGAAAGAAAAAGTTAGGCTTACAGTTTTAAAGAGAGCTTGTTGCAATTGAACCACTTCAAAACTACATTTTTATGCGTTCCCTGTATTCTAACGCATTTTTATAATCCACACTTTCTGCATCATCTGCGTACATCATAATTTTCCCATTTTCAATGCGGGAAGGCAAATCGTTTATGTATATAAAGAATAGCAGCGGTCCTAAAATTGACCCTTGAGGAACACCACATGGCACTGTTGGAATTCCACACGCGGAGTTCTATTTTGAGGATGAGAGTTTACTAGGCGATAACTTTACCAACGAAAAATTAGCGATAAATTTCCAGCCATGGCGTCCCGGCGCATCCACCAAAAAGTGAGGTGCGTTTTTCAAATTTTATTTAGCAGTACAATTTTGCAGGTATATTTAGTCAGAAAATTATTATTATATTTGTCATTTACTCGAACTATTTCTGATGTGAGATGACGACTGGCAATATACAGTTCGACAATGAAAATATCTCTCAAAATCAAAAATAAAAATAGGGGGTTGCCATTTAAAAAACAAAATGAATGACGTCATAGCAGTACAATTTTATAGGTATATTTAGGCAGAAAACCGTGAAAATTAATACAATTTTTTTTTATCGAGCAGCTCATTGATCCGTGGATGACACTTAAAAAAATCGTAACCCAAAAACGGCATAATTATAAATTTATTATAATCATAATTTTAAATTATGAATTTTCCTGTATAAGTTTTTCTGTTGGCAAATAAATTTACTTATTATTATTAATATTATTATTATTATAACTTCCTGCAAGTATATTTGACAATTACAAACTTTAAAAAAACCGAGATTGGTACTACTTATGATTGATTTTTATTTTGAACAGAAATCTGTGCTTGGCGTATAAGTCAAAAATGATATAATAAAAAAATTTCTTAATTTTTTTAATGCCTTTCTTCAAGTATATTTAACAATTACAAACTGTCAAAAAACCGAGATCGGTATTACTTGTGATTGTTTTTTATTTTGAACAGAAATCTGTGGTTGGCGCATAAGTCAAAAATGATATAATAAAAAAAAAAATTCTTAATTTTTTTTAATGCCTTTCTTCAATTATATTTAACAATTACAAACTGTCAAAAAACCGAGATCGGTATTACTTGTGATTGTTTTTTATTTTGAACAGAAATCTGTGGTTGGCGCATAAGCCAAAAAGGACATGACAATTTTTTTTAAATCTTTTTAATGCCTTTCTTCAAGTATATTTAACAATTACAAACTGTCAAAAAACCGTGACCGGTATTACTAATATTTTTTTAACATTGAAATTTGAGACAGAAAATGGGCAAAACAATAAAATATTTTATTTTTGCAATGCCTTCTTGCATTAAGTAAAAATATCAATTATTTCCTAGTATGTCAAAAATGCTTTATTTCTAAGTAGTCTTAAAAATGTTGAATATAATTCCATGAGTGATCATTTTTACTTTCTCCGTTACGAAGTACGAGAAAGTATTGTGATCGTGAAAATTTTTTCAATTTTCTTTTTTACGGAAATATCCGTTTTGGGGTCGGAGAAAGTAACATGATGGCCACATCACCATTTTTTTAAATATCCCTAATCCCAAAATGCAAATTTCGCTGCCTCAAATTGTAGTTCTGAGTGTAACATTTTTTTTCTAACTTATAAATGTCAATTTATTGTTTTGCTTTATTTTTAAGTAGTTTTAAAAATTTTAAATACAATTCCACGAGTGATAATTTTTTAAAAATATTTCTGACACCAAAATGCAAATTTCGCTGCCTCAAATTGTAGTTTTGAATGTAACATTTTTTTTATGACTTATAAATGTCAATTTATTGTTTTGCTTTATTTTTAAGTAGTTTTAAAAATTTTAAATACAATTCCACGAGTGATAATTTTTTTTTAAATATTCTGACACCAAAATGCAAATTTCACTGCCTCAAATTGTAATTTTGTAAAAACTCTAAATATCAAGTTCGAAAAAATTCCGTAAAAAAATATCCTCAATGGTCGAAGAATTGCTTATTCAAAATTAATTTGGTTTTAGTAAATTCAACAATTTTTAATGAAGATATGAATTTTTGAAAATTTTAGTTTTATTTTTTTGAGCACTTGAATGATAACATCGCAAAAAATATAAAACGCGCCGACAAAATTCCATAAGAAATATCCTCAATGGTCGAAGTATCGCTTATTCAAAATCAATTTGGTTTTTGTGAATTTCACAGTTTTTAATTGAGATATAGATTTTTGAAAATTTTAGTTTTAATTTTTTGAGCATCTTAATGAAAACTTTGCACAAAAAAAATAAAACGCACAGACAAAATTCCATAAAAAATTATCCACAATGGCCGAAGGACCCCTTATTCGAAATCAATTTGGTTTTTGTAAATCCAACAATTTTGAATACAGAAAATCCTCAAAAATCCTTTTAAAACGCGCAGACAAAATTCCACAAAAAATTATTCTCAGCGGCCGAATCAATTTGGGGCTTGAAAATTCCAACAATTTTCAATAGAGATATGGATTTTTGAAGATTTTTGTTTTAATTTTTTGAGCACCTGAACAAGGAACATATGGAGATTTTCGCAGTTTGGTAAATTGTTTTATTTATTTTTTGCAATTTTAAAATGAGTTTCATGGTATTATTTTTAGTAACAGTGATGTTAAGTAGCAGTGATTTTCAGTAGCAGTGAAATTTGCCTATTAGTAACAGTAACGACCTGTGATTTTTCAATACCAGTGAAAAATCACAGATATGTAAAATGTCGCCCATTCCTACCGCGCACTGTATTTCTCAACATTTACAAAATTAAAATATAATTGCATAAACGAAAGACAAATATTATATTATTATCTCTGAACATTGGTAATAATTTTGCATATGTATTTAAAAATATTCAAGATTGCAGATTTTTTAAATTAAAGTCTGCAAGGAAATGAACATTTTATTTAGCAGTCTTTTTTACCATCAATTGTCATTTACTCGAAAAATTTCTTATGTAAGATGGCAATATTTTTATACTGCCAGTTCGGCAATGAAAAGATCTCTCAAAATCAAGAACAAAAATAGGGGGTTGTCTTTTAAAAACAAAATGAATAAAGTCATTACTCAAAAACAAATGACGACTGAAAATCGATTTTCATGCAAAAATGTGTATTTTTAAAAAGCAAAATCGAGGATTTTTTCCAAAAATATTTTATTTCGGTTTTACTGAATATATTCCATAATTTAGGCGCGCACTGTAGTTAAGTATTCAGGATTGCAGTTTTTTTTAAATGTCTGCAAGGACATGAAAATTTGTCACAAGTGCATATATTAGGAAAATTCGGCGCAGTTTTCGAACCAACCATGACAATATTTGGACGCAGTCCAATGTTGCATCATTATTTCCCGAATTGTAATTACCCTTTCATATTTGAAATAAGCAATAAATTTCAACTTTTCGTTTATTTTTTCATTAATTTGGATTTTTCGATTGTTGTATTTTTTTTTCTTTCTTCATTGACATCTGTCATTAGGGCTCTATTTCTTGGATTTTTTTTAATAACAACATATCTTGCTATACCTCATTAAATAGGTCTTTAAATTATGTGAATGATTCCTAATTTTGGTTACCATAAACCATTCTTAAAAAGATAAACAAAAAACATGTAAATTTTATCGTGTGAGCCACAAAATTTTGTTTCAGAGTTGGCTATGAGATAAATGAAGTATGTCGCAAATTATTATTAGTTCAATTGAATTAGATTAAAAAAAAAATAATTAATCTCAGACGTGACTGCTATGTTTATCTCTCTCAGGCATGGCCAACTCAGCAACAAAATTCTGTGGCTCACACCTTATAATTGTCTATCCGACTTTATGACTGGTCATTATTACATCAGCTTCATGTAAATTGTCAATCTGCTAATTACAACATCAGTTTAAAAGTTTAAATCATCAGATCGAAAATTGGCCGATCGGTATTATTTTTTTGGCGCAACTCGAGAAACCCGTGTAAACTGATTCTGGACAATTTCACAAATGCTAAAATAGATAGTAACTCATCAGATAAATTGAGCATTGACGTTCTCCATCTATTTTGAGAACATTACTCGGTAATAAAAATAATTCATTGCGACGACGTTCATTGTCAATTTGCCATTGAACAGACAAAAAGGTATACTTTGTGCAAAAACACAGTAAAATTTTCCGTAAATACGGAATCCAGGAAAATTCGTTAATTTTGCATTTTTTCGAGTAAGATTAACTAAATATATAATAATAATAATAATAATAATAATCGTATTTATTCCAATATAAAAGACATAAAATATATACATACAGGTCCATACACAGTACACCAACTGCACGGCATGAAATATAAGAATATCGTCAAACAAAATTACTCTATCGGTTTGTTTCTAAGTTGACATTACTTGTTAGAAATTCATCGATAGTGTAAGGTTCACATTTCCGCAGCATTTAGCAATAAGGAAAATTAAAAATTTATTGAATCCAATTCAATATTTCTGATTTTAGATCCATATTGTAGGTTGAAACTACAGTTTTTGGACCCGAAATAATGAACAAAAATATTTTATAATTGTACTTGTAATGTTGCTCGGTGCATTTTTAAGGGGGCCTTCCACTTTGTTGGCCGATTTTTTTAGTCTTTTGTCATAAATGTACTAATAAGTATTAATAAATTGCGTGTATTCCACGGCGAAAACCACTGGCTCCAGATATATCTAAAATATGCGAGACTCGTTCCAGTTAACAATGCGAAAAATCTCTGCGAGTCGGACGGTTCGCGCTTTTAGCAGCGCCAATTACGGCGGTCCGGTCATTATGACCAAAAGTGGACATAAAATAGAAATTGAAACCTTACATAAATATCCGCGCTGAATCGCGAAAAGAACAACCGGCGGGACCTGGTGATGTAAGTGCGCGGCTTTAGAAACGCGACGCGAAACTCCGGTCGGGTCAAGTGTCCGCGGCGCCTCTTAAGAGCGTAATGTGCAGTAATTGCGGCCTGGAATTCTAATTCGGTTTTTGAACCGAGAAGAGGTTCCGAAAGAAAGTCCCCGCTCATAATTGGATTCCTGGAGAATTGTTTTTCTGGGCTGACCTAAAATTCAGTTATAGTTATTATTAATAGCACAATTCTTACAACGCCAAACAAATTTAAAAAAAATGATGTGGCCATCGTGTTACTTTCTCCCATAATGGTGTAATATTTATATTAATATTTTCATGGTTTATTTTTCATTTAAACGTACTATTGCGGCCAAAAGAAATAGGACACATTTTTTTGTCTAGGGTTGTCCAAAAAGATGTTGCCCACATTAATGTAATGCACTCCTTCGACCTGTACTCCTTGGTTTTCAATGCATGTTTGAAGTATTTTCACCATGAAGGCCATAGCTTGTTCACGCATTTCCGTAGGTATAGAGAGGACAACCGTTGTTATGCGTTCTTTAAACTCATGAATGGCCGTAGGTTTTGTAGCATACACGTGTTCTTTAGCCATTTCCCATAGTCAGAAATCACATGGAATGAAGACTGGTGATAGTGCTGGTTAAGTCAAAGGTCCAGCTCTTGTAGTCCAGCATCTACCAAATGTCTCATCTAGGTAATGTCGAACCGTTAAGGAATAATGGGGTGATGCACCATCTTGCTGAAAGTAACCAGATATGGTTTCTTTGCTGAAAGTAACTATATATGGTTTCTTTGCTTACCATATCTGGTTATTTTCGGCCCAAAATGTCTCATCTAGGTAATGTCGAACCGTTAAGGAATAATGGGGTGGTGCACCATCTTGCTGAAAGTAACCAGATCTGGTTTCTTTGCTGAAAGTAACCATATATGGTTTCTTTGCTTACCATATCTGGTTATTTTCAGCAAGATGGTGCATCACCGCATTATTCCTTAAGGGTTCGACATTACCAAGATGAAACATTTGGTAGATGTTGAATCTTTGGCTTGGCCAGCTTGGTCACTAGACTTGACACATGCAGTCGACGGATAGCTAAACGACTTGGAGGGTCCTTCTGAAACCATTGCTACATTTTTTCTTGCTACTGAAGGTGACCCAAACACTTTCATAAAAGTTGCTGTCTCCTTTCTTTCTTCCAAATTAAGTCGGGTGGCCATATTTAGTCTGCAACAATAAAAAAATTAAAAATTATATAGTACCATATGACTGGTAACCAGATGAGCGGACAACCCTGTATATATATTTTTTTAAATATTAAAAATTCATCTTTTGTTATCTTCAATATTTGTTTCCAAACGTTCTTTGGATTGTCAAGTAAAGCTTATGTTGAAACTTTAATTTTAAATGTTTAATGTTGGCAGCGTTTACTTCGTGGTACATCTTGATTGTAGATTGGAATATAACAAACAACAAAAAACAAAACAAAATATAGTGGTATAAAAAAGTTAAAGTGTTTATTCCAATCTTTAATTTTAAAATATTTCGGAGTTTCTGAGATACAGACACAGACATTTTTCAAAACTGGTCGGAACCGTCTCGAAGGGTCTCAAAACGGATACATCCGGGGAAATTTCTAATCCGAAAAAATCGATTACAATACTTTGTCGGGAGAAAGTAAAAGTCATAAGGGTAGGCAAAAAAAAACATTGAAAGGTTATACCAAGAAATCTAAAATGTTAGTTTAAGCCTCTCATCACACTAAATTGGTTGCAAAAAATCACTCTTTTGATTTAAACATTTCGAATTTTTGAAGAAAAAAGAAATCGAATCAAACATTCCGACAAATATTTGAAAATGAAGTAGTAATTGCTTAAACGTAAATCCCGCAGACTCCATTTTCTAAACAAATATCAAAGTAGATTCATTTTATCTTAAAACAACCCCTACATTTGAATTTTTGTTTTGTTTTATTTTTTGGCGCCGACTACGAGATCATCTGCGACCACATTTTTACATTTAAATTAAAACAAAAAATATCAAATTATTTAAATAACCTGAAATGAATTCAGAAACCTTAAAAATTCAAAAATTCAGTCTGCAAAATCTTAAACTTGGAAAAAAAAACTCAAAATACTGGCCAAAAAAATAAAAAAAATCTCTTATAAAAATTAATAGTTCAGATTAAAAATCTAAAGTAACTAAGAACTCGTTCATTAAAATTAATAAATAAGGCAAAAAAAGAACTAAAACCGAAAATTTGGGCCAAAAATCGACAACTCGGGGTTAAAATTAATAAATAAGGCAAAAAAAGAACTAAAAGCGAAAATTTGGGCCAAAAATCGTCTACTCGGGGTTAAAAATAAAAAAATACTGACAAAATCTTAAAGTAATCAAAAATTAATAATCAAGGTAGAAAACTAAAATACAGGCCGAAAAACGAAAATGTAGACCAAAAATCGAAAACTCGAGGCTGAAAATACAAAATTCAGATTTAAAAAAAAACGCCAATTTCAACAAACAAATCGAAAGTCTAAATAAAAAATATTTAAGCCAAAACCTCTGAAATTTGAAGCAAAGAAATCGAAAATACAGGCTAAACATCTAAAATATAGGCCAAAAAATAAAAAATTCTTATCTAAAAAAATTAAAAATACAGACCAAAGAAATTGAAAATTCAAGCAAAAGAGTGAAATTTAAAAAAACTCTTTAGCTCAAAATAAGTTGCCGATCCGGCCATAGAAACTAATAATTTAGGTTAAAAAATCCAAAATGAGCGAAAAATGTAACATAATCCAAAAATCTCAAAAATACTGGCACAAAAATTTGCGCATGAAATTAAATAAGTGTGCTTAAAAAATCTAAAATATAGGCCAAAATTAAAGAATTTAGACAAAAAATTGGGTGTAAAAATAAAAAATGTGGACCAAAAAAATTTTAACAAACAAATCAAATAAAGAATATTTAGGTCAAAACCTTTAAAAACAAAGAAATTGAAAATACAGGCTAAACATTTAAAATAAAATCCTAATAATCAAAAATTTTGGTCTTAAAAAAAGCAAACAAAAAATTTAAAATTAAAAGAAAAATTTGAATTTGCCATTTTCCGCCCCAAAAAACAACTCGAGCTCCAAATAAGTTGCGGATTTGGCCATAAAAAAAACAATAATTCAGCTTAAGAAAATCCAAAATGAAGAGCAAAAAATAAAAAAAGAACTCAAAAATACCGGCAAAAAAATTCACGCATTGATTTTTCAATGATTAGTTAAAAAATCCAAAAAATATAGGTCAAAATTTAAAAATGAAGACCGAACATTCGGGTCAGAAAATCGAAAATTTGAACAAACAAATCGAAAATTTAGTCAAAAATTAAGAAAAATGAGGCCCATGATTCGGGCAAAAAATCGAAACTTTTAACAAAGAAAACAATCAAAAATACTGGTAAAAAAAATCACAATCCAGGCCTTACAATATAAAAACAAACAATTAAATACCAAAATTGATGTTTTCAACACTAATCACCCTAAATTAACCCAAAAAATCGCCCTATCGCTCAAAATAATTTTTCGATTTATTTTAAATTCAGAAACATTTTCCAAAATTTTCCTTTCAATTGATTAAAATAGTTAAATCAATTTTAAAAATAATTCCAACTGCAAGTATTTGATAATGTTAAGCTAAATTCGAAATTTTTAACAAACAAATCGAAAATTTAAACCAAAATGAAGAAAAATCAAAAATTTGGACCAAAACAATCGACAATACTGGTCCAAAATCTAAAATATTTACGCAAAAAAATCACAATCCAGGCCCAACAATAAAAAAGGCAAACAATTAAGTACTAAAATTGCCATTTTGAGCATTAATCGCCCTAAATCAGCCCCCAAAATCGCCTTATCGCTCAAAATAATTTTTTGATTATTATTTTAAATTTAGAAACATTTCCAAAATTTTCTTTTCAATTGATTAAAATACACAAAATATTTTAAAAAAATAATTGAAAGTACTAGTATTTGATAATGTTAAGCTAAATTTATCGAAACGCGGTCATAAAAAGTGAAATGATAAGAGTCATACCAACAAAATGAACTGTTTTATTTGAATTATTCAAAATGTATACCTGCAACACTTATAATTTTAGTTTGCATTCTATTAAAAATAAATGATAAATAAAAGAATATTAGCAGTTGCTCTATACATTGTGCTCCATCTTGCCGACCCTACATTGTGAATTGTTTTGTTTGAATTATTCAAAATGTATCACTAAGTCTAAGGCTTATAATCTTAGTTTGCATTCTATTAAAAAAACCGTATAGTTGTAGTTGCTCTATCTTGTCAAGACCACTGCGAATTATTTTGTTTGAATTCTTAAAAATGTATCACGGAGTCCAGGACTTATAATTTTAGTTTGCGTTCTATTTAAAAAAAATACCGTATGAGAAGTTGCTCTATACATTGCTCCATCTTGCTAAGACCATACATTGCTCCATATTGCTAGAAATACACAACACAAAACAGATCTTTACTTTAATCTAAACATTTGTTTGTTGTAATTCACGTTAAAAATTTGTTTCCAGTGTGTTCGTTTTTATTTATTCATAATATATTAACACAAACGAAATAAAATCCAAAACTATACACCGGTGGTAGCAGATGACCTCGTAGTCGACGCTAAAAAGCAACAATAAAAAAGTTAATTAAGAATTTAATTTAAAGACGAGCCCATCTTGAACTCATCTTTTCTTATTTATTTTTTATAGGGGTAATATAGATGTTGGGTAATAAAGAATATTATCATTATTATTAAGAAGGATTTTTTGACAAAAAAATTAGTCTAGGAAAATCACTAATATTTGGGTTTTTTTTTATTTTTATAAATTTTTGAAAGAAATTTCACGATCTTAATGTATTCCCGTACTTTGTAATGGAGAAAGTAAAATTAGATTATGCGTTTGGCTGCTTCCATAAATGATTTCACGGGTTTAGGGAGGCGAGGGGGCAGTGAAATTGTGACTAAATTCAAAGGTGCATGATGTGTCATGGGCAGTGGCGTAGTGTAAGGCCGGCAGGGGGAGGGGGGGAATCCAAATAGGGGCCCGACCGAATGTTGAAATTAATATATTCCCGAATTTCAATCAGTGGAAGTAAAAATGTAGGGGCCCTTTTTAATTTCCGCGGTGGGGCTCAAAATTTGACGACGCTACTGGTCATGGGTGGTTTATAATTTAACAAAAGATCTGTGACATTATTTATGGATGCCGTCTTTGAACATTTGTCAATAAGTCTTCTCGTTAAGGCTATACGCCCTCCTCTGACACGGTTTTTCCCATTTCAATTCATTCAGTTTTGAACAAAAACTTTCAAATTTTGCGTAAAAATTAAAAAAAAATCTTCCTCAGATTGATAAAGATCTATTTTTATTGAATCATCAAAGTAGCAGTTTGAAAATGTAGAAGAAATCTCGTTAGGGCTATATGACCCCCTCTGACGAAAGCCGTAATTTTGAACAAAAAAAAATTGATTAAATCTTGATTAAAAAAATCTTTCTCAGATTAATAAATAGCTATTTTTACTAAATTATTAAAATAACATTTTGAACATGAGAAAAATCTGCCTTTATTACAAATATTTTAGTCCAACAACAATAAAAAAGTTATTTTCTTTTAATCTCTACAAATATAGTTGAAAAATGGGAAATAAAATTCAAATATTGTGAAAAAATCTGCTGAAATCATTTGTAGAATGCTGCCGAGTGTAGCTCCGTCCAAGTCTCCAGTTTTTTTTTGTAGTGTCGTGGTGCACTTATTGTTAGTGTACTTTACTTTGTTATTGGCAATTCCTTAAAATACATGTTATTTCCATTGTAATTTCGAATAGAAGAAACAACATGAAAACAATACTTTCCCTCATTTACTGGAGTCGTTCTTATCTTGAAATATAAATTAAAACACTTTTTGTAATTCATGTTCTTTAGTCTTTTATTTCACACACATTCACTTTCTGCAATGCAAGTATGTATTTTTTTTAGTACATTAAAAAAGTGCATTACTTAAAACGGTTACAATAATTCACCTAGATAGTTTGGCCTTGATGTAATAGTACACAAAATAATTATATTACTTAAAACTTTTACAATAATTCACCTAGATAGTTTGGCCTTGACAAAGCCAAAGTCAAACATGTAAGTTGATAAACCTTGAACAACAAACATCGCTCTGGAATGCTCATATCTAACACGATTTTAATAACGGTGTTTGCACTAGAAAAAGAATTGAAATTCTGGGAGAGGCGCAAACATTTACTTACACTTTCAAATATCTTGTCCAAATATTGATACTACAATTACATCGCTGTAGAGTAATTGCATTTATTTGACAGATAAACTGACTCACGTCGTACAGTAAACATGCAATTTGCAAAGATTAGAGATGAATGCAAACTTGTATTTCCGAAACAATCGGAAGTAAATATAATTTGCAAAGAAAACAATCTATCTTGGGGAATTATTTAATGAGTATCGTAATTAATTTTTGTTTAGATAAGATTAAACATGTCAAACTCAGATTTGCACTGTGATACAACAATAAAACCTTGGCAAAATAAATGTAACGGCAGAATATAAACTAAAAGAGTCAAAATTATAAAATAGAGTCGTCAAAATATTTATGAAATTTGTTAGAAATTTATATTATTGAAAGTTGTGGAGAATGCCAATTTTTTTTAACCTAGTTTTTGGAAAATAATCGATAGATATAAAAAAAATATTTAAATAATTAGATTGAAAATTAACTGGAATTTGGATAAACACCAAAGTAACAAATATGTTCTAAAAAACGAAATGATACACTTCGTCCTGTCTGATCTGCAATTATTTAAATAATTTTTTTTTGTAAAAAAAAAAGACTTTCTGCCTTTATCTTTAAGTATTTTTCTTATTTTCCATAGATGCAACAAAAATGTTGTAAAAAATGAAATGATACACTTCGTCCTGTCTGACCTGCATACACGCGATTTCATATACACCGGATTTCGAACTTTTCCCTACCATTTAAAAACGTCTTTCAAAATTAGTTCCGGCACGATTAAAGCCCACAAATTTCGAATTAGTTCCAGTACGATTATACCCCACAAATTTGAAATTAGTTCTAGCACGACTAAAACCCACAAATATTTTATAACATCGCGAAGTGATTTGTAACATAATTTTTGATTTATTTACGCAGTGTCGGGCTCGTGTGTTTTGATTAATCGGTCGCTACTTCTTTCTCGGAGCACTTCTGGTGGCCCCCGGAAATAGTTCGATAATTAGGGACAATCTCGTCCGCTTTATTTTCGGAATTTCGAGTGCTATATTTATAAACTGATTATGTGTGTTAACATAAGATACATTCCGTACATATAACGGCGCCATTAGTGCGTTGGAAAATTTCGCATCTAACGGATTGCAGACCTACTTTACAAACTTTGACCTATATTTTAATTTTTTTAACACAAAAAAAAACGATATTTTAACTAATATATATATTTTTTCTGAAATCCTCTGTAAAGCTCGACGTAAGAAATAGTCTGTAAAGTTCGACATAAAAGTCTGTAAAGTTCGACATTCAAGTTTGTAAAGTTCGACATAAGAGACTGTGAATTATGACAGAAGAGTCTTTAATGTTCTATTTTTTTAAGACTCAAATGTCAAGTACAATTTATGGAGTTGTCCAAATCGATTTCAATACTTTCAATACAAAATATATTTGTCATAAGATATCACAGCCGCCTTTACCTTTTCTCGTTTCAAATTTTAATGTATGGTAAAGCGTGTTCCCATCAAAGGAGGCACTGTACTTATGATGCCCAGTAACAAAAAAATCAGTCATTGATGGGAAACAATAATGTCTACTCTGGTATTGTCGCAAAAAATTGGCACCTAAATTAACCCTTTGCACTCGTATTTATATTTGAGGCCACAATGGTAAAACGTACTGTCGCGACTATAATTCGTCATACGAGTGCAAAGGGTTAAAATGTCAGTTCATGTTGGAAGAATTTTAAATGCTACAACACTCGATGTTGAGATGGCTTTTACCACTGGTTTCCAAACCATTTAGATTCTTGGCGCCTTTGCTGAATCCAGCAAAATAGCGTATTAAACGGTAGAAATAAACAAAACACGCATTTTTCTAAACATTTCGCGGCTTCCCAGGGAACCACTGGCTTATACAATCCTTACATATTCTCCATGCTTTAAACAGCTTAATAGCTTGTGCAATTTAAACAATACATAATAAATTTCGTTTATTGTCAATGAAGAGTAGAGGCCGCCTATCCCAATTTCGCGTTTGGCCTAACAAAGAAAGTAGTCCAATGTCACGTGTACTACCTCCGTCCAATTAACGCGTCGCTTCGGACCCTTAGCTGCAATAAAAACAACTGACTGACGACATCATGTCACAATCTAAACTGTCCAATTTTCCACTGAATTAAATCTCGACCGCAAATTGTACCAACCGCAAGTCCGATTACTGTGAAGTTAACTGATAAGTAAAATTCGCGGTATTGAAGATGTTTACTCATCTGTGTAACAAAAAAAAAAACAATGATGATTTGGCCATAATGTAAACTTCTCAGACTTGATGGTGCAAATAAGATTTGTCTAAATTTGATAAATTTAATAAACATGAAATACAGACTAGAGATGGGCAAAACTGCTACTTTTGAATCATGTTGCTACTTGTGATTGCTACTTTTTAATATCCGTGTTTTTAAGCTGTGTCTGTGATACATATATGTATGCTACCTTATATTGTCTTCTTACAATTCCGTTTTAAGTAACAGTCACAGTTTAAGTAGCAATCACGTTGTAATTAGCAATCACAGTTTAAGTAGCAGTCACTGTTTAAATAGCAACGACGTTTTAAGTAGCAGTTATTTTAACTAGAAGTGATTTTTAAGTCGCAGTGATTTTAGGTAGCAAACACTTTTTAAGTAACAGTGATTTTGAGTAGCAGTGATTTTAAGTAGCAGTGAAATTCGCCTATTAGTAACAGCAGAGACCTGTGACTTTTCAATCCAATTATCTTTCAGATTGTATAAGGGTTCCCTATTTTTAATCTCAATAGTTTTCTTGTATTCGGCGATTATCATATCAGGAATAATTATTATAATCTGAAAGATTATTGGATTCTACTTGAGAATACGTTACTAAATACAGGGTGTGCCATTTGAAAAAACGAAGTTATTCAACTTTATAATTTGGGTTTTTCTACCACATTTTTTTTATCACCCTGTATAATGTTTTGTATGAAATCATGGTTGGCTCTATAGTTCGAACCTTCAAGCAAATAATTAAAATGATTTTAATCGTTCAACATCAATCACTGGGGCAAAAATAAAATTTCATCCAGACCATGCATTTCAACAAATCTTCAAATATTTCGAAAACGGCAAACAATAGGTATAGGGAGTATTGAAGTAACTCGCCTTTATTTACTCCATATAATTTAAAAATGACAAAAAATACAGGGTGTTCCATTAAAAAAAACATAAGTTTGGTCTGTAACTTTGTTATGAGACACCCTGTATAAATTTAAATATTTTTAGGACGTGCAGCTCACTATTATACACAACTTTTGTAGAAAACATTTATGAAACACACAATACCAAAAAATTCCCCCGTTTCTCAAATATTCCCAGTTGCAACAATATGAGTAAGCATTTGCTCTAATATAAACTAGAGATGAGCGAAATTACCCTTTTTTGTCGAAAAGAGTCGATTCTTGAGTGTCTTACGACTTTATTAAAAATGAAAAAGTAAGTGTGAGTAAAAAGAAAACAAAAAAAAGGTCCTCGCTTTGAAAATTCTTCAATTTATCCCTGAAAACATAGTGAAGAGCAAGTCCTCATTACAATTTTTTTTTCAATTTGATGTCAAACATTTTGACATTTTAATTGTTATTTTTTTACTATCTTGTAAGCAACTGTGTTTGTTTGCAATAAATAAATATAATATAAATAAGGTATGTGCATTATACACTCGGCGTCAAAAAAAGCGCCACTCGAAAAATCGCGAAAAAACTCGATTTTTCAAACCGTCGTAACTTGGTTCAATTTGGTCGAAAATCGATGAATCTTTCAGTTTGGGAAATATTCAAGTTTTATCTTTAAGGATGTGTAGTTGATTTTGATCCCAAGTTCAACCCACCCCCCGTAACAACGCGATGAGAAAAAAAATGTTTTTTATGTAAAAAATTGTCCAACTTTGACAAGCTGTACCGTGCGCAAAAAAATCGGCGGGAAATTTCACCACAATGGCAGAAAAATTTAATCAATTTCCTTCAAGTGCCTTAAAAATTGGAGTCGTTTCGATGATTTGGAGCAAAGTTATGAATTTTTGAAAATGAAAACAAGTTGTAAAATTTAAACATTTTTTGTCAATCCAAAACACTTTTTGCAGGGGTTTTCAGGGGGTCACGAAAGTCGAAAACTTCTTAGATCGCAAAATTCCATCGAGTTTCGTGCGAAATTCGCTTAGTTATGGCCAAAAAAGCGCAAAATGTATTTTATTTTCAAAACTGCATAACTTCGCGCCAAATCGTCGCATCGACTTTAATTTTGGAGGAAATTGGAGGAAAATGATTGAACTTTATTGCCATGCTGACCGATTGAGTCTACAATTTTTTTTGCACACGGTACAAGAAACCAAATTTGCACATTTAAACTTCAAAAACATTTTTTTTCCTTTAGGGGGTGGCAGGGGGTGGAATCGCTTTAGCAACAAAACAATTCACATGACGTTGAAGAGAAAATTTGAAACTTTTCAGACTGCAAAAGTTCATCGATTTTAGTGCAAAAATTTGATTATAGTCAAAAAAGTGAAAAATGTCATTTTTTTTTTCAAAAATACATAACTTTGCTCCAAGTCATCGAAACGATTCGAATTTTTAAGGCATTTGAAGAAAATTGATTAAATTTTTCTGCCATTGTGGTGAAATTTCCCGCCGATTTTTTTTGCGCACGGTATAGCTTGTCAAAGTTGGACAATTTTTTACATAAAAAACATTTTTTTCCAGCGCATTGTTACGGGGGGTGAGTTGGACTTGGGATCAAAATCAACTACACTTCCTTAAAGATAAAACTTGAATCTTTCCCAAACTGAAAGATTAATCGATTTTCGACCAAATTGAACCAAGTTACGACGGTTTGAAAAATCGAGTTTTTTACGCGATTTTTCGAATGGCGCTTTTTTTTGACGCCGAGTGTATAATTAATAAATCATATAAACATTAATATTAATGACCAAGAATAAATATCAAGAAGTTTATATATATCGGATATATCTCTAATATATAAAATTTTCGTGTCACAGTGTTTGTAACAAAACTCCTCCGAAAGGGCTTGACCGATTCTTATGAAATTTTGTGTGTATATTGAGTAGGTATGAGAATAGGACGTAAACTATTTTTCATACCCCTAAGTGATAAGGGTGGTCCACCGCAAACTTTTTTTTATTTTTTGGACAAAATTTTTTATTTTAATTTTTTTATGATTCGGTATTAAAAAATACATACAACACTAAATTTTCACCCTTCTACCATCAACCCCTATTTTTTAATAGCGATTTTAGTACTTTAATAATTTTCCGGCCAGGCGTCTACCGGTGTCACTTCTCACCCTGTAAACAGCACTCACAAACGTTTAGAGCCTAAACCGTTTTCGACCATTATTGTCACCAGTTTATTTGCTTAATTTTAATTGGTCATACACGGACGACGGCGCAGCGCAGCGGAGCCGTCGTCCATCACCAGTTATCTGCCTTATATATACGGACAATGCACGAACGATGGCACAGCGCAGCGGAGCGATGGCACAGCGCAGCGGAGCCGTCGTACGACACCAGTAATAAGCTACGTATATACGACAGCGCAGCGCAGCGGAGCCGTCGTTCGT
Source organism: Ocypus olens (assembly GCA_910593695.2). NCBI lineage: Eukaryota > Metazoa > Arthropoda > Insecta > Coleoptera > Staphylinidae > Ocypus > Ocypus olens. The sequence goes on from OU343048.1 coordinate 11,276,978, forward strand.
CACCAGTTACCTTGCTTGATTTTAAAGGGCTACGCACGGACGACGGCGCAGCGCAGTAGTTACTTTGCTCAATTCATGATTATGGTATCGATTTTATTACGTGGGCAGAAAATAAAACGAAGAATGTTGTGTATCATACAGCATTACAATAATAAACACAATTTTTTGATTTTTTTTTTATTAATTATACAAATTCGAATTCAATATTTATAGTTAAGACAGGACAACGTCTGTCGGGTCAGCTAGTATATACCGGGTGACCCAGCGATCTGTATAAGCCCCATAACTTATTTGCTATTTGAGATATCGACTTCTAATTTTCTTGAACTGATACCCACACTTATTTTACATATTTTAAAAATATGTATGTTTTTGTACAGGGTGTCCCAATATACAAAACAGAACAAAGTTATGTTTTTTTAAATGGAACACCCTATATTTTATACTTTATTTTCAACCCTCTTAAGAAGCTGATAAAAATAGTATAAGATAGTATGGGTCTATTATGGACGATTGGTTAGTTATAGGCAAATTTGTGGCAAAAACAAGGACACATTGAAAAAATTGCAGAAGCGCTCCTAGCAAAGCTATCGTCATTTTTTATACACTAAAGAATTTTTCACATCATGAAGAATAATACAAATCTGCTTTGGTTCTTTTTTGTTCATATTGGTATACAGGGTGTCAACATACGCAAAATATTGGATAACTATTCTTTTTCAAATGGAACACCCTATATATCTTGCCACCAGTGCATGGAATTTTTAATAAGCTTTCCAATGACGTACAATTTGTATAATGAAATATTAAGGATTCTTGAGATTTATCCATAAAAACATTTTTCTTTTGTCACCTCCTGCTCATTTTTGGATTTTCAGCCAAAACTATGCATTTTCTGAAAAAATAATAAGAGACCAAAGTTGTAGAGCAGAAAATTTTCGATCGACATAGGTCTTTGGACTTTTCCAATAATGCGTGCATTGCCCGCCAGAGTGCGCAAAATCGTGACCGTATATGCATTTTAGCGTTTTTCTCAAATTTTTTGTTAATTAATTGCACTATACTTTATTTTCCACGTCCTCTAGCAGAAAACCGGGTAATTATAGAATTATTCAAATGACCTACATCGATTGAACAAATTCCGCCCTACAACTCTTAAAAAAAGCAATTTTTGCCCAAAATGCATAGTTTTCGCTAAAAATAAAAAAACCATTGAAAAACGCAAAAATTGATACATACATTTTCAATTTGCATTTTAGGGAAAACCATGCATTTTTGGCAAAAATTGCTTCTATTAAGAGTTGTAGAGCGGAACATTTTCAATCGATATGGGCCATTTTAATTTCCCTATAATTTCCCGTTTTTCCGCTAGAGGGTGCGGAAAAAAAAGTATAATGCAATTTATTAATAAAAAACGCTAAAATGCATATACGGTCACGATTTTGCGCGCTCTGGCGGGTAATGCACGCATTATCTTAAAAGTTGAAAGACCCACATCGATCGGAAATATTTCGCTCTACAACTTTGGTCTCTTATAATTTTTCATGAAAATGTATAGTTTTGGTTGAAAATCCAAAAATCTGCGGAAGGTGGCAAAAGAAATATGTTTTTATTGATAAATCTCAAGAATCCTTAATATTTTGTTATACAAACTGTATATTATTGGAAAGCTTATTTAAAATGCCATAGATTGGTGGCAACTTATATAGGGTGTTCCATTTGAAAAAAAATAGTTATCCATTGTTTTGCGTATGTTAACACCCTGTATATCACTATGATTAAAAGAGAAACAAAGCCGATGTGTATTATTCTTTATGATGTGGGAAATTTTCTAGTGTGTAGATAATGATGCTATCTTTGCTAGGAACGCTTCTGCAATGTTTTTAATGTGTGCATGTTTTTGCCACAAATTTGCCCATAACTAACCAACCGCCCATAATACACCCATACTATCATATACTATTTTTATCAGCTTCTCAAGAGGGTTGAAAATAAAGTATAAAATATAGGGTGTTCCATTTAAAAAAACATAACTTTGTTCTGTTATGTATATTGGGACACCCTGTACAAAAACATACATATTTTTAAAATATGTAGAATAAGAGTGGGTACCAGTTCAAGAAAACTAGAAGTCGATATCTCAAATAGCAAATAAGTTATGGGGCTTTTACAGATCCCTGGGTCACCCGGTATATAAATTTTATATAAATATCGGATATTTTCCGAACCCTGCTTTCGTCTTTATCCAAATTCCAGTTAATTTTCAAACCATTGTTTGGAATGTTATTATCAAGTTTTTCACATAGATAATCTAGAAATCTTGCAAAATTGAAGCAAGGGTTTTAATCGTAATCTTCGAGTCGTTTGAAATTTTCAAACAGTACAGCATCTATCAGTACATCAAACTTAAAAGCAGTTTATTTCTCATATTTTTAATTGGAGCCCCTGTATATTTTTATGTCATTCCATTTAATAAAGTGAGCCTATTTCGACCTTGGTTAAGTTTTTTTAGAAAGGTCCTAGTTACTCTTCAATAATACATTGTGATTTTTGACAGTTGGTAATTTTTACTTTTTTTTTAAATTTTTGTTTTTGTATTCAGCGACTAACCTGAAGCTAACCCAAAATTCTTCTTTAATTATATGTAAATATATTAACGCAATCTTCTTCATATTTCATCCTTGAAGCATTGCAACGTGATTTTAATCTTGTTTTAGAAAATATTTCTTGTTTCCATTAAAATTGAATATTATTACAAAGATTTTTAAACAAATATTCTTGAATTATCTAATGATAATCCAATCTTCTTCATATTTTATCCTCGAAGCATCTCAAAGCAATTCTCCTCTTGCTTCAGAAAAGTTTTTCGCTTCCATTAAACTTTATTTTAAACAAAAGATTTTTTAAATGCGAAAACTTCAACAGTAACATTAACATAAGGTAGAACGGAATAAACATTCAAATAAAACTTGATTTAATTTCCGAACGTATTCAAGTTTAAAGTATCGAAAATATTGACTAATTCCGAAAATTTACGACCGCTCGTATATCAGGCCGTGTTAGTTATGCACTTTATTAATATGTAAATGCCAAAGTTGTTTACCACTTGTCCACGAAGTCAGAACGATGATGCAATCGATGCATTACTTCCAGGAGCAGGCCTCTAAAACCTCCGACGCCACCCCAACGGACGATGTTCGTGCCGAAAGTGTATACATTGTAATTAACGAGTTCCAGCACTTAATGTATTCACTAGGTTCAGTGAAAGAGTTAATTAGATGCTCGTATTTTAAGTGCTGATCCTCGATTTGTTATGGGCATGCGTGAGCATGGGAAACGCAGTCAGCGTGACTCAAAAAAGTGATAAAGTTTCTGTATGAATAAATTTGAGACAACCTCACTTGTTGCGGATGCTTTAAATAAATGTAATAAAGACGAAAAATAATCTGAATATAGGCAGAAAGACCTCTGGTCGATAGCCATTTAAGGAAATAACATAGCAACCTTATTTAAAAAAAAAACACTAACAAATAAAATGTACAATTTCTTTAATAAAGATGTAGTATATAACCTGAACATATAAATATTCAGGCTATTTTTTGTCTTTATTACATTTATTCTGTTTCAATTTTGTCATTATTTTTTTGTTTACATTTTTTATTTTTATTTTTATTTAACGAATATGTGTGTAAATTTATTTCAAATTATGTATTCATAAAGTGGACTGAATGAAAAATTTTGGTTCCATTCGTATTCGAGAATTTTGAAGTTTGCTTAATAGAATAACGTACAGTCGTCTCAAAATATCTTGTCACATTGCACAGTAAACGTCTTAAATTTCAAGAGAGGGGGCGCCGGAAACTCATTATTCAGCGAGCGCCGCCGAGTGAACATAATGTAAAGACACAGAATCGGTCGTAAAGTGATGATTCATCTTCAATTCGCGCAGATTTATTATTGCGTAGTCTCACTCTGCGCAAACTTTACCCTCAGGTGTCACGACATTCTGGTAGCGCTCTACGTTAATTTTTCTAATTTTCAATTTTCAATTTGGCTTCCCTCATCACCAGTAGACGCGAGCTCGAAATAATACATTGTTGTTTGTTTTGTTTTGAATTTGATGTTAATTTTTCTAATTTTCAATTTGGCTTCCCCCACCATCAGTGAACCGCGCGAGCTTGAAATAACGAACTGTTGTTTGTTTGTTTGTTTGTTTTTTTATTTTTTTTAATTTGATGCAAGTAATTATTCGTGTGGTTGATTTTTGCCAGCTCAAACGTTTGCGGATAGAGAGAGGAAGGACAAGGTCGAGTGCACCGCTGAAACAATCAGTTTTACTGCTGAGTGCCCATAAATTGTGTTAGGCATTATTCAAGGATTAGGTATGCCGCACATGAGCCAATCTGAAATTTATATTGTTGCTGCAACAGTTCTCTCTGCATGCTAATGGCGCTGGCAAAGTTCTTAGGAACAATAGAAGTCGTAATGCGTTTTCTGCACGTTTCGTGACGACGAATTAATAAGTATATTTATCCCTAAAACCTGTTGAAATTAGAAATCATCGAATTGTAATGCACTTTTATTCAATTGGCAATCGGCCACGTGGTCCTCGTTTTGTTGAATAAATATCACATTTTTTTCCTCTAAAAGGCCAATAAATTTTTGTTTTAATAATGTTGGCAGTGACGATGACGGGTGTGAAGTTGGTAATAGTATCCAGCAATTGATTTTAAATTACTTTTATCCATTAAAACGGGTTACATGAGTATTTTTTCTATGATTATTAACAAATGTATAGCCGAAAAAATATTTAATCCCCAATTGGCCTCAAATTTAACAAGAAGACAAATTCCCACATAAAAACAAAAAATACAGCAGTATTATATACACACCCTAGAACCATAATCATAAAAAAAAAGTAACCCCCCCCCTATTTTTTCGAGAAAAAAAAACATTCACAACACTCCGACCTATTCTTATAAAAAAAAAAAACAAAGAAGACATTCCCATAAAAAGCTAAAATTAAATGAACATTCCTTACATACTCTTAAACGATAATCACCAAAAAAAAAAACGCAGACACCTTCCTCCATTTTTTCGAGAAAAAAAATATTTAAGAGTGCTCGTATGAACGATCTATGCTTGTTTTCAAAAAAACAAACAAGGAAGCCATGCTCCCATAGCAAAATTAAAATGAACATTCTTTACATACCCGTAAACAATTATGACCAAAATAAACCGCAGCCCCCCTCCCATCTAACGATAATCACAAAAAACGCAGGCACCCTCCTCCATTTTTTCGAGAAAAAAAATATATTTAAAGAGCGCTCGTATGAACGATCTATATGCTTTTTTTCAGAAAAACAAACAAGGAAGTCATGTTCCCATAGAAAAAATAAAATGAACATTCCTTACATACCCGTAAATAATAATCACGAAACTAAACCGCAGTCCCCCCTCCCCATTTTCGAAAAAAATATAAGAGCTCTCGTATGAACGATCTATGCTTAATTAAAAAAAAAAACAAAACAAGGAATTCATGCTCTCATAGAAGACCCAAAATCAAATTAACATTCCTTACATACCTGTAAACAATAATCACCAAACTAAACCGCAGCCCCCCCCCCCCCTATTTTTTCGAGAAAAAATTAAAGAGCTCTCGTATGAACGATCTATGCTTAATTTTCAAAAAAAACAAGGAATTCATGCTCCCATAGGAGACCTAAAATCAAATTAACACTCCTTACATACTCTTAAACAATAATCACCAAAAAACTGCAGCAACCCTGTTACCGGTGTAGCTCAGCGGGGTAGCAAAATGGGAGATGGTACGACTCTGTGATCAAACCTTATATTAATGTGAGGTGGCCCCCGTGACCTCGTTAGCAAGTAAGGAGCGCATTTCGGACTTTCTGGACCACTGAGTGGATAGAGGGTTAGGGCAAGAGGCAACGTTTAACAAGGGGCCACTTCACACGTGCTAATCATTAATATCTGGTTTGTTCACAGAGTCGTACTATCTCCCATTTTGCTACCCCGCTGAGCCACGCCGGTAACAACCCTCCCATTTCTTTCTAGAAAAAAAATTAAATAACAGTGCGCACGTATGAACGACCACTTCTTAATTTCAGAAAAAAAGAAAACAAGAAAGACATGCTCCCATAGATAAACTAAAATCTAATGAACATTACTTACATTCCCTTGAACAATAATCATTAGTGACGGGCATAATCGAATGATTTCAATAATAGAATAATTACTTCATGGTGATGGTTGCGACCGTTACTACGTGGTAATTCATTATAAAATCACTGAATAAAACACTTACTATGTTTTTTACCACAATTTATAAATATATAAATTGTGGTAAAAAGTGTTTTATTCAGTGATTTTACAATAATTACTATTCGAATTAATCTGAAAATCGATTATACATTCGAATCATCATTCGAATGATAATTCGAGTAATCATTCGAATGATGATTCGAGTGATCATTCGGATGATCATTCAAATGATCTGAAAATCGATTATTTATTCGAATGATCTAAAAATCGATTATTTATTCGAATGATCATTCGAATGATTATTCGAGTGATCAATCGAATGATATGAAAATCGATTATTTATTAAAATGATCATTCGAATAAAAGTTCGATTAATAATTCAAATGACCGTGAATCGAGTATTTTAATTTTTCAAGTGGTACAGACATATCGTAATGATCACTCAAATTATTGTGACTTAAATACTAAAAACAGAACTCTGGTCGTTAAAATCGTTCATAAATACTTGTGTTCTAGTTTCAGTAATATATCATAATAAAATTATAATATACAATATATTGTAAACAATCTCAGAGTACTTCGCCTTAATGTTTCGTGGGAAAGGTATCCTATTAATACGCTAAGTAAAGTTTTGAATGATATATATTCGAGTACAAATTGGTATAATCACATTGTGAATTGTTTATTCGAGTATTGATCACTCGTATAAATCATTCGAATGATCATTTGAATGCCAATCGAATGATTATTCGAGTATAGATAATTCAAATGATCATTAAAATGCTCATTTGAATGATCATGCGAGTACCGATCATTCGAATGATCATTCGAATTAAATAATAGGTTCTCGAGGTTATCGATTATTTTGATAATCGAATGAATCGATTATCGTCATTCGAATGATCCCATCACTAATAATCATCAAAAAGCCGAAGACACATCCCACCATTTTTTCGAGAAAAAAATTATTTACTTAACACTGCCCTCGTAGGAACTACCTATAGTTATTTTCAGAAAAAGACCAAGGAAGAGATGCTCCCATAGAAAAACTAAAATCTAATAAACATTACTGACATGCCTTTAAACAATAATTATCAAGAATCCGCAGTCAAACCCCCCATTTTTTTTTTCAAGAAAAAAAATAATTTGCCCAACACTCAAAAAAGTCTAATAATTTTTTTAAGATTGGTATCGGCAATAATGAAACAAATATTCTTATTCGTACCACTAATACAAGTACTTTAATAATCAAAAGTCAAAAAAATGTTACCGGCACATCTTAACCCAAAAATATGATTTATCTCGTCACTTGCAGAAATCTATAATTACCTCGGGATATATCGATTTTTGACAAAGTTTGCAATCAGCCATAAATAAATAAAAATTCTTATTCTTATCACTAATTCAAGTACTTTAATATTCAAAAGTCAAAAAAATATTACCGGCACTTCTTCAACCCAAAAAAATGATTTCTCTCGTCACTTGCAGAAATCTACAATTACCTCGGGATATCTCGATTTTTGACAAAGTTTGCAATCGGTCATAAATAAATAAAAATTTATATTCTTATCACTAATTCAAGTACTTTAATATTCAAAAGTCAAAAAAACGTCACCGGCACATCCTCATCCCAAAAAAAAATATTTATCTCGTCACTTGCAGAAATCTATAATTACCTCGGGATATCTCGATTTTTGTCAAAGTTTGCAATCAGCCATAAATAAATAAAAATTCTTATTCTTATCACTAATTCAAGTACTTTAATAATCAAAAGTCAAAAAATGTTACCGCCACATCTTCAACTAAAAAAAAAAATTATCTCGTCACTCGCAGAAATGTATACTTCAAGATTTATCAATTTTTGACAATGTTTGAAAATTAGCCATAACTAAATAAATATTCTTACTCTTATCACCAATATAAGTACTTTGTTAATCAAAAGTCAAAAAAAGTTGAGTGCACCCCCTCATCCCCCAAAAAATAATTTTCCTTGTCACGCGCAGAAATCCATACCTCACGATATAAATTTCGATTTTTGATTTTTGGTTGCAAAAGTACTTGAGTTAACAAAAATAATATTAAATATTTTTTTAGTTATAGTTGATTGATCAAAAATCGAAATATCGCGAGGTATAGATTTCTGCGATTGCCGAGAGAAATATTTTTTTTTTATAAGTAATTCTTTCATTTTGTGATACATTTTGAATAATTCAAATAAAAACGAATAACTTTGTTGGTATCACTTTATTATTTGTTAATAAAGTGATACCAACAAAGTTATTTTAATTTATTAATAAATAATAAAGTGATACCAACAAAGTTATTTGTTTTTATTTGAATTTTTTTTTTTGTTTGAAGCAGTACCCGCAATCTGTTTTTGACTTTTGTATATCAAAGTACTTGTATTAAAAAAATTTTTTTAGTTATCGCTGATTGAAAACTTTCTCAAAAATCGAGATTTAGAATGCTAGGTATGGGTTTCCGCGTTTGAGGGGGGGAAATTATTTTTTTTAGGGGATGAAGTTCTGGATGAATTCAAACTTTGTCAAAAATCGATATTGCGAGGTACAATATTTCTGCGAGTGGCAAGATATTTTTTTTTAGTTTCTCTAATGTCGACCAAAACACAAAAATGAAGTTCGTATTCTGAAAATGAGTGAATATTAAACAATTTAATTGCTTTTCAAAGAATAATATTTTATGGATTTAATCTAATTTTTGAAGAATTTCATTGCCTCAATTATATTTTTTAATTTGTTTATTTCTTCGTACCATTGTTTTCGCAAAAAAAAATTAATGATCATTCGAATGATTATTCGAACTATTACTCAAACTATTATTCGAATAATCATTCTAACGATTATTCGAATGATAATTCGAACGATTATTCGAATGATTATTCGAACGATTATTCGAATGATAATTCGAGTGATCGGTACTCGATTATTCATTCGAATGATCATTTAAATAATAGTATTCATTCGAATAATAGTTCGAATGATCGTAAATAGATTATTTTTATTTTGAGAATGGTATAGATATATTCAAATAATCACTCGAATTATTGTGACTCAAATATTTTTGATTATAATTTAAATACGACCGACATATACAGTGCGCGCCTAAAGTATGGAATACAGGGTGTTTCAGAGCTCTGGGAACGGTCAATCACGTGCTTATTTTTCAAAATTTCGAAAAATGTTTTATACCAAAGTTGTGTATAATAGTGAGCTGCATGCCCTAAAAATATTTAAATTTATACAGGGTGTCTCATAACAAAGTTACAGACCAAACTTATGTTTTTTTTAAATGGAACACCCCGTATTTTTTGTCATTTTTTAATTATATGGAGCAAATAAAGGTGAGTTACTTCAATACTCCCTATACCTATTGTTTGCCGTTTTCGAAATATTTGAAGATTTGTTGAAATGCATGGTCTGGATGAAATTTTATTTTTGCCCCAGTGATTGACGTTGAACGATTAAAATCATTTTAATTATTTGGTTGAAGGTTCGAACTATAGAGTCAACCATGATTTCATACAAAAAATTATACAGGTTGATAAAAAAAAATGCGGTAGAAAAACCCAACTTATAAAGTTGAATAACTTCGTTTTTTTCAAATGGCACACCCTGTATTTAGTAACGTATTCTCACGTAGAATACAATTATCTTTGTCAATAATCAATTGTCATTTACTCGAAAAATTTCTTATATAAGATGGCAATATTTTTATACTGCCAGTTCGACAATGAAAAGATCTCTCAAAATCAAGAACAAAAATAGGGGGTTGCCATTTAAAAACGAAATGGCGGACGTCATAACTCAAAAACAAATGACGACTGAAACTCGACTTTCGTGCAAAAATGTGTATTTTTATAAAAGAAAATCGACCTGTTCGAGGATTTTTTTCAAAAATATTTTATTTCGGATTTACTGAAGATATTCCATACTTTAGGGGCGAACTGCATACACTTTCAACTTTTATCTAGTTTCTTAGTGTGTACACATTTTTTAAATTTATTTCTAGTTTGTATTACATTTCACTAAAAACCTTACAGCTATAAACAATATTAGTGTAAATTCGTTAAAATCGTTCAATAGAAAGTTAAGTTTCGAATGATAAATATTCCAGTACAGATTTTATATAGAGATATTCGAATAATCATTCGAATGCTCCTTCAAATTTTCCAAATACTCTGTAGGTTTCTCGAGAACCTATTTCTATAATTCGAATGAATCATTCGAATGATCATTCGAATGATCGATACTCGATTATTCACTCTAATGATCATTCTAATGCTCATTCGAATCATCATTCGAATGAAAAATCGAGCTCCGATCATTCGAATGATCATTCGAATTATAAAAATAAGTTCTCGAGATAATCGAATATTATCATAATCGGATGAATCGATTACCATCATTCGAGTAATATTGAATTATCATTCGAATGATCGGTACTCGATTGTTCATTCGAATGATCATTCGAATCATTATTCGAATGAATAATCGAGCTCCGATCATTCGAATTATCATTCGAATTTTAAAATAAGTTTTCGAGATAATCGATTATTATCATAACCGAATGGAACGATTACCATCATTCGAGTAATATTTGTGGAATTTTATATTTTTCTTCGAATTTTCTGCATTCAACTAAGGAAATTCTACATTAATTTGTAGTTTTCATTTTTTTGTGCTATTGTTTTCGTAAAACAATTAATTCCAAGTTGAATGTATTTTTGGTTAATTTTTTTCGTTGTATTTTATTAATTTAAAAATAATTTAGAGTCTAATCTAGATAGACCAAAAGTATTTTTATATCAAAAAATAAACATATGATAAAATTCAAATTGTGGAATTTTATATGTTTCTTCGACTTTACTACAATCAACTAAGAAAATTTTACATTAATTTAAGTATAATACTGCTTATACTGTTCCATTTTTTTTTTTTTTTTTGATAAATCCATAAGGAACAATTTATATTCGTGCCTGCTTTGATTTGAATATCTAGAATGCTAAAGTTGTTTGTTTGTTCCTTTTCTTGGCATTCGTGCAAGTTTGTTTCCCTAAGAGTTCCTTTTGAAAACTCGTAATCCTCAACGTAATCCGAGTTGAAATTTATAACGGTCCCGGCTTCCGAGACACCTGTTGCTAATACGTTTAAAAACATTTCCATTGTTGCTCGCGGATTAAATCCATTTCACCGACGCACCGAAATATTTTTTTCACGGCCGCCAATGATAAATCTCCAGCGCTAAGATAAATCCGATTTTAATCTCTATTTTTAAAATAAATACGCCATTAATCAGTGGGATGAATTATTAGCTACGCCGCCACCGCGGGCTATTATAAGCAAAAAACATGTATTTTCACTAGTTCTTTTTACGGGGGGGTTGACAGGTGTTATCGTTATCATCGCCAGTGGCGGCGGTGGCAGGTTTCCCGTCGTCTCGCGCGCACGCTTTCGCCGGCGACGACAAGCGCGCCGTTTCCACGTTAATTCCACGGGTAGTCGCGTCCGGACCTTGTCGCTTGCATCGCGCTAAAAAAAAAAAACACCGGCAAATTCGAAAATATTTTGGAACTCCAGTGGTGAGTCAGTGCGGCGCGATTGAATTGTATTGTTATCAGTTTCCGCTAGTTAGTGATAAGCGCGCGGTGTCTTTCCGGGGGACTGATTCCGAACCGCTTTCTTCTGATGGATGTGTTTCGGTGCGGTGTTCTTCGCGAGTGCGTGCTTGAATGATGTTAGCCCAGGAAGCCACCGCGATCCTTCCGAAGAATCCTCCGGCACCCCCGTGGCCAGATCTTCGCCTCGCTTGCGTCAAGATCCTCCAGCTTTACTGCAAAGTTTTCGACCAGCACGACTGTCAACAACTCGCGAGGTAATGTTCGAAATAGATCACTTATTATTTACACGGCGTGTGAATTTTTAATTAACCACTGATTCACGGACGGTGGACGGTGATCTAACAGCCTCATCACCATTATTTACTCGCTGGCCGGCCGTATCCTTCCTAGTGTCACGGTCTCCGTGCGCAAGTGGAAAATTGCAAGTTTAACCAATTGAAAAATTGTGAAATTTATTTCGCGTTCGTTCAAAAAAAAAAGCGTGATTCCGCTAATAACGCACATAAGCGGTTGTGTATTGTCTACTTCATTATGAATCGTCGCATGTTTTCATCAGCGCGACGATAACAGCTGCGGTTATGTCACTCTAATTAAGTAAAAGCAAGTTGAATTTTTATATTTTATAATAATTTATTGTGATAATGGAATTTCTTGTTGCTTGATACATCCTTGTTAAGTACCACAGTAGTTAATTAACACTTGTTTCAACAGGTTTAATTAATTCTAATAAAGAGAGTAATTTCCATAATTTATGTTTACCATTGTTAACTCTTACTTATAATTGTTGGTGGATAATTCCACTCAATGAGGGAAATTAGTGTATGGTTTTGAGCAATAGATGCCGCTGTAATGGCGTTTCTACCGTAACATGCAAATAATATACAGTTTTCAAGTTCAAAACAAGCCTCTATGTTGATGTAATAAAGACGAAATATAGCCTGAATAAATGAATATTCAAGCTATTCGTGACTGCAAAATTAAGTCTTATTAAGACTACAAATAACTTATTGAAACATCTACATCCCAGGCAAGTGCCACGCCGGATATTGAATGATACAAAAGGAAAAGGCCTTTATGCAGTTTTTTTTTTGGTGTAATTGAGTTTTGACTTCGGTCTTAGTTTCCATTAATTATGCTAATAATAATAAGAAAAGTTGGTAAAATCCGTTTTACCCTTTCTCGCAGTTTCATTGTTCAAAAATTGAGTTAATCATTGAATGCCGTTTCGCTGATGTAACCATTTACTGGCTTAAAAATGGGGTAATTTATTAAATGGCGTTTACCCAATATAACCATAGAATTTACATTATCATGGACCACCAGGTCGATACCAGGTTGCCTTAAAAATAACATTGAAGTTGGGTGTACACTTGATTGTATTTAAGCTAGCAAAAAAATTAGATTACAACCCAACTAATATTAAAATAGTTGATCGTGTATACAGCGACGTAACTACCATAGAGCGCAGGGATCAAATTTTGGCCATTTTTTCCTTGTATTAGAGGCCACTTTTATATTTTCCTACAAAATGACTTCATACAATTTTCCCTCCTATTTTATGCAAATACGTTAATTAGTTGACTCCCGTAGATAAATTTGATAAAAACAAAAATAGCCTGAATATATGAATATTTAACCTGTGAGTGAACGCCTTCAAACATCAAGTCAAATAAGTTTAAAAATTTAAACTATTCCCATTGGTAGAATATGTTTTTTTGAAAATAGATGTATCATTATTGAGTTTCGTCTGCATTGGAGCTCCCCGGACTTTAGTACCTAATTTGATGATGATTGAAAATTATGAATAATTTTGTTCATTTTCAGTTTTTAAATTAAAAAATGTATCAAAATGTAATGGTCTCAAGAAAGCTTAAATAAAAATATTTTGCGGCGTTTATAAAACTTGGCAAAACTAAACATTTTAAAACTCTCAAACACGTTAGGCCATGGTTATCATTAAAAAAACACAATGTTCAATTGTTTTTCGTATGCATTAGAGCTCCCCGTACTTTCGTACTCAATTTGGAAATGATTAAAAATTGGGTAAAATAATTGTAGGCATAATTTGATGCCTTTTCAGTTTTGTAAAATTCCACAATTTAATGGTTTTAAGAAAGCTTGAACAAAAATCTCTGCACGTTTATAAAACTTTGCAAAATTAAACATTTTCAAACTCCCGAATACGTTATGAGATCGCCATCATTAAAAAACCAAAATGTTCAATTGCTTTTTGTGTGCATTAGAGCTCCCCGTACTTTGCTACTTAATTTAGAAAGGACTGAAAATTATGTAAAAGAATTGGAAGGCATAATTTGGTCTATTTTCGGTTTGTAAAGTCCAATTCTAATGGTTTCAAAAAAGCTTGAATAAAAGTCTTTGCGACATTTATAAAACTTGGCGAAATTAAACATTTTCAGAGTGTAACTCCCCAATACGTTAGGCCAGCGGTCGGCAACCCAAATGCATTGGCGTGCCCAGTGGCGGCTCGTGGAACATGTTGATGGTAGAGCCACTTATACAATATAAAATATAAAATAATCTATGAAGATAAAATATATATTTACCAATCAAATATTTTAATCAAAAAATCAAAAATTTGGAACAAAACAGCCGCAGATCTAAGATATCGGCCAAAAAAATCAAAAATCCTGTTTTAAAAATTAAAATGCAGACCAAAAAATTGAAAATACAAACAAAAGAAAAATAATTTGCCATTTTCAGCTCCAAACATAACTCTCTTTGGCTTAAAATAAGTTCCAACGAGAAATTTGGAAATAATAGCTAAAATAAAAATAAAAAAAAAAATCGAAAAATAAAATCAATCATTCAAGTTAAGAAAATCTAAAACATGGGACAAAAATAAAAAAATAAGACAAAAAAATCTAAAATTCGTACCCAAAAATCAAAGTGGTAGACCAAAAAGTCAACATTTTTAACAAACGAATCGAAAATTTAAGTCGAAATAAAGAAAATTTCGGCCAAAAGAGCAAGAATTAAAACCAAAATAATCGAAAATACAAAATATAGGCCAAGGGGAAGATTTAGGCAAATCATCAAAAACTCGGGGGTAAAGATAAAAAATGCAAACAAAAAATCCGAAATTTCTACAAACCAATTGAATTTTTTCGTCAATATAAAGAATATTTAGATCAAAAAATTAAAAATCTTCAATATAGCCTAAAACGGTGAAAATTTAATCAAAACATCGAAAACGAGCGTAAGATGAAAATTGCAGACAAAAAAATCAAAATTTTTTACAAACGAATCGAATATTTTGGTCAAAATAAAAAAAATCAAAAAATAGAACAAAAAAATCGAAAATACAGAAATCCTAAATATGGGCGAAAGAATCAAGAATCCTGATGTAAAAATAAAAAACGTAGACAAACCTAAGTAAAAGCAAAATAATTTGTCACTTTCATCCGCCAAACATAAGTTTCTGACCAGAAATTCGAAAATAATAGCAAAAAATTTTAAAAAATCACGAAATAAAATCAGTAAACTAAGTTATCTAAAATATAGGATAAAAAATTGAGACCGAAAATCTAAAATTCTGGCCTAAAAATAAAAATGATGGAGCAAGGAAAGACAAATTTTAACAGAATAATAAAGAAAAATTTAGGGCAAAAGATTTAAAAAAGAATCCACCATGTTGACCAAAAAGTCGTAAATTTAGACAAAACATCGAAAACTCAGTTCTAAAGATAATAAATGCAGACTAAATGAAAAATCGAAAATGCGGACAAGATAATCGAAAATTTTAACAATAATATCGAAAAGTTAAGACAAAATAAAGAAAAATTTAGGTCAAAAGATTAAAAAGAATAATAAAAATCTGTAATGTTGGCCAGAAAGTCGAAAATTTAGACATTACATCGAAAACTCGGTCCTAAAGATAATAAATGCAGACTGAAAAATCGAAAATTTCAACAAACAAAACTCGAAAATACCGGAAAAAAAAAAAAATCTCGCATATAAATGTATAATTCAGGTTATAGATATTTGAACCAAAATCAAATCAAAAATTTAGAACTACAATTAAAAATTCGGCCTGAAAAATCAAACATGCGGACCGAAAAATCAAAAATTTTAACAACCAAATCGAAAATTTGGAGTAAAGCAAATTTAGAGCAAAAAATCAAAAATTTAGACCAAAAAAAAATTGAAAATACAGGTCAAAAATATAAAAAATAAAAATTCGGCTCGAAAAAAAAATATGGCCCAAAAAAAGGAAAATGTTAACAATTACATCGAAAATTTATGTCAAAATAAAGAAGAATCGAAAATACAGGGCAAAAATTTAAAAATCAAAAATTTGGCGGAAAATTTATACAATGAAATCGCAAATTTAGGTCAAAATAAAGGATATTTAGGCCAAAAGTTAAAATGTTTTGACCAAAAATATCGAAAATACAGGTCAAAAATTTAAAAACAAAATTTGTCGGGAGAAATAAAAAATACGGAACAAATAGTCGTAGATTTTAATAATTAAATCGAAAATTTAGTTCAAAATAAAGAATATTTAGGCCAAATGATCAAAAATTTAGCCAAAAAAAAAATCGAAACTACAGGCTTAATAATAAAAAATGTAGGAAATTCTAGTACAAAAATGGTTTAAATTAGTCTCAAAAATCACTCTATTGTTCAAAATAGTTAAATATTTTTTTAAATTTTCGCTTTAATTGACCAAAAAAGTGACAACTTTAGATTTAGTAGATATATTTTGAATAATTCAAATAAAACAATTCACTTGGTTAGTATGACTCTCAGTAGCGGCTCGTGGAACGCGTTGATGGTACTTTTACAGTATGAAGAAAGAAAGAACGATTAATCTTCATAGTCGAAGGTTATTTTGAGTTGTAAAGTAAAGGTTTATAATTTCAAACAACCGAACAAGCTGAAAATATGATTTATGTGTACTTTCGATTTATCGTGCGTTTACATTTTGTCCCAGACATGCACTAAATCTGTAACACCATTCTTTGACCACGTAACCTCACCATGAAACAATACACACGGAAAACAAAAAGAATTTTAAGAATTAATTAAAAATTCTTGCTGAGCTTCAAACTACAGGCTCCTTGGCTCTATATAACGAGCCGCCCCTGGGCGTGCCACAAAACAGGTAATTTATAGTTCCGGGCACTAAGAGTGCAACTAAAATAAAACTAGAAAATCTATTGTATATCAAGACATTTTTATTTGACTATAATAATACAGACTATTTAAAAACAACATAAAAATATTTAAACAATAATGACTCCCTTAAGGTTCAATTTTGGAAGCCGAAACATCAATATTTTGTTTATAGTTTTGTCTTGACTACTGGCAGCTGGTGTCTTGACTCATGGTACGCCCAGAGTTGTAAACTATTATCGAGCACTTGAGAGGTGCGGGAGTAAAGTTTGCGCAGGGTGAGAAAGTATTCGGAGAACGCGAGAGAATTGAATTTAAGGTGGTCACTGCGCAACACGACTCGAGTGCTTGGTGCAACTCTGGATGGGTAATAATTATTCCCTGATATGATAATCGCCGAATACAAGAAAACTATTGAGATTAGGAACAGGGAACCCTTATACAATCTGAAAGATAATTGGATTCTAGTTAAGAATACGTTACTAAATACAGGGTGTGCCATTTGAAAAAACGAAGTTATTCAACTTTATAAGTTGGGTTTTTCTACCGCATTTTTTTTATCACCCTGTATAATTTTTTGTATGAAATCATGGTTGGCTGTATAGTTCGAACCTTCAACCAAATAATAGAAATGATTTTAATCGTTCAACGTCAATCACTGGGGCAAAAATAAAATTTCACCCAGACCATGCATTTCAACAAATCTTCAAATATTTCGAAAACGGCAAACAGTAGGTATAGGGAGTATTGAAGTAACTCACCTTTATTTGCTCCATATAATTCAAAAATGACAAAAAATACAGGGTGTTCCATTAAAAAAAAAACA
Source organism: Ocypus olens (assembly GCA_910593695.2). NCBI lineage: Eukaryota > Metazoa > Arthropoda > Insecta > Coleoptera > Staphylinidae > Ocypus > Ocypus olens. The sequence continues at coordinate 11,294,863 of OU343048.1, forward strand.
TAAGTTTGGTGTGTAACTTTGTTATGAGACACCCAATATAAATTTAAATATTTTTAGGGGGTGCAGCTCACTATTACAACTTTTGTAAAAAACATTTTTCGAAATTTTGAAAAATAAGCACGTGATTGACCGTTCCCAGAGCTCTGAAACACCCTGTATAAATATACTTCGCCAGTTTGATTTTTGAAAATAACTAACATATGTTTCTAAAAAATTATATCTTCAGAAACATAATTTTACATTTTTAAAGGCCCAAATATTTTTAACACAACATGTTGGGCAATTTTGATCATTCTAATTTATTAGTATAACACCTAAACTCAATGGCACCTTTTCATCACGCAAACGCTAACATATATTTATGATTTAAGATTTCTAAACAAATGTTTCTCGAGAAACATGATTTTACATTTTTAACTTTTAGCACGACACGTTGGTCAATTTTGATCATTCTAGTGTCTAAAGTCATTAGCTTTGACAGAAGTTGGTGAAATATAACTTTCGAACATTTAAATTTCTACCTCTATTGTTAAATTAACTTACTGTATTTTTTTCTGGCCGTACGTTTATTTTTATCGATCTAAGTCGGCTTATCTCGTTAAATAGGAAATAGGGACAGCAGAGTTTCTAGGGCTTCGGGTATGTTATTGCAGTGCTCGCATATCTTAAGTTATTGATGATGATTTAAAGAGTGTTAATTTTGGTTTTGTTTAAACTTTAAAAAATTGTAATGTATTTATATTTCTTGTTAACTTTTTATGACTGATGGCGCACATTGGGCGCGTTCGTCAGAATTTTCAACTGTCAACATGTATTTTGATTTACGCTGAATTTTTTTTGGTATTTGATGAACGTTACTTTTGTAACCTCCATTTCGGCGGTCACTTCAACACTGATTCCAACAGCAATCAGTCTAATTTGTATGATTGGTAAAATGGCGACCGTTGGACGAACTTGTTCACGATCAACAGTGCGTTCATCAGAAAATACCCCAACGGTTGGCAGTAAACACCTAACTGTTTAGTCTTACAAATGGTGTAGTAGATGTTTCCATAATCTACGGGACTACTGCTCGAATGAGATCTATCCCCTCCAGCGAGCATATCGACGTAGAGTTGAACCAAGCACTCGAGACGTGTTGCGCAGTGACCATCTTAAATTCGATTGGCTTCGATTTATTGTCGCGTTCTTCGAATACTTTCTCACTCTACCAATTGATATATTTTGAGATCTATCTGACCGCGATCTGAGTATTTAAATTAATTTAGAAATATTTGTTTTTGTATGATGGAAGTTCGTTGAAATTTATTTAAATAGTAATTAATTGTAAGCTAAATTCATGGTTGCTATTTTTTTATGGGTGATGGCGTACATTGATATATTTTGAGATTTATCCAACCCCGATCTAAATATTGGAGGTGACTTGGAATCTTTTTTTTTCTATGATGAAAGCTCGGTATTCCGTATTAAATTTCTTTAAATAATATTTGAATGTATGCTGAATCCATATTTGTTGTTAACTTTTTCTTATCGGAGATCGCGCACATTGGAATATTTGGAGATTGGCCTGACGGCAATCTGAGACTTAGAGTTGATTTGGATTTTTACTTTCTCCGTTACGAAGTACGAGAAAGTATTGTGATCGTGATTTTTTTTTCAAAAATTTTTTTTACGGAAATATCCGTTTTGGGGTCCCTAGATGCCATTTCAACAATTTCTGGAAATTTTTTTTTGTGTCTGTGTGTGTGTGTGTGTGTGTGTGTGTGTGTGTGTGTGTGTGTGTGTGTGTGTGTGTGTGTGTGTGTGTGTGTGTCTGTGTGTGTGTGTGTGTGTGTGTGCTGTCTGTGTGCGCTGTATCTCAAAAACTAATAGAGCAAATGATATGAAACTTTGAACATACGTCTTATTTGATAATCCGAAGAACTGAAAAGCTTTTGGTAAAATTTCGTACACCGGAAGTTGGCGTTTACCTTAACTGTTTTTTTGTTTTTTGCCAATATTTTCTTAAATATGAAAAATATCACAAAAAAATTTGAACAAACATCAAAGACAACAAAGAAATGAACATCTTTTGCTTGAAAATATTTTTCATAAAATCATTGCTATTCGAGAAAAAAATGTATTAATTTTTTTTAATTTTTGGTTTATAATTATGAAACGATAATAGTTACAGCAAATTTATGTGAATAATAATTGTAGAGAATGCCAAAATGAACAACTTCTAAGGAATAAGTTTTTTTCGAAATCTTGTTAGTTTTTGAGTAAACCGAGTTTTTGAATTTGAAGTATAATTTTTCCATATTTCATGATTTTGACGTTTTAAACGTCAGTTCCATCCGAGTTTACGCAACGCTCGATGTACATTTAAAATATGATTTTAATTGAAAATAAACCCATGAAAACGTAAATATAAAGTCGGAGAAAGTAACATGATGGCCACATCACCATTTTTTTATTATCGAATTTTATTTTCTTAATGTGCCGAATCTGAATATGTTTTAATTTTTTTTTATCGGGAGAGGACATTGATTTTTTAATCATATATTATTTAAGTGTGCGATAAAAAAATATTAAGGGGCGCTTTTATGAAAGTTTTATTAGCAGTCTAAAGTATAAACAATGGATTTTGCTTGAAATTGTTCAGAAATAATAAGGTTTGAAATATTTGGCTAATTTCACATCCGTTCTACTAAATCCACTATATAAAAAAGGACCTACTTCTAGTTTATTCTTGAGCAACCGGACCGAGAGAGACATTTCACCCCGTTTTATTTTCAATCAAAACAATTTGAAAATAACTTGTTGTTTCGTGCAGACCTCTTTCTCGCGCTCTTCCTCTCTCCCTCTCTCCTATATTTAGCAACGCAAGAAGTAAACATCATCAACTTGAAATCCCAGAAATTCGTCCCCTGACTAAATGAACGTTCCCCAAGGATCGATCACTGTCACCGAGACGTCCCTAAATCAGCGGGATTTCTACTGAAAAAGGCGCCGAATAACAGGGACGGCATCCGTCAGGATTACGTTTCAAAGAATCGAAAGACTTCGCGACGTCTGGCATTTTTTTTTCATTTGCATTCCGAGTTTTCGGGATTCTATTATTTCCCTCGTATGCACCAGATTTATAAATGCGTTCGCGGCGGTCGTAATTCAGTGAAACACGAGTAATTAATTTCTTCTCGGATTTAGCAAGTTCTGGGTGTTCCAAATTTGACGGAAGTGTGTTAAGGTTGTAGATGAATCTGGTGCACTAAATTTTACGAATTATTGATGGGATGTTGCGGGTTTTAAGAAGTTTTTGGCATCCACATAATATAGAAATAAGTGAAGAACTTACTATACAGGGTGTTTCGTAAATAGAGAGAGGTACAGACTTCAAGGGGAGATAAAGACCATTAAACACGAATGACCATAGATGTCAATGCGCCTTGAACCCAAAATTCAAGAACATTAAAAAATGGTAGAATAGGAACCTGTGACCGGTAACGTCACCGTACAGTATTACCGAGCACACGAGACGTTTGGGAGAGTATTCGGAGAGCTTTCGTCATATAAAAAAAAAAAAGATTCCAAGTCACCTGCAATATTTAAATCGCGATCGAATAAATCTTAAAATATATCAATGTACGCCATCACCCATAAAAAATTAGCTGCAACTATGAATTCAGCATACAATAAACTGCTATTTAAACAAATTTAATTCGGAACAACGAATTTCCATCATAGAAAAAAAATATTCTAAAACAATTCCAATACTCAGATTGCGGTCAGATAAATCTCAAAATATATCAATTGGTAGAGTGAGAAATCATTCGAAGAACGCGACAACAAATCTCCGGAGCCAATCGAATTTTAGATAGTCACTGCGCAACACGCCTCGAGTGCTTGGTTCAACTCTACGTCGATATGCTCGCTGGAGGGGATCGATCTCATTCGATCAGTAGTCCCGTAGATTATGGAAACATCTACTACACCATTTGTAATTTTTCTGTACAATAAATGTTTAAAAGCTGTTTTACACTACACAATGAGTTAATTTCTCGAGCAATATCAATTGTCTGGTTTGATACAGTAAGTTGTTCCAAAAATGAAGTCGGATTATAAAGTTGCTTAATTTTTGGGACAATTTACTGTCTGAATCTGGAAAATTTAAATTGCATTTATGGTTCAATAAATTGTTTAGTGTAAAACAGCTTTCAGGAATCCAGCCTATTTGCATTAAACATCTTTGGGGTGGGAAATACAATATACCGACATGGCAGCAGTTTTCATTAATGCTAAAACTGGGACCCATACTCATTGGAGAGAAGAGGAAATGTATAAGCCATGAATACATTTTTGAACGTTTATACATTGATGCTTACCGCAGATCCAAAACGAAGTTATATTAATGTTTGAAATCTGAATGATCATGATCATCTTTCCAAACATTTTTTGATTTGAAATTTCAAGTTCAAAAAATTTTCAGAGCCGCAAAATATGATTTAAGTAAAATTATTTTTACAATTACAACCAGAAGTACTTTTGAAATCATAATTTTTGTTTCTATGTCAACTGTTTTAATAATAAGTTGAATAGTTCAAATTAATGCTTTCATCAAATTACATTATAATTTTAGAAAAAGTGTCTGAGGTGGTATAGAAACATTTAACCACTGTATTTTTCCAAAATAACAACAGCCAATGTAAATACATTAAACAGAATCAATTAGGATTCAATTGTAAAATACTATTTACACATTAAAATTACAATTGTTGCGACAAATCCATTGAACTCTTATCAAGGCTCAAGTAAATGTAATTACGGAGATAATACGAGTGTTGTCTGTGGTGATACAAACAAAATTATGATCTATCGATTAATTATTAATTTAATTTGTTTATAACAAGTGGCTAATTTTAGACGCAATGATTGTGCCATTGTGTGTGAACCTTGTAAAGTTTATTGTTTACTGTTCCCTACTTCCAAATAGAACCTTCTGAATGGAACAATAACATCCAAAGCATCGTCATTTATGTTTCCAAAAATCCGCTTATATTATACAGGGTCCTGCAATTCACCTTCCGTCTTCTATAGCTCATTTACTAATCAAGTTGGAATTTTGATATTTTGCAGAATAAATTTGCATCCTAGAGTGCATTTCAGGAAAATATTTTTGATTATACAGGGTGTCCTAAAAAAGCGCGACGTCATGATAATATATTTTTTTAAATTACATGTGTTTTATTGCTTATTTGGGTACCTTTTATGGTTGCCTACATACTCCTATAATTTTATTGGAATCGATTCAGGGATATCAGCAAAAAAAAATTAAAACTAAAAAAAATCAGTTTTGCACTATTGTTTTAAAAAATGAATAAAAAATAAAAATAGTGCCTTGTTAATAAAATCATACAAGGTACTTATTAAATAAGGTCTGACAGTCCCGTTAACTAAGTTTGATCGATATGAATTAGAGAGGGTGTCCAAAATTTAGTGTCAAACATTTCAAACTTTAAAACACTTTATTTTTCTTATTTTAAACTGGAGCCCCTGTATATGTTTATGCCATTCCATGCGGAATTAAAAAACAAACATTTTTCCTAATAACAACCCTGTCCCAATTCCTAACGCATTAAAAGTTATTTGCAGAAAACTCGTTTTATCAACCATTTCAATAGCCAATTTACTAAATAAAAATCGAAGGTGGTTTTGAAAAACAATTTATTGACATTAGAATTTAACAAGGTGGCAAGAGACTGTTTTGACTTTAGTAATGTAAAAGTTTAAAGCATTGTTAACTTAAGCTCTTTGTACTCAAGAATTATTTTTTCCATGACAAAATATTATTCTTCAGGAAAATATTTTTGAGTCATAGGATACAAATATATTCTACAAAATAACGAAATCCTAACTTAATAAGTGAATGAGCTATAGACGGCGGGAGGTGAGATGCAGGACCCTGAATAATTAATCGAGGATTCGAATATTTCGTCAGACCTTTTCTTCAAGCATTAATATAATTTTTTTCTGGAATCGCATTCTAGATCTAACTACTTGCAACAACATATCTTTATTAATAAAATAGTAGTTGAAAACAAAAACACTTTTAAAACTTTGTTATACCACTATTTAGGAAGAATTGTATAACTGTTGGGAGTTGATAGTAACAGTTATTTTAGTACAAGACGTTCACATAAGCATCGGTGCAATTATCAATGGGATGTAACTGTTCAATTTAATCGCTTAAATGATGTTAATTGACCACCAAGATGCATTGAGTTTAGCTCATTAGATTTTCGTTTGTGGGTATAAAACAAATAAATACAAGATACAAACGGCTCGAACGCATTAAGACTAAAGCTGCCATCACAAAACTACGGCGAAATGTCTCTTAGAAGAGTTAAATATAAAAATTTCGACTTTAATACTTCCGCAAGAAGTTAGAATTTTCAATTTTGATTAAAGCTGAAAGACCTCTGGTTAATTGCTTGTTGAGGTCATTTGTAAAAGTGTCTTAATCTCTCTCTCTATCCCAAAGAGTTGTTTTGTAATCTAAATTAAATTATTTATGAAAGACTAACATATTTTTGTAGATTTCATCGAAAGATTTGAAGTGTAAAACAAATTAAGTTATTTACATGCACACTCTACCAAAACGAAAGATCACGAGTTTGATGGCCAGTAGAGATTACCCCAACAAATACAAGCATTACATTACTATTAAGGTTCTTTAATTGTTGAATTAATTTTGCAGCCAAGGTCATTCGCGGGTTCAATTGGCTTAATGAATTTAGCTACCAATTAATGTCTTAATTTGTTTGGAAACTAAATATAGAAATTATTATGCATAAATGACAGAAGCTGGACTGGTTCTGTGTAAAATATTGGTCCATTCATCGAGCGCGCGGCTTGCGGAGTTTGTAAACAGAAGTTTTAGCGCTCCGTGCTTTATTTTTGGCAAGTGGTTGTGGTTGAGCTCGTGCTTCACCTTGGGATGTAAATCATTTATGGACTGCTTTGTCGTCACCACAAATCTAAACAAAAATAGCACAATGTTGCGAAATACGTGCATACACACGAAACAATACTTTTATTGCACATTTCTAATCTTTATATTTGATTTGGATTGTTGTAAAATACCGAATTTACGATATCATCCTCAAACTTTACAAGCTGCTGTAAATTGTACAGTTCTGCAATCGTTTAATTGATGTACAGTCGTACATAAAAGATATGCAACATTCAACTTCGGAGGATAGATTAAATATTGTAAATATGGTAATAGTAGTTAGTCTTAAATAAAAGACTTAATTTTGCAGAGTTACGAACAGGTTGAATATTCATATATTCAGGCTACTTTTAGGCCCTTATTCATAAACGTCCGTAAAACCATATAACGGCTGATTATAAATAACGGACCGTTAAAAGAATCAATTTTGTGTTCACAAGCGATTGCAATGTTAAATCTGTTGTTAAATCGGACGTAAATACAGGGTGGTCCATCTCAGAGGTAACAAGCGACTTTGTTGAGTTACGCGGAATTAAAAAAAACTGATGAAATTGCCGTTTCCCCAGAAACCAATGAAAACGAAAACAAATTTATTTATTTATTTATTTATTAATCCCAACAGAACAACGTTCCAGTAACAGGGAATATAATAATATATACACATATAGTAAAATAAAAAAATATACAACATAAAAGAAAAAAAAAGAAAATGTATATACACAACAAAAATAGTTATTGCTATACAAAATATACGTATATAACTATAAACTAAATGAATGAATATAATTCTAACAATATTTATATTAATATGGCATAATACAATTTTGGACTTTATTCATTATGGAATGTTTAGTATCGTAAAAAATATCACAAATATTAGCAATGTGGTTAAAATTTGACGTCATTGTAGAAATTGGCGATCTTCTCATTAAATTAATTAAATTCTCAAATGGCACCGTTGTAATCAGAATCAAAAGAGCTTTTCAGTTATAATTATAACAAGTGGAGAGATTATACCATTGCATTTTTTTTTTCAATTAAATCACGAATTGGATGAAATTTTCATCCGAGATTATAACGAATGTATTTCAAAATAAAATTGCAATGGTTTTAATCTCCCCACGCGTTATGTTCGGTTACAAAATTTAACAAATTACATATAAAATTTGTTTTGGTTTTGTATGTCCGGAACGTAATTTTTCATTTCTTTTATAACTGTAGTGTAGGCGGTTTCAAAAACGCCGCATTTTGTATAAACGTAGGGGAAATTTACAAATTCGTGTAATGAATGCGCCGTTTGACAGCCACTGTCACTGCCTAGTTTGTATTAGCGCTAGCCAATCAGCGTCCTACATTCGAGTTGTATTTTCAAGGATCAGTTGTATTTTCAGTGCCAGCCAATCAGCGTCCCAGATTTGAGTTGTATTATTTCAAATCAGTTATATTCTCGGGGGTAATATAACAAGGGCTATCAGTGGTGGCTCGTGGAACATGTTGAAGGTAGAGCCACTTATAAATATACACGCCCCCCCTTTGAAGAAAGAAAGAACGATTTATCTTCCTAGACTAAAATAACTGGCGAAAAAAGTATTTTAAGAATTAATTAAAAGTTCTTGCTGAGCTTGAAACTACAGGGAGTGCCATGTCTCTTTGGCTGTATATAACGAGCCGCCCCTGCTTAATTTGATAAAACGATGATTTGCAAATCTAATTTATTTTTTGTAGAATTTAGTCGATACGTTTCATATTTTCTTTTATTTTTTGACTCGAGTATTACACAATTCGAAAATTAAAATTTTCAAAAATTCACAACTCGCGAAATAATCGGTGGATTTTCAAAAACTCCATTGCATCTGATAAAACCGTGATTTGTAAATCTAATTGAATTTTTGTAGAATTTAGTCAACACGCTTTATATATTTCTTTTAATTATTTTTTTCTAGAGAACTAAAATTTTCAAAAATTCACAACTCGCAAAATAATCGGTGGATTTTCAAAAATTTCACTTAATTGATTTACAAATCTAATTTAATTTTTGTAGAATTTTGTCGACACGTTTTATATATTTTTTTAATTTTTCACTCGAGCATTACACAATTGTTAAATTAAATTTTTCAAAAATTCACAACTCGCGAAATAATTGGTGGATTTTCAAAAACTCCATTTCATCTGATAAAACCATGATTTGTAAATCTAATTTAATTTTTGTAGAATTTAGTCGATACGCTTTACATATTTTTTTAAATTTTTTTGCTGGAGTATTACACAATTCGAGAACTAAGTTTTTCAAAAAATCACAATCCGCGAAATAATCGGTGGATTTTCAAAAATTTCACTTAATTTGATAAAACGATGATTTACAAATCTAATTTAATTTTTGTTGAATTTAGTCGACACGTTTTATATATTTTTTAAAATTTTTCACTCGAGCATTACACAATTGTTAAACTAAATTTTTTAAAAATTCACAACTCGCGAATTAATTGGTGCATTTTCAAAAACTGCACCAAATTTGATAATACTATGATTTGCAGATCTAATTCGTAAGAATTTTGTAAACATGTTTTATATATATATATTTTTTTTAATTTTTCGCTCGAGTATTACACAATTCGAAAATTAAAATTTTCAAAAATTCACAACTCGCGAAATAATCGGTGGATTTTTAAAAACTCCATTTCATCTGATAAAACCATGATTTGTAAATCTAATTTAATTTTTGTAGACTTAGTCGACACGCTTTATATATTTAAAATTTTTTTTTTTTGCTGGAGTATTACACAATTCGAGAAGTAAAATTTTAAAAAATTCAGAACTCGCGAAATAATCGGTGGATTTTCAAAAATTTCACTTAATTTGATATAACGACGATTTACAAATCTAATTTAATTTTTGTAGAATTTAGTCGACACGTTTTATATATTTTTTTAATTTTTCACTCGAGCATTACACAATTGTTCAACTAAATTTTTTAAAAATTCACAACTTGCGAAATAATTGGTGGATTTTGAAAAACTGCACCAAATTTTATTTAACGATGATTTGCAAATCTAATTTGTAAGAATTTTGTAAACATGTTTTATATATATTTTTAAAATTTTTAACTCGAGTATTACACAATTCGAAAACTAAAATTTTCAAAAATTCTTTCGAAATAATCGGTGGATTTTCAAAAACTCCATTTCATCTGATAAAACCATGATTTGTAAATCTAATTTAATTTTTGTAGACTTAGTCGACACGCTTTATATATTTAAAAAAAAAATTGCTGGAGTATTACACAATTGTTAAACTAAATTTTTAAAAATTCACAACTCGCGAAATAATTGGTGCATTTTCAAAAACTGCACCAAATTTGATAAAACGATGATTTGTAGATCTAATTTGTAAGAATTTTGTAAACATGCTTTATTTAAATTTTTTTAAATTTTTCACTCGAGTATTACACAATTCGAAAACTAAAATTTTCAAAAATTCACAACTCGCGAAATAATCGGTGGATTTTCAAAAACTCCATTTCATCTGATAAAACCATGATTTATATACTCGAAAATATATTAGGTATTTATTAAAAAAAAAAATCGATTAGCAAAAATAGATTTTTTTAATATATTTTTTTAATTTAAAAAAAAATCCAGTTTGTTATTACACACATTCATACATCACCACAATAGAAAAGAATAGAATCGAATTTAATAATCAAATTCATTTTTATTCGTTTCTACGATTTGTTTTGCAATTTTTTTTAACTTATTTATGACATTATTATTATTATTAATAATTACGAATGACTTCAATCAACGCCTTATTTAGAAAATGACTACGAAAAAATGTCATAATCTGTCATTTGATGCGAGAAATAAATTTAATTCAATAAATGTTTTTGCCGAATATAGCGCCATCTGTCGCTCATCGAATTTTTTTTTCGGATAAAAGCCTCATATTTTTTAACATAGAATCAAAATCTGCAACAAAAAATTCAAGATTCCCCCCCCCCCGGGGGGGGGGGGGGGGGGGGGGCTCAGGAAACAGTTCTGGACATTTTTTTAAATCCCAATCTGATTTGTATTTCTCGAGATATTTGGGGTGTACAGGTGGTCTGAAACACCCTATATATATATATTTTTTTTTTATTTTTTTGCTAGAACTAAAATTTTCAAAAATTCACAATTCGCGAAGTAATTTGTGAATTTTCAAAATCTCCATTTAGTTTGATAAATCGATGATTTACAAATCTAATTTAATTTTTGTAGAAATTCGTCGACACGTTTTATACATTTTTTTATTTTTTTGCTCGAGTATTGCCCTATTCGAAAACTAAAATTTTCAAAAATTCAATACTCACGAAATAATTGTTGCATTTTCAAAAACTCTATTTAATTTGATCAAACGATGATTTGCACATCTAATTTAATTTTTCTATAATTTAGTAGACACGTTTTATATTTTTTTTTATTTTTAACTCGAGTATTAAACAATTCGAGATCTAAAATTTTGAAAAATTCATAATTTGCGAAATAATTGGTGAATTTTCAAAATCTCCATTTAGTTTGATAAAACGATGATTTGCAAATCTAATTTAATTTTTGTAGTATTTCGTCGACATTCTTTATATTTTCTTTTATTTTTTTTGCTCGAGTATTACACAATTCGTGGATTTTCAAAAATGTACTTAATTTCAGTGGCGGCTTGTGGAATATGTTGGTGGTAGAGTGGTATACAATATACCCCCCACCCCTTTCTAAAGAAAGAAAGGACGATTAATCTTTCTAGACCAAAGTAACTGGCGAAAAAGTGTTTGAATTAATTAAAAATGCTTGCAAAGCTTGAAGCTACATGTAGTGCCATGGCTCCTTGCCTCTATATCACGAGCCGCCCCTGAGGGCTATGATTATTATCGGTGATAGCACCGAGTGAAAGCCGATGAAAATTGAACGAGTGCACAGCATTTTCTGATGGCTTTAACGAGTGGTATCATCGTGGATTAATCATAGCACGAGTTATATTTGGGGAGAGAATACAACGAACGTTGCTATACCTATAAAGAAATGCCTCGCTCTCGGCTTAAAGATCACAAATGTCAGCTTTGACGTTTATAATTTTCACAACATTTTTATAACGATTTTGATCAAATATATAAATACTCTATCTTTAATAAATTCTCGTACTTCATCGTCCGTAGCCTCTCCCCATCGATTGCAGTCACTCATTTTGATAAACAAAGTCTCGTTATTAAATTTTTGATATGTAACAGTATAAACGTCACTAATGTTTCAACTAAATTTGATTACTTGATTACTTGTGAAGAATTTAGGAGTAATATGCGGTGATATACTTTCTATTATCGATTTGATAGCCTCTTATACGTTTTTATTTTGCCATTTCGTCCAATGAAATTAGTCGAAAATGTACCAATGCGACTCTTGAGTTGTATTCTCAAATAAATTCAAGCATTACTAGCACAATACAGTTGATGTCTACTTAAACAAAAATAATCACTATTACCATTTTGTAAACAAATATTGCTCATACCCATCAGTACTTTGTCCAATTTTCTCAACAAATTAAAATCTGGTTACGTTGAACAACACAAATTATACGTTTTGACTGTTTACGGCACTTACTATGAAATACATTTCCGTCCCAATTTAAACAACAACAACGTACGTCATCTTTGGACAAAGATAATTAAAATAATGAACCGGAAACGGCTTCTTAATTGACCGCGTTCGTAATTAGGAATGCGTGTTTTCGATTTAAATAATTTAGTTAAGTCGGATTTGAATACAACACTTAATCATATAGCGTATTTAAAATTATTATCATCTTGTCAACTTGATTTTTAATATGTCGATTTATCTGAAGACATTAAAATATCTCAAAAAGTGAATCGAGTTTCGTATCATTGAGTAGCTTTTTGAAAAATTAAACATGTGTTTTTTTCTTTTTCGATCTGATGTGATATTCGCAAAAAATCAGCTTTCTTGCGATTACAGCACCATCTGTCACAAATCGAAAAAAATGTTTCAGTTGCCAATTTTTTTTTTGTGGAGAATCCCAATCTGCTATCAAAAATGGGGGTTCCCATTTAAGATTTCAAAGTTGGTGGGGGTACGAAATCGAATTTGGTATCATTGGATGACCCTTTTTTTGATCCCATGCGTAGTTTTCAAGATATTTCAATGTCGGCCACCCGTATAATGTAATACCAGATCTCGAACTGTTGTTTAAGATCTGAAGGAGGGTCACGTGATCAAAGCTTTCAACAGGGCCAACGCTCTTATAAAAAAAATAGATTAAAATGGACAACACACGCGGTTTGGAGGCCGGCCAAAAACGCATTTTATTTCAATTTTCAGTCAATTACACATTATAAACACGAATATCGTAGGTTTAATATTTGATTATGTTAAATTACTCGCGAGAGTTTACATTCGCGCATTGCCAAAAATAACACCCGGAGAAATTAATATCTGTATAAAACTAATAATGCCACTGTAAATATTGAATGAATGATAAAAGTAACCTTGTATCTAACATTATTCATTTTTTTTTAAATTATTTACATATCTCGAAAGCGAGTGCGATAAAACCCGTTTGGTTAAAGAAAAAGGTAATAAATACAAACCTAGAAGTAGTATCTTCCTTAATACTAGTTTGGGTGTGAAAATTAGAATTTGAACCTGGTGAATAAAACGATGCTCTACTCCATTAATTGAAACACAATGGCCAATTATTGTATCGAAAAAAAAAATTTGAATATAGATATCCATCTGATGTGGATATGCCATAATATTAAAAAAATAATAAACAATTTGGACAAAAGCTAATCTTCCTATAAAAAAAAAATGTTTTTATTTCACTCTCGTACATTTTATTTACGCCATTTTGACGATTTTACCGTCATCTTGAATTTTACTACATTAATGAGGACTAATAGTCCAAAACTGGTCTGTAGTTTTTCGCTGATGAGGAACGATAATTTTGAAAATAAAGAAGTTATCAATTCATTTGTAATATCCCTCAATGTGCTTTTATCAATTTATCATCCATAATCTGTATAATTTGGTATCAATATCTAAACCCCCGCCTGCTGCACTATACATAATTAATATTTGTTAACATAGATAGATAATTAGAGCAAACACGATTATCGGTCCGTAAGAATTGAGTTTCGCGATGATTTACGACCCGAAAAGTAAACTAATTAGTGGTTACATAATCATCTTCAAACCACTGCTGGTCTATTCGCAGTTTCTCACACGCGTCATAGTATTAACGGCGCACGTCACTGGAAACATGTGTAGTAATCCTATACATCCTCGCCAGCTGTCAGTGGAGTGGACAGACCTAAAGACCTTTTGGCGACTTGCCCAATAGTTTACTGGGGAACGCACGTGTTCAATAAGCTGCACACGAAACGGTTTGTTTATCTATTGGTTGAAGTTTTGTTGTGTTTGCGGGATCTAAAAGTACAATAGGATAAATTTATCTTTTGTAGATAATTCCAGATTGTACGGGAATGCTACTGACCTGGTTTTTATTGTGATTGATACAATTTAAGTACTCGCAGTTGTTGTGATAGATAATTTTTTATAGGCTCTAACCAAAATTTTTGTGCAGAGATGGGTAACTCATAAGTGAGTTGATTTAAAGAAATAGTGAAGTGACTCGTGTTGAAATGAGTCATGAATGTAACAGTTCTTGTTAGCGTGTTAAAATATAATTTTTTGTTGCGTCGATTTTTTTCGACGAGTCGAAATTGTTTCGCCCATCTCTAGTCTTAAGTAGACTCAAACCTCTATAATTTTTTTATTAAATTACTAAAATATCACACTTTAGAAACCAATTAAAATTGACTTATTTTCAAACGAGTTTCTTTCGTTTGTTTAGAAAAAAAAATCAAATATGCACCGTGAAGAAAAATAAAGTTATAGTTGTACTCTTAAAAGTGTAATTCCGTACATAAAATTTAAATTTGCAAAGAGGAACTCATGAGTGTTTCATATACCTATAACGATTAATTAAGTTGTACTCTTAATGAAAAGTGTAATTCTGTATATAACAAATTTAAATTTACAGAGGACAGTTACGACTTGTATATTAAAACAAGTTTTCAATTGAGTTGAGGTAAATTTAATAAATTAGTTTTATGGTTATAACATAATGAAGCCTTACACTTAACTTATGCTTAGTATTAAATAAATATAATGAAAAAATAATCTTCACAATTCGCGTAAACGCAATTAGTTTTCCCCCCGAGTACGTTCGGTTGCATACAGTGATCTCCAATTATTCATGAAAATTGCGCCAGAAAACAGGACGCGAGTTATATGCAGCTTCGTTGTTTATGTTGCCTACGTTAGTACTACAATTTGAAATTCCGTTTTATAAATGATCCAGTTTTATAAACGAATGACACCCCCTAACGAAGTCGGCCTCGTAAAACTCCCCCGAGGCAGCAAGTTATCACGAAATTCGATACCGTCGGTGATAATAAACGTCACACATCGAGTTTTATGTGGATATTCCGTGATTATTTCAATCCAATACCTTCCCCAATTAGATTTAATAAGGCAAATAAACTTCCACTGCGAAAGCGTATGTTATAACTTCAGTTTTATATTTTATGTTATCACGAAAGCGTATTATTTAAACTAATTTAGTAATTGAAATTGCAATTGTAAAATTGACTAATCACATCTTATTAAATAATATAAACGTTGTTAAATCGTTTTTAATTGAGAAAGTTGTCTATTATTCGGCCGAATCATTTTCTCCACATGTGATGTTCAATCAAATGATAGCAGTTTCATTGTTACTATGGTTACGATTCGTTTTTTGTCAGCGAACTGCCGCAATTTCCAAATAGAAAAATTATTCGTTATAATTTAATACAAACAGAAAAATATTTAGGTAATTATTTAATATGATGCGAAAAAGTATAGTATTAAACTCGTGAACAAGTTGGCCATTGCCACGAGGGTGAAGTTTGCGCCACGAGCCTGTAGGCGAGTGTTACAAGTCACCCGTCTCACTTGTTTAATAATATACTATTGTATAATAGTAATTATAGTTTTGTAATATATCGTTATTGTTATGTATTAGTTATATTGTGCAATATTTTATTTTGATTTCTTTATCGTATTCTTTATTTTAAATTTTTCTTGTAAAAAGGTTCGTCCGTCAATAAATAAATAATAATAAATTCCTCCTTAAAACGACGACCATGTAAAGTTGACTGAATCGAATTTATACAAATTTCTCCTTAAAACGTCAACCACCCTGTAATCTAAAATCTTAAAACATAATCCTCCATTGCGCGTACCGTTAGATCGAAAAAAGAATAGTTAAAGCTACTCGTAAACAAAAAGCTGCATGTCGTTTCTTAATTCCGACAAAAACTTCAAACTCCAAGTTTGTAATTGTTTTTAAATTTAGATATAGGTAGAAACGCCAAAGTGGTGGAATCTATTGCCTGAATACTGTACTGATGGGGGAACAATATTTAAGTTTTTAAATTTGTTTTGTCTATTTTTTTGTCTTACAGTACATAGAAAACAGAAAGAAATGTAATGAAGATAACCTTTTAAAAAGAAACAAAATATTATAAACATAACTACAAACATACAATGTAATTTTGATGGTCGATAGCACAGACAGATGACGTACTAATATAATTGTTCAAAATACAAATTGTAATTATTTTGTTTTATATTGTTAAAGCGTCTGCAATAAAGATGATGTTATATTAAAGATATTAATACCATAAATTTAATAACAAGGAAATACCTGTTGGTAAATCTACAAAGGACCCCTCACAAATCAAATGGAAATTGGCTTTCGGTGAAATTGACCAAATTTTGGATATGTTGTTCCTTTCGGTGTCCAGATCAAAAGTCTCCACGGGCACAAAGCTAAAGGGTAAAGAGGTAAAATCAGCGAAAATCGGGGATTACCGGTCTCTAAGCTTCGGAGCTGGATACTGCTGGCAGGAAAGATTTTCGAGCTTTGTGCCCGCGGAGACTTTTGATCTGGACACCGAAAGGAACAACATATCCAAAATTTGGTGGCTTTCACCGAAAGCCAATTTCCATTTGATTTGTGAGGGGTCCTTTAATATTTACAACGACTAAAACAAACAAATAATTTATTAACAACAACAACAACTTTCTTGGCTAATGTTAGTTATGCCTTATTTAATTTTAAACATTTGTGGCTGCTGCGATTGAATATAATTTAAGAAGTGAAAATAAAGCTTGTCTTTATTTTTATTACCCCCTTCATTGATTCGTTTTTTTTTTGTTCCAGGAAAAGCTGCGCAAACTGTAAATGCAGCAGAGACAGCCATGAAGTAATCGTCGAACATGGAGCCAGATCTAGATTAGGATTAAATTCTACCTGTGATGGACTAGAGCCGAGGTCACTCGGATACTCATTCGTTCCTTTAGGTTTAACTTCCCCTAGACAGGTAAATTTAATATAAACACTATAACTTACCTTCGCGAATGACCATAGATGTCGATGCGCCTTAAGCCCTATAACTTACCTTCAATAGAAATCACAATGAAAAAATATGTTAACACGTTCACTGCGGCTACGATTTTTGTGGGACTTTATAATAGTCGGTACCGGTCATATCGGGTGTGTATAAATTGGCGGATAATCTACACGTGGCGATGTTCTTCCTAAAATTCTGAATAGAAACTGTCGATGCAAAAATGTTCTACCGTGCCTCACAGGCCATCAGGAGCCATTTAAAAGAAATGTACATTTGACAACATAGCATTCATAAGCTGCCCTGCTTATCAATAATCTCATGGTTCAGAGTAGAAGGTAATAGATAGATAGTACGGGGTTTATTTACAGATGCAAGGTAAAACAGATTATAAGTAAATAGTAAAATCCATTGTAATTGAACAAAACAAAACGAAAATAACACAAAAACACAAATACACTGAAACGCGGGCGCTAATACACTGATAATAATGAGAAAACCAGAATTGGTATGAACATGGAACTAGCAAGTTTGAATGAATTATATGTGTCAAAGTGACATAAGCGGGTGACACGTTGCCGAACGTATTTTTTTATAAAAATCAGCTAATTAAGAAGTGTTAAAAATACAAGTTTGAGATAGAAAGATAGCACACACTGACAAATAATTTTCAAACTAGTCATACAGTTGAAATTGCAGGGTTTTCTGTAAATGAATAACGAATAATAACGCATATTTAACCACTGGATGTTCAAACTAAGAGGACCTCGTGAAGGATCAGGAAGCATGGTACAACATTTTAGAATTAAGATAAGTTGCTTAGAATTTTTGAAAGAATGTCGTCACGTGTAGATTATCCGCCAATTTGTACACACCCGATATAAACTCCTTCCATTTTTTTTAAATTGTGTTATTGCAAACCGAATGGAGTTAATTGGTACGACAAATTAATATCAATCTGTGACCGGTTCCAAAAAACTTTTAATTCTGACAAAGTACGAGGAAGTTACAAAATATGCTTGTAGGGAAGTTTGATAGAAGTCCACGATGGGACACTTACGCCCCGTAACGCAGTGAACGTGTTAATAGTCGCCTCTAGATCTTCCCAGCTATAGTCCATTTAATAACCAGGTGTATTAAAGGCTTAAGTCAAATTTACATTATTAAAAGTTACCGGAAATGTTTTGACGCTGAAAATCAAATTACGAGTATTTGGGATTCTTTTACAATCAATAACGATGTGTTATTACGATATCCATTTAGGTGCTGTGTAAACAATTATTTATTTACTGCCTTGTGGCCTTGAAATTTTACATTACAATACAATCATTCAAATGAAATCTTAACACCTCCATCAACATAACAAATATACCTACTGCTGTAATAGCTTATCTTGGACACACAGTATAAAAATATACATACACTATGTGTGACAGTGTCCCAACTTGTTTATTTGTAGGTTTATAAGAACAAATCATTCCTACTTATCTTGAAAATACCAAATATGTGATTGCTGTACAAAATGTATCAATATGAATAATCTCTACTTGTGTATGCGTAATTACATGCATATTTGATAATTTCATTTTCGACATAGACGAGTTCTTTCACATAGCCCTAGGGAAAGAATTTATAAGGTGCAAGTTCAGGAGAACGTGGTGGCTATTTCAGCCACACATTGTCTTCTTCATCAACACACCTTATCCATCTTCTTCTTCTCTCAATTCCTAACCGTTCCGGATGTTGGCAACCATATTCATTATTTTCACTTTATTTACTGCTGTCCTGAATAATTGCGTTGTCATTAACAGCCATGTTCTGAGATTTTTGAGCCAAGATATTCGTCTCCTTCCTACCCCTCTCTTTCTGAACACTTTGCCCTAAAGTATGTCTTACAGTAAGTGTAATCTGTTTTTGTTCCTCATAAAATACCCAAGGTACGGGAGCTTACGTGTTTTTATAGTTCATCCATTTCCCTGGCAAATTCTCATTGAGATAAACCAGCAGAGTGAGCTTCCAGTAAGGTGAAGTCCCGTTCTGTTAAAATATGAATTGTTCATATGTTCATTTGTAAGCTTTTCATATAGTTAGGTCTGAAGCATTTCCAGATAAATATCTCCGGTCATATTATCTTCAAAGAAAAATGTACCATGATTCTTGTACTGGCGCAAAACTTTTGGTGAGTTCCTCGTGTACGAAAGTGTGGCATAGGGTTTTCTTTGCCTCAAATGTGAATGTTATGCTTGTTAAAAGCTTCAACACAAGACAATTATTCAACCCGTCTTTTTCAAGTTTCTCCTTCTTATTGACTCAGAATTGATTACGATTATCCTTGTCTTCTGTCTTTAAGGCCTTGATGAGCTGCAGCTTGTAAAGAAACATTCGCAAGCTTTTCCTTACGACATGCCACAGTGTCGTTGCAGGAGTCTGCGTTTCCAGACTTCCTGAGGCTTCGCACAAATATTTTTCCGCATCCACTGAACTCTTTGAGCTTTTTGGGCCAATTCCAAATCTGTGTTGCAGTAGGAGCACGTTTAGAGCATTCTCTCACAAACGCGCTGCACAGTCTTGTTGGAGTATGTTTGAGAATTTTCTAACACAAATAACGCGTGTGAATTGCATTTGCATACCTGAAAACAGAAACAAATTAAATATAGATTTTTGAGTTGTTTCTACTAGAGGTGAGCGAGTCGACACAAAGAGGCAACTCCTCGAAGTTAGTCACATGACTCCCCGTGAAATTTTGCAGATCTATTTTATAAGTCACGAAAATTTTTTGAAAAGTGAGAATCTTTTTTTGCTCGTCAATTTTTTTTCAAGGAAAATTGTCAACTCCCAGATTTGATTCTTTCCCGTCAACTCTTTACGCTGAGATATTTCATCAAAAAGAGTCATTTCGCCTACCGCTAGTTTCTACACGTGCTGTTACAATTTGAGATAATTTTAACGAGAATTGATCAAGTTATTAGATTACGAAATTATATCAAATTTTCTGGAACAACCTGTGTATGATAACTGTAGAGTTTTGTGATAGTCTTGATCACTTTGTCGTTTGTACGACGACGAGTTGTTACGTCCAAAAGAATAATTGATAGGTGATCTTTTTGAAAGGAAGTAAACACTTTTAACTTCTATATTGAAAGACAACCTTTCGTTACAATTCTAAAATTCTTACTGACTACATAACAGAAAATATATACAAAAATGAAAAATACACAATAGGGGGGGGGTTAAAATCCACGCCGCTTAGGGGGTGCGTCACGGCAAAAACAGGTCAAAACTGGTAATTGTTATATTCCAGGAAAAATAACATCTGGATCCGCTCTGTCTTCGGATGGTCGGCCCAACGTGGTGTGTGTCGGCGCATAAATTAGGTGCACCCTTGCACTGACCGCTTTGCTATTATCGGTCCAAGGACGAGAATTTGTTATGAGATAAAAATTCCTCGTCTAATCCGAACAATAACAAACAAAAACTTATGTATGCAACTTGTATGTACCGATTTGTAGTCAAAATATTCAACCTCGTGTGATAAATAACTATAAAGAAAATTTAATAATTTTAAGTGTTTTTATTTTTTGAGAGAGGGTGTTGGATATATGTACGTCCAGTATTTAATAAATTTTATTTTCTGTACTAGTTTCGGGCTATTGGCCCATCTTCAGCAGAAAACTAAATACAGAAAATAAAATTTATTAAATACTGGATGTACATATATCCAACACCCTCTCTCAACATATCCACCCAGTAACATGGATCAAACTCACAACTCTTTTTATTTTTTATTTTCAGTTAAATATTTTTCTTTTATTTCAGGTTGATAAGTACTATTCCACACTGCCATCCCATGAAGTGCCAAGATTAGGAACTAAGGGTGAAACGTTGCGTTCACAGCGGCTGGTTAGGCAACTGCCTAAACAGGACTTATCTCTCAGTGCCTGCAAATTTGTAGAAGCAACATATTCCAGTGGTTATCAGGTAATAAAGTTAAACATTCTTTCCGCTACAACTTCATTCTTATGAGGTCTTAACATGGTTATTAGATGAAGTATTGAGAATTTGTTTAGACATGTGCTGCGCTCTCTTTGACTCATCCATACGGTTATTTGATGTTTGTACAAAATTAAATTAAAGGTAGAAACGCGTTGGAATACTAATAGTTGGGTAAAGTAAAACGGTTGTTTTGTTCCATAATTTTATTTTCAGTTGCCTGACACGTGTTTCGATCGGTTAGGATCATTTTCAAAGTTAAAACAGTTTTTCACGTGTCAGGCAACTGAAAATAAAATTATGGAACAAAACAAGCGTTTTACTTTACCCAACTTGAAAATATGGTTCCATCAAGAAAGTAGCACAACAAGTATTCAATATATACTAATAGTAATCTCCATTTCGCCATCAGCAACTAACTACACTGATGAGACCTGAAAGGTCGAAACCGGTCTGTAGGTGTTCTGATGGGGAAACAATATTTAGGGCCGGTATTATAAATGTCAGTTAAAGGACCCCGCAGTATTTCAATGTAAAATGGGTTTCATCGAAATTGTCCCATTTTTTGCAGGGAGCTAGCTTTTGGCATCCTGAACAAAAGTCCTTATGGACGGAACATAATCCTATGTAAGGATTTTGAGTTATTCGCCGAAGAAGGTCTCATTTCACCGATAATCGAAAATCGTAAAAACAGGGTGAAGAATGCATACAACGATGTTAATATCATCATATTATTGGACGGCTTTGGACCAAGAAGTTCTTATACAATACTCGGCAGTCATTGCTGGGGATGCTGGGCAAGTGTGCCCAGGATTAGGCAACTCGTAGGGCGGCCATGAACATTTTCAGGAAAAAAACTAACCTTCAATTGAGATTCATTCTTTGTAGAGAATGATTTATTGTTGCCCGCTCAAACTCGGAACAGCCCTTGCCGAACGATGGGCATGGTGGTCCATCGATGGTCCATGATGGGCAATTTAAAAAATTGTTTGTGCTGGAGGCTTCTACTTCGTTATACATTTTAAATGTTATAAAACACTTTTCAACTTGAGTCACAAAAATAAATATATATAAGTTATACAAAACAAAGTTGAAAGTGTTTTATTATAAAATTTAAAAAATATACCAAAACTTCAATTGAAACTCGTATTTTGGACCGGAAGATCAATTTCACGGGCGGAAAGGCACTGAATAGGTCTGACCATCGATGGGCCATCTGTTCTCTCAATGGTTCATCATGGGCACTCTAAAAAAAGTTACAAAACCAATTGAATGTGAAGTTAAAAGTGTTTTAATCCACGTTTTTTTTTTGTTTCACTTAAAAAAGTGTGTGACGAAAGTTGTCTGTCAACAAACTTCCAGCGACAAAGTTGCTCAGTATTGTATGGACATTATTTTGGAAAAGTTTCAGATTAAAAAAAATGAAAACTTTGAAAGTTTATTTGCTGACGCGCCCGGCGCAATAAATCAGTCTCTACAAAGAATGAATCTCAATTGAAGGTTAGTTTTTTTTTTCCAGCGATGACTGCTGAACATTGTACACGGACTTCTTGGTCGAAAACAATCCAAACATGAAGATATAATAATAATCTTTATTGTGTCAATAGCTTTGCAGCTTTACACTTGTCGGTTTACATTTACTACATACTACTATACTTTTACTACCGCTTATATTAATTAAAATTCAATTATATTAAAAGATAGGATGATGTAATGGTATAGCATGATGTTTTTGATTTCCTCACTAGTGCTGATAATGGATAAAACTTGTAATAAATAAAACATTAAAATTAAAATTGAATAAAATAAAATCGAAGTTGACTAAAATTAACATCGTTGTATGCGTTTTTCCCTCCGTTTTTACTTTTTTTTTTTTCGAGTATCGGTGAAATAAGACCTTCTTTGGCGGATAACTCAAAATCCTTACATAGGATTTTGTTCCGCCCATAAGGACTTTTGTTCAGGATGTCAAAAGCTAGCTCCCTGCAAAAAATGGGACAATTTCGATGAAACCCATTTTACATTGAAATACTGCGGGGTCCTTTAACCGAAGATTAAAATTTAAATGAAGTTTGGTTTTATGCAAAATACATACAGCACAAATGTCAATTAAAATTTAATCGTCAATTAAATTTAAATGGCCTTTTAATACCGGCCCTTAAAATTAAATTACTGAATTAAAAAAAAAACTATTGATTTCCGAAATGCATCTGCGATAGAATACAGTAGAAGCTCAACGCAAAAATCCAAAGCACGTTCACATAATCGAAGGTGTTCATGGTAGAAATGTTGCAAAAAATTGATGTTTTAAAAGCAAAATTATATTTTTCATAGAAATTGTAAGTGAAATAACAAGTAATAAAAACAAACTATACCACTAGACCAACATGAGTGAGTCGATTAAGAGAGTTGACTCTTAAAAATGAGTCGGGAGTAAAGTGATTGGTGTCACTCATTTTGAGTAATGAAATTTGAGAAGTACGAGGTACACTAAAAATTTGGAGGCGAGAACCTTTTTTTTCCGCTCTACACTGTGGGGTGTAAATTGCAAAATTTTCGAAGTGAGGACCTTTTTTTAGCTCTTCACTTTACAATACTATGGACCAACCTGTAAGCTGAACTCAATAAAAATTAAACTGATGCAGCACAAGCTTTTTCTTCCGAAATTGTATCAATTTTAACGAGTCATTCCGAAATAATACAAAGTACGGAAAAAGCAAATACAAGTTAATAACTAAATTGTACCAACTAGTGGAGTTAATGCTTTCGAAACTGCTACTACAATATACAACAATTGCACCATTACTAAGTAATTAACACCCTACACCCATTGGGTAGAAGGGAGTCTGATTATATATACTAAGTAATTATTCTATAAATATCTGAAATATTGAATTTCAATTTGACACTGACTTAACCCTTTCAGCCCTGGATTTTTAAATTTGAAAAAAAACATTTTTTTTTTAATTATTATTGATGGGGAGCTTCTTAAGACCATAAATACCAAATTTGAACTGATTTGATTAATTAGTATAGGAATTAATTAGTGAGGCTTTGTTGAAGTGACATCTAGTGATAAACAGCAAAAATATGGATTGTCATAGTAAGTAGAGACATGTAAATGTTGCTGTGGCAATTGCCACCACCTGTGCCGAAAGGGTTAAAAAAGTTGGATTATGAATTGGGTACGCTAATTAAGCTCATTTCTATGCTTGTGTAGTTTAATTAAGAATGCAAAATAGAAATATAATAATAACTGTTTTTTTCTTTCAATTCGGTTTAATGTTAGCATTTTAAATTATAACAATGGTATTTCGATATTCCAAGTTTGCGTAATCGCGCAAAATCGTGATATTGTTTTGCACACGGTCGGTTTTTCGGGAACACGCCCATTTAAAAATAATCATTTTTCCACGCATTCTCGAGAAACGTAAACATCCCGACGGTTTTTGGCGTAATCCGAGTTCCATGATCTTGAGAGAGCGCCTGCATCACCGATCGCTTCTGATATTTTTAGCGGGCCTTCATCCACTGGATTTTGTTAAAATCCCCACATTTTCCGCTAGAGTATAAACAAACGCAATTCTCCAAGGAGTATTGTAATCGTTTTGTTGTTAGTTGAGGAACGGCCAACGATTTTTGCACTCGGCGGTTTACGAGCACGAAAATAAGTTTATGATTCGATGTAAACTTTTTCATTTTTTTCAAGTATAAAATAGCAGTCTCTGTGGTTACTTGGATATACTTGGACTGGGATTATAATAGACAATACTGCGGTTTCAATCATTTTTAATACTGAATACTTGATAATAATAATAATACATTTATTAACGGGACATCGCCCTTGAAAAATACAAAATAACTAAAATGTACATTTCTATGAAGTAAAGTAATCCTTATCTAAAAATATATAACATTATTTGGCTATAAGCACCAGGTCGAGTGTGAACAAGTAAGACTTAAAAGCTACTAAGTTTTTAGAATATAAATGAAATCCCTTAAACACTTGAAGTTTTTTTAAATAAATTTCAATAAGGTTGCTAAATTAATGCTATTATTAGCCCAGCGGCTATCGACGCAAGGTCTTTACTTTTCTATTCAAATGTATCAGATTTCCATAGAAATAAGAAAGATATGATTATAACAAAAATATTTAACATATTATGCAACATGACCCTACCTTCAGGATTTGTTTTGTAAAAGAACAATGAAAGATGTTTTGACTTTTTTAAACATTTTATTGGGTCATTTTTGGATTTTAAACATACATTTTTATAATACTATTTCGTTGACCGAAATGAGCTGCAGATGACTTTGACCACGTTTCTGTCAAAAAGGTCAAACGGTAGCCGTGATTTAGCATTTTTAGGTCGTGTGAGACAAAGAAGTAGATATTTTTCATAATTCGTTCGATCGTTCAGTTTTTCAAAATTTTGATTTTTTAAAATGGCGGACGTGTGTCCAAAAGGTAATTGGGCACTTTGAGAAAAATCCAAATTTTGAAAAACTAAAGAACCGAATGATAGTCAACGTATTAACAATTAAGAAAAATATCTACTTCTTTGGTTTCAACAAACAAACGCTTTATTCAAGCCTTAGATATTTCACAATGTATTTCCATATAAAGGTCAACATGCAAAAATAATATAGTATCATATAGAAACAAAACAAGTTTGTTTTTACTAAAATATGTATCATATGTGCAAATACTTTTACTATTGGCTCAAATAACAAAACTACGTTGGCATGCAGTAACGGCAGATGGCAGCACTCACTAGTGTCTTTCACGTACAACGCCAACGCTACTTAGATGTCCTGGAGATGTTTATTAATTACACAAGTCTGCGAATTTCACACCCAGAAACCAGAAGGATTGTAACGTTCTAAAACCGAATCCTGATTAGGCTTACGGATTCGGTTTCAGAGCGTCACCATCCTTCTGGAACACACTCTAGCTTTTGGGTCCAAGAAAATGTAAAATTTTGCAGGCCTGTTATTATTCCCCATGAACGACAAATTATAAACCGGTTTCAGAATCTTAGTCCTCATTACGGTGGCATGCAAATATAAAACTGCGGCGATTTTCGGCAGTGATATTGCTTAAATTTTGGTGGATTCGCCGGGTCCCTCTTTTAAAAGATGTTTAAAAAACATCATTTCTAATAAATGATGACAAATATCATTAACAGGCTTCATAAAACATAAATTGAAATATATACCAGTTCAGCTTCCTTTTCTGATAAGACAAAGTTTTATATTACTCTGGCCGACCTCTGTTTCATTGATGCAACTTTTCAGTAGACCCTATTTATTGCACTGATGACGATTTAAGGATAACCAGGTGAACTTAACTTCGCTGTTAACAATGCATTGAATGCCGCTACGGCCGTTCAAAGTCTGAAAAATCAATTTTGTTTTTTTAATTTTCTAAAATGTTCATGGTGACTAGCTATTGAAGATAGCTGAAATTTTTTAACGGCAATCAATTTCTTTCGTTTTTCTGATGAAAAAAAGGTAAAATTCAATAGTCTACGATGACTATTAAGAAAGTTGCATTTTTTAACAAATTTCCATGTGTTTTTTCACGTTTTTGTCAAAAAATTTAAAATCTCTAATCCGACTAATTGACGTACGGGGAGCTCAGATTTGCACACCGCGTTCAATTCGGAGTTTTCGTTTGGCCGCTACGGCCGATCAAAGTCTGAAAAATCAATTATTTTCGTAAATTTTCAAAAATGTTCACTGTGACTGACTATTTTTTTGCCATTGAAGTTAGCTGAAATTTTTTAACGGCAATCAATTTCTCTCGTTTTTCTGATGAAAAAAAAGGTAAAATTCAATAGTCTACGATGATTATTAAGAAAGTTGCATTTTTTTAACAAATTTCCAAGGGGTTTACTCATGTCTTTTTTTCGTGTTTTCATCAAAAATTAAAAATCTCTGATCCGACTAATTGACGTACGCGGAGCTCAGATTTGCAAACCGCGTTCAATTTGGAGTTTTCGTTTGGCCGCTACGGCCGATCAAAGTCTGGAAAATCAATTATTTTCGTAAATTTTCAAAAATGTTCACTGTGACTGACTATTTTTTTTGCCATTGAAGTTAGCTGAAATTTTTTAACGGCAATCAATTTCTCTCGTCTTTCTGATGAAAAAAAGTTCAATTCAATAGTCTACGATGATTATTAAGAAAGTTGCATTTTTTAACAAATTTCCAAGGGGTTTACTCATGTCTTTTTTTCGTGTTTTCATCAAAAATTTAAAATCTCTAATCCGACTAATTGACGTACGAGGAGCTCAGATTTGCAAACCGCGTTCAATTTGGAGTTTTCGTTTAGCCGCTACGGCCGATCAAAGTCTGAAAAATCAATTATTTTATTTAATTTTCCAAAATGTTCATGGTGACTGACTAATTTTTTTGCTATTGAAGATAGCTCAATTTTTTTTAAAGCAATCGATTTCTCTCGTTTTTCTGATGAAAAAAAAGTAAAATTCAATGGTCTAAGATGATTATTAAGAAAGTTGCATTTTTTCACAAATTTCCAAGGGGTTTAGTCATGTATTTTTTTCAAGTTTTCATCAAAAATTTAAAATCTCTAATCCGACTAATTGACGTACGAGGAGCTCAGATTTGCAAACCGCGTTCAATTCAGAGTTTTCGTTTAGCCGCTACGGCCGATCAAAGTCTGAAAAATCAATTATTTTATTTAATTTTCCAAAATGTTCATAGTGACTGACTAATTTTTTTGCTATTGAAGATAGCTCAATTTTTTTAACGGCAATCGATTTCTCTCGTTTTTCTGATGAAAAAAAAGTAAAATTCAATAGTCTAAGATGATTATTAAGAAAGTTGCATTTTTTCACAAATTTCCAAGGGGTTTAGTCATGTATTTTTTTCAAGTTTTCATCAAAAATTTAAAATCTCTAATCCGACTAATTGACGTACGAGGAGCTCAGATTTGCAAACCGCGTTCAATTTGGAGTTTTCGTTTAGCCGCTACGGCCGATCAAAGTCTGAAAAATCAATTATTTTATTTAATTTTCCAAAATGTTCATGGTGACTGACTAATTTTTTTGCTATTGAAGATAGCTCATTTTTTTTAACGGCAATCGATTTCTCTCGTTTTTCTGATGAAAAAAAAGTAAAATTCAATAGTCTAAGATGATTATTAAGAAAGTTGCATTTTTTCACAAATTTCCAAGGGGTTTAGTCATGTATTTTTTTCAAGTTTTCATCAAAAATTTAAAATCTCTAATCCGACTAATTGACGTACGAGGAGCTCAGATTTGCAAACCGCGTTCAATTTGGAGTTTTCGTTTAGCCGCTACGGCCGATCAAAGTCTGAAAAATCAATTATTTTATTTAATTTTCCAAAATGTTCATAGTGACTGACTAATTTTTTTGCTATTAAAGATAGCTCAATTTTTTTAACGGCAATCGATTTCTCTCGTTTTTCTGATGAAAAAAAAGTAAAATTCAATAGTCTAAGATGACTATTAAGAAAGTTGCATTTTTTCACAAATTTCCAAGGGGTTTAGTCATGTATTTTTTTCAAGTTTTCATCAAAAATTTAAAATCTCTAATCCGACTAATTGACGTACGAGGAGCTCAGATTTGCAAACCGCGTTCAATTTGGAGTTTTCGTTTAGCCGCTACGGCCGATCAAAGTCTGAAAAATCAATTATTTTATTTAATTTTCCAAAATGTTCATGGTGACTGACTAATTTTTTTGCTATTGAAGATAGCTCAATTTTTTTAACGGCAATCGATTTCTCTCGTTTTTCTGATGAAAAAAAAGTAAAATTCAATAGTCTAAGATGATTATTAAGAAAGTTGCATTTTTTCACAAATTTCCAAGGGGTTTTAGTCATGTATTTTTTTCAAGTTTTCATCAAAAATTTAAAATCTCTAATCCGACTAATTGACGTACGAGGAGCTCAGATTTGCAAACCGCGTTCAATTTGGAGTTTTCGTTTAGCCGCTACGGCCGATAAAAGTCTGAAAAATCAATTATTTTATTTAATTTTCCAAAATGTTCATAGTGACTAACTAATTTTTTTGCTATTAAAGATAGCTCAATTTTTTTAACGGCAATCGATTTCTCTCGTTTTTCTGATGAAAAAAAAGTAAAATTCAATAGTCTAAGATGATTATTAAGAAAGTTGCATTTTTTCACAAATTTCCAAGGGGTTTTGTTTTAGTCATGTATTTTTTTCAAGTTTTCATCAAAAATTTAAAATCTCTAATCCGACTAATTGACGTACGAGGAGCTCAGATTTGCAAACCGCGTTCAATTTGGAGTTTTCGTTTAGCCGCTACGGCCGATCAAAGTCTGAAAAATCAATTATTTTATTTAATTTTCCAAAATGTTCATGGTGACTGACTATTTTTTTTGCTATTGAAGATAGCTCAATTTTTTTAACGGCAATCGATTTCTCTCGTTTTTCTGATGAAAAAAAAGTAAAATTCAATAGTCTAAGATGATTATTAAGAAAGTTGCATTTTTTCACAAATTTCCAAGGGGTTTAGTCATGTATTTTTTTCAAGTTTTCATCAAAAATTTAAAATCTCTATTCCGGCTAATTGACGTACGAGGAGCTCAGATTTGCAAACCGCGTTCAATTTGGAGTTTTAGTTTAGCCGCTACGGCCGATCAAAGTCTGAAAAATCAATTATTTTATTTAATTTTCCAAAATGTTCATGGTGACTGACTAATTTTTTTGCTATTGAAGATAGCTCATTTTTTTTAACGGCAATCGATTTCTCTCGTTTTTCTGATGAAAAAAAAGTAAAATTCAATAGTCTAAGATGATTATTAAGAAAGTTGCATTTTTTCACAAATTTCCAAGGGGTTTTTTAGTCATGTATTTTTTTCAAGTTTTCATCAAAAATTTAAAATCTCTAATCCGACTAATTGACGTACGAGGAGCTCAGATTTGCAAACCGCGTTCAATTTGGAGTTTTCGTTTAGCCGCTACGGCCGATCAAAGTCTGAAAAATCAATTATTTTATTTAATTTTCCAAAATGTTCATGGTGACTGACTAATTTTTTTGCTATTGAAGATAGCTCAATTTTTTTAACGGCAATCGATTTCTCCCGTTTTTCTGATGAAAAAAAAGTAAAATTCAATAGTCTAAGATGATTATTAAGAAAGTTGCATTTTTTCACAAATTTCCAAGGGGTTTAGTCATGTATTTTTTTCAAGTTTTCATCAAAAATTTAAAATCTCTAATCCGGCTAATTGACGTACGAGGAGCTCAGATTTGCAAACCGCGTTCAATTTGGAGTTTTCGTTTAGCCGCTACGGCCGATCAAAGTCTGAAAAATCAATTATTTTATTTAATTTTCCAAAATGTTCATGGTGATTGACTAATTTTTTTGCTATTGAAGATAGCTCAATTTTTTTAACGGCAATCGATTTCTCTCGTTTTTCTGATGAAAAAAAAGTAAAATTCAATAGTCTAAGATGATTATTAAGAAAATTGCATTTTTTCACAAATTTCCAAGGGGTTTAGTCATGTATTTTTTTCAAGTTTTCATCAAAAATTTAAAATCTCTAATCCGACTAATTGACGTACGAGGAGCTCAGATTTGCAAACCGCGTTCAATTTGGAGTTTTCGTTTAGCCGCTACGGCCGATCAAAGTCTGAAAAATCAATTATTTTATTTAATTTTCCAAAATGTTCATGGTGATTGACTAATTTTTTTGCTATTGAAGATAGCTCAATTTTTTTAACGGCAATCGATTTCTCTCGTTTTTCTGATGAAAAAAAAGTAAAATTCAATAGTCTAAGATGATTATTAAGAAAATTGCATTTTTTCACAAATTTCCAAGGGGTTTAGTCATGTATTTTTTTCAAGTTTTCATCAAAAATTTAAAATCTCTAATCCGGCTAATTGACGTACGAGGAGCTCAGATTTGCAAACCGCGTTCAATTTGGAGTTTTCGTTTAGCCGCTACGGCCGATCAAAGTCTGAAAAATCAATTATTTTATTTAATTTTCCAAAATGTTCATGGTGATTGACTAATTTTTTTGCTATTGAAGATAGCTCAATTTTTTTAACGGCAATCGATTTCTCTCGTTTTTCTGATGAAAAAAAAGTAAAATTCAATAGTCTAAGATGATTATTAAGAAAATTGCATTTTTTCACAAATTTCCAAGGGGTTTAGTCATGTATTTTTTTCAAGTTTTCATCAAAAATTTAAAATCTCTAATCCGACTAATTGACGTACGAGGAGCTCAGATTTGCAAACCGCGTTCAATTTGGAGTTTTCGTTTAGCCGCTACGGCCGATCAAAGTCTGAAAAATCAATTATTTTATTTAATTTTCCAAAATGTTCATGGTGACTGACTAATTTTTTTGCTATTGAAGATAGCTCAATTTTTTTAACGGCAATCGATTTCTCTCGTTTTTCTGATGAAAAAAAAGTAAAATTCAATAGTCTAAGATAATTATTAAGAAAGTTGCATTTTTTCACAAATTTCCAAGGGGTTTTAGTCATGTATTTTTTTCAAGTTTTCATCAAAAATTTAAAATCTCTATTCCGGCTAATTGACGTACGAGGAGCTCAGATTTGCAAACCGCGTTCAATTTGGAGTTTTCGTTTAGCCGCTACGGCCGATCAAAGTCTGAAAAATCAATTATTTTATTTAATTTTCCAAAATGTTCATGGTGACTGACTAATTTTTTTGCTATTGCAGATAGCTCAATTTTTTTAACGGCAATCGATTTATCTCGTTTTTCTGATGAAAAAAAAGTAAAGTTCAATAGTCTAAGATGATTATTAAGAAAGTTGCATTTTTTCACAAAATTTCAAGGGGTTTAGTCATGTATTTTTTTCTAATTTTCATCAAAAATTTAAAATCTCTAATCCGACTAATTGACGTACGAGGAGCTCAGATTTGCAAACCGCGTTCAATTTGGAGTTTTCGTTTAGCCGCTACGGCCGATCAAAGTCTGAAAAATCAATTATTTTATTTAATTTTCCAAAATGTTCATGGTGACTGACTAATTTTTTTGCTATTGAAGATAGCTCAATTTTTTTAACGGCAATCGATTTCTCTCGTTTTTCTGATGAAAAAAAAGTAAAATTCAATAGTCAAAGATGATTATTAAGAAAGTTGCATTTTTTCACAAATTTCCAAGGGGTTTAGTCATGTATTTTTTTCAAGTTTTCATCAAAAATTTAAAATCTCTAATCCGACTAATTGACGTACGAGGAGCTCAGATTTGCAAACCGCGTTCAATTTGGAGTTTTCGTTTAGCCGCTACGGCCGATCAAAGTCTGAAAAATCAATTATTTTATTTAATTTTCCAAAATGTTCATGGTGACTGACTAATTTTTTTGCTATTGAAGATAGCTCAATTTTTTTAACGGCAATCGATTTCTCTCGTTTTTCTGATGAAAAAAAAGTAAAATTCAATAGTCTAAGATGATTATTAAGAAAGTTGCATTTTTTCACAAATTTCCAAGGGGTTTTAGTCATGTATTTTTTTCAAGTTTTCATCAAAAATTTAAAATCTCTATTCCGGCTAATTGACGTACGAGGAGCTCAGATTTGCAAACCGCGTTCAATTTGGAGTTTTCGTTTAGCCGCTACGGCCGATCAAAGTCTGAAAAATCAATTATTTTATTTAATTTTCCAAAATGTTCATAGTGACTGACTAATTTTTTTGCTATTGCAGATAGCTCAATTTTTTTAACGGCAATCGATTTATCTCGTTTTTCTGATGAAAAAAAAGTAAAATTCAATAGTCTAAGATGATTATTAAGAAAGTTGCATTTTTTCACAAAATTTCAAGGGGTTTAGTCATGTATTTTTTTCTAATTTTCATCAAAAATTTAAAATCTCTAATCCGACTAATTGACGTACGAGGAGCTCAGATTTGCAAACCGCGTTCAATTTGGAGTTTTCGTTTAGCCGCTACGGCCGATCAAAGTCTGAAAAATCAATTATTTTATTTAATTTTCCAAAATGTTCATGGTGACTGACTAATTTTTTTGCTATTGAAGATAGCTCAATTTTTTTAACGGCAATCGATTTCTCTCGTTTTTCTGATGAAAAAAAAGTAAAATTCAATAGTCTAAGATGATTATTAAGAAAGTTGCATTTTTTCACAAATTTCCAAGGGGTTTTAGTCATGTATTTTTTTCAAGTTTTCATCAAAAATTTAAAATCTCTATTCCGGCTAATTGACGTACGAGGAGCTCAGATTTGCAAACCGCGTTCAATTTGGAGTTTTCGTTTAGCCGCTACGGCCGATCAAAGTCTGAAAAATCAATTATTTTATTTAATTTTCAAAAATGTTCATGGTGACTGACTAATTTTTTTGCTATTGAAGATAGCTCAATTTTTTTAACGGCAATCGATTTCTCTCGTTTTTCTGATGAAAAAAAAGTAAAATTCAATAGTCTAAGATGATTATTAAGTAAGTTGCATTTTTTCACAAATTTCCAAGGGGTTTAGTCATGTATTTTTTTCAAGTTTTCATCAAAAATTTAAAATCTCTAATCCGACTAATTGACGTACGAGGAGCTCAGATTTGCAAACCGCGTTCAATTTGGAGTTTTCGTTTAGCCGCTACGGCCGATCAAAGTCTGAAAAATCAATTATTTTATTTAATTTTCCAAAATGTTCATGGTGACTGACTAATTTTTTTGCTATTGAAGATAGCTCAATTTTTTTAACGGCAATCGATTTCTCTCGTTTTTCTGATGAAAAAAAAGTAAAATTCAATAGTCTAAGATGATTATTAAAAAAGTTGCATTTTTTCACAAATTTCCAAGGGGTTTAGTCATGTATTTTTTTCAAGTTTTCATCAAAAATTTAAAATCTCTAATCCGACTAATTGACGTACGAGGAGCTCAGATTTGCAAACCGCGTTCAATTTGGAGTTTTCGTTTAGCCGCTACGGCCGATCAAAGTCTGAAAAATCAATTATTTTATTTAATTTTCCAAAATGTTCATAGTGACTGACTAATTTTTTTGCTATTAAAGATAGCTCAATTTTTTTAACGGCAATCGATTTCTCTCGTTTTTCTGATGAAAAAAAAAGTAAAATTCATAGTCTAAGATGATTATTAAGAAAGTTGCATTTTTTCACAAATTTCCAAGGGGTTTAGTCATGTATTTTTTTCAAGTTTTCATCAAAAATTTAAAATCTCTAATCCGACTAATTGACGTACGAGGAGCTCAGATTTGCAAACCGCGTTCAATTTGGAGTTTTCGTTTAGCCGCTACGGCCGATCAAAGTCTGAAAAATCAATTATTTTATTTAATTTTCCAAAATGTTCATGGTGACTGACTAATTTTTTTGCTATTGAAGATAGCTCAATTTTTTTAACGGCAATCGATTTCTCTCGTTTTTCTGATGAAAAAAAAGTAAAATTCAATAGTCTAAGATGATTATTAAGAAAGTTGCATTTTTTCACAAATTTCCAAGGGGTTTTAGTCATGTATTTTTTTCAAGTTTTCATCAAAAATTTAAAATCTCTATTCCGGCTAATTGACGTACGAGGAGCTCAGATTTGCAAACCGCGTTCAATTTGGAGTTTTCGTTTAGCCGCTACGGCCGATCAAAGTCTGAAAAATCAATTATTTTATTTAATTTTCCAAAATGTTCATGGTGACTGACTAATTTTTTTGCTATTGCAGATAGCTCAATTTTTTTAACGGCAATCGATTTATCTCGTTTTTCTGATGAAAAAAAAGTAAAATTCAATAGTCTAAGATGATTATTAAGAAAGTTGCATTTTTTCACAAAATTTCAAGGGGTTTAGTCATGTATTTTTTTCTAATTTTCATCAAAAATTTAAAATCTCTAATCCGACTAATTGACGTACGAGGAGCTCAGATTTGCAAACCGCGTTCAATTTGGAGTTTTCGTTTAGCCGCTACGGCCGATCAAAGTCTGAAAAATCAATTATTTTATTTAATTTTCCAAAATGTTCATGGTGACTGACTAATTTTTTTGCTATTGAAGATAGCTCAATTTTTTTAACGGCAATCGATTTCTCTCGTTTTTCTGATGAAAAAAAAGTAAAATTCAATAGTCAAAGATGATTATTAAGAAAGTTGCATTTTTTCACAAATTTCCAAGGGGTTTAGTCATGTATTTTTTTCAAGTTTTCATCAAAAATTTAAAATCTCTAATCCGACTAATTGACGTACGAGGAGCTCAGATTTGCAAACCGCGTTCAATTTGGAGTTTTCGTTTAGCCGCTACGGCCGATCAAAGTCTGAAAAATCAATTATTTTATTTAATTTTCCAAAATGTTCATGGTGACTGACTAATTTTTTTGCTATTGAAGATAGCTCAATTTTTTTAACGGCAATCGATTTCTCTCGTTTTTCTGATGAAAAAAAAGTAAAATTCAATAGTCTAAGATGATTATTAAGAAAGTTGCATTTTTTCACAAATTTCCAAGGGGTTTTAGTCATGTATTTTTTTCAAGTTTTCATCAAAAATTTAAAATCTCTATTCCGGCTAATTGACGTACGAGGAGCTCAGATTTGCAAACCGCGTTCAATTTGGAGTTTTCGTTTAGCCGCTACGGCCGATCAAAGTCTGAAAAATCAATTATTTTATTTAATTTTCCAAAATGTTCATGGTGACTGACTAATTTTTTTGCTATTGCAGATAGCTCAATTTTTTTAACGGCAATCGATTTATCTCGTTTTTCTGATGAAAAAAAAGTAAAATTCAATAGTCTAAGATGATTATTAAGAAAGTTGCATTTTTTCACAAAATTTCAAGGGGTTTAGTCATGTATTTTTTTCTAATTTTCATCAAAAATTTAAAATCTCTAATCCGACTAATTGACGTACGAGGAGCTCAGATTTGCAAACCGCGTTCAATTTGGAGTTTTCGTTTAGCCGCTCCGGCCGATCAAAGTCTGAAAAATCAATTATTTTATTTAATTTTCCAAAATGTTCATGGTGACTGACTAATTTTTTTGCTATTGGAGATAGCTCAATTTTTTTAACGGCAATCGATTTCTCTCGTTTTTCTGATGAAAAAAAAGTAAAATTCAATAGTCTAAGATGATTATTAAGAAAGTTGCATTTTTTCACAAATTTCCAAGGGGTTTAGTCATGTATTTTTTTCAAGTTTTCATCAAAAATTTAAAATCTCTATTCCGGCTAATTGACGTACGAGGAGCTCAGATTTGCAAACCGCGTTCAATTTGGAGTTTTCGTTTAGCCGCTACGGCCGATCAAAGTCTGAAAAATCAATTATTTTATTTAATTTTCCAAAAT
Organism: Ocypus olens; assembly: GCA_910593695.2. Lineage (NCBI taxonomy): Eukaryota > Metazoa > Arthropoda > Insecta > Coleoptera > Staphylinidae > Ocypus > Ocypus olens. Next base: position 11,331,606 of record OU343048.1, read on the forward strand.
GTTCATGGTGACTGACTAATTTTTTTGCTATTGAAGATAGCTCATTTTTTTTAACGGCAATCGATTTCTCTCGTTTTTCTGATGAAAAAAAAGTAAAATTCAATAGTCTAAGATGATTATTAAGAAAGTTGCATTTTTTCACAAATTTCCAAGGGGTTTAGTCATGTATTTTTTTCAAGTTTTCATCAAAAATTTAAAATCTCTAATCCGACTAATTGACGTACGAGGAGCTCAGATTTGCAAACCGCGTTCAATTTGGAGTTTTCGTTTAGCCGCTACGGCCGATCAAAGTCTGAAAAATCAATTATTTTATTTAATTTTCCAAAATGTTCATGGTGACTGACTAATTTTTTTGCTATTGAAGATAGCTCAATTTTTTTAACGGCAATCGATTTCTCTCGTTTTTCTGATGAAAAAAAAGTAAAATTCAATAGTCTAAGATGATTATTAAGAAAGTTGCATTTTTTCACAAAATTTCAAGGGGTTTAGTCATGTATTTTTTTCAAGTTTTCATCAAAAATTTAAAATCTCTAATCCGACTAATTGACGTACGAGGAGCTCAGATTTGCAAACCGCGTTCAATTTGGAGTTTTCGTTTAGCCGCTACGGCCGATCAAAGTCTGAAAAATCAATTATTTTATTTAATTTTCCAAAATGTTCATGGTGACTGACTAATTTTTTTGCTATTGAAGATAGCTCAATTTTTTTAACGGCAATCGATTTCTCTCGTTTTTCTGATGCAAAAAAAGTAAAATTCAATAGTCTAAGATGATTATTAAGAAAGTTGCATTTTTTCACAAATTTCCAAGGGGTTTAGTCATGTATTTTTTTCAAGTTTTCATCAAAAATTTAAAATCTCTATTCCGGCTAATTGACGTACGAGGAGCTCAGATTTGCAAACCGCGTTCAATTTGGAGTTTTCGTTTAGCCGCTACGGCCGATCAAAGTCTGAAAAATCAATTATTTTATTTAATTTTCCAAAATGTTCATGGTGACTGACTAATTTTTTTGCTATTGAAGATAGCTCATTTTTTTTAACGGCAATCGATTTCTCTCGTTTTTCTGATGAAAAAAAAGTAAAATTCAATAGTCTAAGATGATTATTAAGAAAGTTGCATTTTTTCACAAATTTCCAAGGGGTTTTAGTCATGTATTTTTTTCAAGTTTTCATCAAAAATTTAAAATCTCTAATCCGACTAATTGACGTACGAGGAGCTCAGATTTGCAAACCGCGTTCAATTTGGAGTTTTCGTTTAGCCGCTACGGCCGATCAAAGTCTGAAAAATCAATTATTTTATTTAATTTTCCAAAATGTTCATGGTGACTGACTAATTTTTTTGCTATTGAAGATAGCTCATTTTTTTTAACGGCAATCGATTTCTCTCGTTTTTCTGATGAAAAAAAAGTAAAATTCAATAGTCTAAGATGATTATTAAGAAAGTTGCATTTTTTCACAAATTTCCAAGGGGTTTAGTCATGTATTTTTTTCAAGTTTTCATCAAAAATTTAAAATTTCTAATCCGACTAATTGACGTACGAGGAGCTCAGATTTGCAAACCGCGTTCAATTTGGAGTTTTCGTTTAGCCGCTACGGCCGATCAAAGTCTGAAAAATCAATTATTTTATTTAATTTTCCAAAATGTTCATGGTGACTGACTAATTTTTTTGCTATTGAAGATAGCTCATTTTTTTTAACGGCAATCGATTTCTCTCGTTTTTCTGATGAAAAAAAAGTAAAATTCAATAGTCAAAGATGATTATTAAGAAAGTTGCATTTTTTCACAAATTTCCAAGGGGTTTTAGTCATGTATTTTTTTCAAGTTTTCATCAAAAATTTAAAATCTCTAATCCGACTAATTGACGTACGAGGAGCTCAGATTTGCAAACCGCGTTCAATTTGGAGTTTTCGTTTAGCCGCTACGGCCGATCAAAGTCTGAAAAATCAATTATTTTATTTAATTTTCCAAAATGTTTATGGTGACTGACTAATTTTTTTGCTATTGAAGATAGCTCATTTTTTTTAACGGCAATCGATTTCTCTCGTTTTTCTGATGAAAAAAAAGTAAAATTCAATAGTCTAAGATGATTATTAAGAAAGTTGCATTTTTTCACAAATTTCCAAGGGGTTTAGTCATGTATTTTTTTCAAGTTTTCATCAAAAATTTAAAATTTCTAATCCGACTAATTGACGTACGAGGAGCTCAGATTTGCAAACCGCGTTCAATTTGGAGTTTTCGTTTAGCCGCTACGGCCGATCAAAGTCTGAAAAATCAATTATTTTATTTAATTTTCCAAAATGTTCATGGTGACTGACTAATTTTTTTGCTATTGAAGATAGCTCAATTTTTTTAACGGCAATCGATTTCTCTCGTTTTTCTGATGAAAAAAAAGTAAAATTCAATAGTCTAAGATGATTATTAAGAAAGTTGCATTTTTTCACAAATTTCCAAGGGGTTTTAGTCATGTATTTTTTTCAAGTTTTCATCAAAAATTTAAAATCTCTGATCCGACTAATTGACGTACGAGGAGCTCAGATTTGCAAACCGCGTTCAATTTGGAGTTTTCGTTTAGCCGCTACGGCCGATCAAAGTCTGAAAAATCAATTATTTTATTTAATTTTCCAAAATGTTCATGGTGACTGACTAATTTTTTTGCTATTGAAGATAGCTCAATTTTTTTAACGGCAATCGATTTCTCTCGTTTTTCTGATGAAAAAAAAAAGTAAAATTCAATAGTCTAAGATGATTATTAAGAAAGTTGCATTTTTTCACAAATTTCCAAGGGGTTTAGTCATGTATTTTTTTCAAGTTTTCATCAAAAATTTAAAATCTCTAATCCGACTAATTGACGTACGAGGAGCTCAGATTTGCAAACCGCGTTCAATTTGGAGTTTTCGTTTAGCCGCTACGGCCGATCAAAGTCTGAAAAATCAATTATTTTATTTAATTTTCCAAAATGTTCATGGTGACTGACTAATTTTTTTGCTATTGAAGATAGCTCAATTTTTTTAACGGCAATCGATTTCTCTCGTTTTTCTGATGAAAAAAAAGTAAAATTCAATAGTCTAAGATGATTATTAAGAAAGTTGCATTTTTTCACAAATTTCCAAGGGGTTTTAGTCATGTATTTTTTTCAAGTTTTCATCAAAAATTTAAAATCTCTAATCCGACTAATTGACGTACGAGGAGCTCAGATTTGCAAACCGCGTTCAATTTGGAGTTTTCGTTTAGCCGCTACGGCCGATCAAAGTCTGAAAAATCAATTATTTTATTTAATTTTCCAAAATGTTCATGGTGACTGACTAATTTTTTTGCTATTGAAGATAGCTCAATTTTTTTAACGGCAATCGATTTCTCTCGTTTTTCTGATGAAAAAAAAAAGTAAAATTCAATAGTCTAAGATGATTATTAAGAAAGTTGCATTTTTTCACAAATTTCCAAGGGGTTTAGTCATGTATTTTTTTCAAGTTTTCATCAAAAATTTAAAATCTCTAATCCGACTAATTGACGTACGAGGAGCTCAGATTTGCAAACCGCGTTCAATTTGGAGTTTTCGTTTAGCCGCTACGGCCGATCAAAGTCTGAAAAATCAATTATTTTATTTAATTTTCCAAAATGTTCATGGTGACTGACTAATTTTTTTGCTATTGAAGATAGCTCAATTTTTTTAACGGCAATCGATTTCTCTCGTTTTTCTGATGAAAAAAAAGTAAAATTCAATAGTCTAAGATGATTATTAAGAAAGTTGCATTTTTTCACAAATTTCCAAGGGGTTTAGTCATGTATTTTTTTCAAGTTTTCATCAAAAATTTAAAATCTCTAATCCGACTAATTGACGTACGAGGAGCTCAGATTTGCAAACCGCGTTCAATTTGGAGTTTTCGTTTAGCCGCTACGGCCGATCAAAGTCTGAAAAATCAATTATTTTATTTAATTTTCCAAAATGTTCATGGTGACTGACTAATTTTTTTGCTATTGAAGATAGCTCATTTTTTTTAACGGCAATCGATTTCTCTCGTTTTTCTAATGAAAAAAAAGTAAAATTCAATAGTCTAAGATGATTATTAAGAAAGTTGCATTTTTTCACAAATTTCCAAGGGGTTTTAGTCATGTATTTTTTTCAAGTTTTCATCAAAAATTTAAAATCTCTAATCCGACTAATTGACGTACGAGGAGCTCAGATTTGCAAACCGCGTTCAATTTGGAGTTTTCGTTTAGCCGCTACGGCCGATCAAAGTCTGAAAAATCAATTATTTTATTTAATTTTCCAAAATGTTCATGGTGACTGACTAATTTTTTTGCTATTGAAGATAGCTCAATTTTTTTAACGGCAATCGATTTCTCTCGTTTTTCTGATGAAAAAAAAGTAAAATTCAATAGTCTAAGATGATTATTAAGAAAGTTGCATTTTTTCACAAATTTCCAAGTCATGTATTTTTTTCAAGTTTTCATCAAAAATTTAAAATCTCTAATCCGACTAATTGACGTACGAGGAGCTCAGATTTGCAAACCGCGTTCAATTTGGAGTTTTCGTTTAGCCGCTACGGCCGATCAAAGTCTGAAAAATCAATTATTTTATTTAATTTTCCAAAATGTTCATGGTGACTGACTAATTTTTTTGCTATTGAAGATAGCTCAATTTTTTTAACGGCAATCGATTTCTCTCGTTTTTCTGATGCAAAAAAAGTAAAATTCAATAGTCTAAGATGATTATTAAGAAAGTTGCATTTTTTCACAAATTTCCAAGGGGTTTAGTCATGTATTTTTTTCAAGTTTTCATCAAAAATTTAAAATTTCTATTCCGGCTAATTGACGTACGAGGAGCTCAGATTTGCAAACCGCGTTCAATTTGGAGTTTTCGTTTAGCCGCTACGGCCGATCAAAGTCTGAAAAATCAATTATTTTATTTAATTTTCCAAAATGTTCATGGTGACTGACTAATTTTTTTGCTATTGAAGATAGCTCATTTTTTTAACGGCAATCGATTTCTCTCGTTTTTCTGATGAAAAAAAAGTAAAATTCAATAGTCTAAGATGATTATTAAGAAAGTTGCATTTTTTCACAAATTTCCAAGGGGTTTAGTCATGTATTTTTTTCAAGTTTTCATCAAAAATTTAAAATCTCTAATCCGACTAATTGACGTACGAGGAGCTCAGATTTGCAAACCGCGTTCAATTTGGAGTTTTCGTTTAGCCGCTACGGCCGATCAAAGTCTGAAAAATCAATTATTTTATTTAATTTTCCAAAATGTTCATGGTGACTGACTAATTTTTTTGCTATTGAAGATAGCTCAATTTTTTTAACGGCAATCGATTTATCTCGTTTTTCTGATGAAAAAAAAGTAAAATTCAATAGTCTAAGATGATTATTAAGAAAGTTGCATTTTTTCACAAAATTTCAAGGGGTTTAGTCATGTATTTTTTTCAAGTTTTCATCAAAAATTTAAAATCTCTAATCCGACTAATTGACGTACGAGGAGCTCAGATTTGCAAACCGCGTTCAATTTGGAGTTTTCGTTTAGCCGCTACGGCCGATCAAAGTCTGAAAAATCAATTATTTTATTTAATTTTCCAAAATGTTCATGGTGACTGACTAATTTTTTTGCTATTGAAGATAGCTCAATTTTTTTAACGGCAATCGATTTCTCCCGTTTTTCTGATGAAAAAAAAGTAAAATTCAATAGTCTAAGATGATTATTAAGAAAGTTGCATTTTTTCACAAATTTCCAAGGGGTTTAGTCATGTATTTTTTTCAAGTTTTCATCAAAAATTTAAAATCTCTAATCCGGCTAATTGACGTACGAGGAGCTCAGATTTGCAAACCGCGTTCAATTTGGAGTTTTCGTTTAGCCGCTACGGCCGATCAAAGTCTGAAAAATCAATTATTTTATTTAATTTTCCAAAATGTTCATGGTGACTGACTAATTTTTTTGCTATTGAAGATAGCTCATTTTTTTTAACGGCAATCGATTTCTCTCGTTTTTCTGATGAAAAAAAAGTAAAATTCAATAGTCTAAGATGATTATTAAGAAAGTTGCATTTTTTCACAAATTTCCAAGGGGTTTAGTCATGTATTTTTTTCCAAGTTTTCATCAAAAATTTAAAATCTCTATTCCGGCTAATTGACGTACGAGGAGCTCAGATTTGCAAACCGCGTTCAATTTGGAGTTTTCGTTTAGCCGCTACGGCCGATCAAAGTCTGAAAAATCAATTATTTTATTTAATTTTCCAAAATGTTCATGGTGACTGACTAATTTTTTTGCTATTGAAGATAGCTCAATTTTTTTAACGGCAATCGATTTCTCTCGTTTTTCTGATGAAAAAAAAGTAAAATTCAATAGTCTAAGATGATTATTAAGAAAGTTGCATTTTTTCACAAATTTCCAAGGGGTTTTAGTCATGTATTTTTTTCAAGTTTTCATCAAAAATTTAAAATCTCTAATCCGACTAATTGACGTACGAGGAGCTCAGATTTGCAAACCGCGTTCAATTTGGAGTTTTCGTTTAGCCGCTACGGCCGATCAAAGTCTGAAAAATCAATTATTTTATTTAATTTTCCAAAATGTTCATAGTGACTGACTAATTTTTTTGCTATTGAAGATAGCTCAATTTTTTTAACGGCAATCGATTTCTCTCGTTTTTCTGATGAAAAAAAAAAGTAAAATTCAATAGTCTAAGATGATTATTAAGAAAGTTGCATTTTTTCACAAATTTCCAAGGGGTTTAGTCATGTATTTTTTTCAAGTTTTCATCAAAAATTTAAAATCTCTAATCCGACTAATTGACGTACGAGGAGCTCAGATTTGCAAACCGCGTTCAATTTGGAGTTTTCGTTTAGCCGCTACGGCCGATCAAAGTCTGAAAAATCAATTATTTTATTTAATTTTCCAAAATGTTCATGGTGACTGACTAATTTTTTTGCTATTGAAGATAGCTCAATTTTTTTAACGGCAATCGATTTCTCTCGTTTTTCTGATGAAAAAAAAGTAAAATTCAATAGTCTAAGATGATTATTAAGAAAGTTGCATTTTTTCACAAATTTCCAAGGGGTTTAGTCATGTATTTTTTTCAAGTTTTCATCAAAAATTTAAAATCTCTAATCCGACCAATTGACGTACGAGGAGCTCAGATTTGCAAACCGCGTTCAATTTGGAGTTTTCGTTTAGCCGCTACGGCCGATCAAAGTCTGAAAAATCAATTATTTTATTTAATTTTCCAAAATGTTCATGGTGACTGACTAATTTTTTTGCTATTGAAGATAGCTCAATTTTTTTAACGGCAATCGATTTCTCTCGTTTTTCTAATGAAAAAAAAGTAAAATTCAATAGTCTAAGATGATTATTAAGAAAGTTGCATTTTTTCACAAATTTCCAAGGGGTTTTAGTCATGTATTTTTTTCAAGTTTTCATCAAAAATTTAAAATCTCTAATCCGACTAATTGACGTACGAGGAGCTCAGATTTGCAAACCGCGTTCAATTTGGAGTTTTCGTTTAGCCGCTACGGCCGATCAAAGTCTGAAAAATCAATTATTTTATTTAATTTTCCAAAATGTTCATGGTGACTGACTAATTTTTTTGCTATTGAAGATAGCTCAATTTTTTTAACGGCAATCGATTTCTCTCGTTTTTCTGATGAAAAAAAAGTAAAATTCAATAGTCTAAGATGATTATTAAGAAAGTTGCATTTTTTCACAAATTTCCAAGGGGTTTAGTCATGTATTTTTTTCAAGTTTTCATCAAAAATTTAAAATCTCTAATCCGACTAATTGACGTACGAGGAGCTCAGATTTGCAAACCGCGTTCAATTTGGAGTTTTCGTTTAGCCGCTACGGCCGATCAAAGTCTGAAAAATCAATTATTTTATTTAATTTTCCAAAATGTTCATGGTGACTGACTAATTTTTTTGCTATTGAAGATAGCTCAATTTTTTTAACGGCAATCGATTTCTCTCGTTTTTCTGATGAAAAAAAAGTAAAATTCAATAGTCTAAGATGATTATTAAGAAAGTTGCATTTTTTCACAAAATTTCAAGGGGTTTAGTCATGTATTTTTTTCAAGTTTTCATCAAAAATTTAAAATCTCTAATCCGACTAATTGACGTACGAGGAGCTCAGATTTGCAAACCGCGTTCAATTTGGAGTTTTCGTTTAGCCGCTACGGCCGATCAAAGTCTGAAAAATCAATTATTTTATTTAATTTTCCAAAATGTTCATAGTGACTGACTAATTTTTTTGCTATTAAAGATAGCTCAATTTTTTTAACGGCAATCGATTTCTCTCGTTTTTCTGATGAAAAAAAAGTAAAATTCAATAGTCTAAGATGATTATTAAGAAAGTTGCATTTTTTCACAAATTTCCAAGGGGTTTAGTCATGTATTTTTTTCAAGTTTTCATCAAAAATTTAAAATCTCTAATCCGACTAATTGACGTACGAGGAGCTCAGATTTGCAAACCGCGTTCAATTTGGAGTTTTCGTTTAGCCGCTACGGCCGATCAAAGTCTGAAAAATCAATTATTTTATTTAATTTTCCAAAATGTTCATGGTGACTGACTAATTTTTTTGCTATTGAAGATAGCTCAATTTTTTTAACGGCAATCGATTTCTCTCGTTTTTCTGATGAAAAAAAAGTAAAATTCAATAGTCTAAGATGATTATTAAGAAAGTTGCATTTTTTCACAAATTTCCAAGGGGTTTTAGTCATGTATTTTTTTCAAGTTTTCATCAAAAATTTAAAATCTCTATTCCGGCTAATTGACGTACGAGGAGCTCAGATTTGCAAACCGCGTTCAATTTGGAGTTTTCGTTTAGCCGCTACGGCCGATCAAAGTCTGAAAAATCAATTATTTTATTTAATTTTCCAAAATGTTCATGGTGACTGACTAATTTTTTTGCTATTGCAGATAGCTCAATTTTTTTAACGGCAATCGATTTCTCTCGTTTTTCTGATGAAAAAAAAGTAAAATTCAATAGTCTAAGATGATTATTAAGAAAGTTGCATTTTTTCACAAAATTTCAAGGGGTTTAGTCATGTATTTTTTTCTAATTTTCATCAAAAATTTAAAATCTCTAATCCGACTAATTGACGTACGAGGAGCTCAGATTTGCAAACCGCGTTCAATTTGGAGTTTTCGTTTAGCCGCTACGGCCGATCAAAGTCTGAAAAATCAATTATTTTATTTAATTTTCCAAAATGTTCATGGTGACTGACTAATTTTTTTGCTATTGAAGATAGCTCAATTTTTTTAACGGCAATCGATTTCTCTCGTTTTTCCGATGAAAAAAAAGTAAAATTCAATAGTCAAAGATGATTATTAAGAAAGTTGCATTTTTTCACAAATTTCCAAGGGGTTTAGTCATGTATTTTTTTCAAGTTTTCATCAAAAATTTAAAATCTCTAATCCGACTAATTGACGTACGAGGAGCTCAGATTTGCAAACCGCGTTCAATTTGGAGTTTTCGTTTAGCCGCTTCGGCCGATCAAAGTCTGAAAAATCAATTATTTTATTTAATTTTCCAAAATGTTCATGGTGACTGACTAATTTTTTTGCTATTGAAGATAGCTCAATTTTTTTAA